>CM067847.1:354464932-354889932 GCA_034509565.1 Triticum monococcum
TCCCCTCCAGGAAAGTTTCTATTGTCCTGTGACCTAATAAAATTGAAATCCCCCAAGATCATCCAGTTGGTTTGGGGGTCAATGTTCAGATTATACAGCCACTGGACAAATTCATCCCTCACCCCCCCTTGGCAAGGGCCATAAACATTAACAAGAGTCCAGCAATCACTATTATGCACTGAAGTAAAGCAAACGACAATTGAATAAGGTTTAACTTCAACTAAGGCACCAGTAAAACAATCCGATCTCCAAGCAATAAGTAAACCCCCCGAGGCCCCATTTGAAGGAGCCTCAGTGAGCTGATCAAATCGAGTAGGGTAAATATTCTTAATGAGTTGCCGATCACATTCAGATAGCTTAGTTTCTTGCAAACAGACAACCACACATTGGCTCTCATTAATCTTTTCTCTAAATGCATGCTGATGCAAATCTGAATTAAGGCCACGCACATTCCAGCACAAAACTTTCCAACTTCGCTTAAAGTTGACATTCATGTTTGAAAAGTAAAGTAGAAGTAGCAAAAGTACAGCACATAGTGTTGCACATCAGTTCCAACAAGGCACACAAACTAAACAGTTCAGGTCCACAGGCAAGCAACATTAAGACAAGCCAAATATAGAAACTACATAAAATGGGTTTGCAAAACCCATGGCCGATATGTATAAAACACATCATCTGGCAGGCGACGAGGGAGAATCTTCAGAAGGCGCAGCCATAAGCTTCGCCTTAGTCAGCAGAGCTGGATCCATCTCCAGATTAGCACATGTAGCTTGCAGCACTTCGATGGGCATCTCAGGTGGCACTATGGGCTGCTCCTGGGCCATGGGGCCACTCAGGCTGTCATGCTGGGCCATCGGAGAGGAAATGGGCTTAGCTCCGGGCCTCTTCTTTCTGGGCTACTGTGGTAGCTCTTCAAAAACCTGCTTAAATCCATCCCACCCAGCAGAACTCGTGGTACAGCGCCTAACTGAAGTTTCCACCACAGGCGCAACCAACTTCTTCCTCCCTTTATTCTTTAGAGGCTTGGCTTTCTCAGCAGAAAAGACCACCGTGCAATCTTGGCCGCCAACGTCATCAGGTAGTGCGAGAAATCCAACGGAGGAGATCGAGTCTTGTGGGGAAAAGTGTGCAAACCTTTGCAGAGTGTACAAACTAATCATGGTTAGCCATGTCCTCGGTTATGGACATCTTGACTATCTGGTTCTTGAAATATCCTATGGATCTCATCACTTTAAATTAATTTGTCGGATTGATAATTACCTTTAATTGGGATTGAGATGGGGGTACCATTCTCAATGTTGTTTCAACTACCTTGATAGTTTAATAAAATATATTCCTTTATTGTAGGAAAAAATTAGCTTTTCGCAAAAACATTGTAACCATAGAGCCTCCACCAGCCATATATGCATGTAGTGATAGCATTTATCTGTTCTTTGCTCTACTGTGTTACTATGCCAGCATATTCCATGTGCTTACCAGTTTTCGGGCTGCAACGTATTATGTTGCAGACGTTTTAGACGACGAGTAAGGTGCCACAGGTCGGTTGTCTTGCACTCAGCTTGCCGTTGGAGTTGATGGACTCACTTTATGTCACAACCCTAATTAGTGCATGCATTAGAGTGACTGCATCATATTTAAATTACTCAGAAACATTGAAATGGGGATAGCAGAAACCCCCAGCACCACTTAATCCAACTAAGGTTACTAAAATAATTTTTCAATGAACCTGAAATGCCCTTCTAAAATGTTCATCATCTTTGCCTTGGTCTGGAACCTCTGACAAAAATGGTGCACATATTTCTAGGACATCATAGGGTCACTCAATTTAATCATACTCTATTTGCATTTGGGCATTTAAATGCTATATAATATTTTAAATGTCCAAATAATCATGAAATAAAATGTTTACTGTTGGAAATATTCCAAACAGTGGGCTTGAGCAGTTTCATGATTTTTGAGTTAGTTTTAGTATTTTAATTAAAGCCCTAAAATTACAGAATAATTAGAAAACAGAAATAAAAAGAAAAGGACAAAAAACCTACCTAACTTACCTGCAGCCCATCTGGGCCCAGAACTGTGCTGCCCACTGGCCCACAGTGCCAGTCATCACCAACCTTCCGCCAGAGCAGGCAGGCTGCTGCCTGTCACCCGCGCGCCGCCCCTGGCCACCTCCTGCTTGCCACCGAGGCGCCCCCGATGAGTCTAGAGATGCCCCGCAGCCCCCTCTGCCTCTCCCCTCGCTCTCAGCTCTCTCCCTCGGCCTTTAGCCCCTCTCCCGAGCAGACCCGATCTTGCCCGTCGCCACCGTCGTCGTTCATCGTGGCCACCGGCCCTTCCTCACTCCTCCTACATGCCCACGAGCTCCGAGACGACCCGATGCTCCTCCAAGTCAAAGTACACAAGCTCGGACAAACCGCAGCGACGCCATCGACAGTTTTCTCCGCGCACGGCCGATGGATCGCCATCGCCGTTGTGCCACGGTCCGGACCTCCCTAAGCTTGCTGAGCCTCCCTACCGACTCCATGTGAGCCCCTGCTTCGTTTCCCCCTAATTAGATGCTCGATTTTGACCTCTAGCCGCCTCCTCTACCGGAGCCGAGACGCTTCGCCACACGAGCTCGACGCTGGCGTCACTCCGGTGACCTTTTGGTCATGCTCTGGTGCCTAACGCACTCCCCGCACCTCGTAGCGCCTCGCTAGTGCCTCCGTTCGACCGCTAGCATGCTGCAGCAGCAAAACGACCACCTCCCGAGCTCCGACCGCCGCCCAGCTCGTCGCCAACGCCGTTGCACGCCATCCCAGCACACACCGTGCCCACCGTTATATGCGCCGCATCGCAGGCTTTCAAGCGCGCCCAGCCTCGCATCCAGTCGACGCCGGAGTTGGCCGGACGGGCATCGCCGCCGTGCTCCGGTTATCGCTGGAGTTAATATGGTGACGCGGTAGATTAGTTAGGGCTAATGTCGCAGTTAGTTAACACCTAGTGAATCTGATAGCCGGGGCCCGCTGCCTAACTAAACTTGGTTTAGTTACTACTTAGGATTAACTAACCACAATGGCCCCACGCGCCAGTTTTGACCGTGCTGACGTGGCCGTTGACTGGGCCCACCTGTCAGCAACACAAATGACACTGTGTCACTGACCAGTGGGCCCCACTTGTCAGGTTTGACCTGGACGGTGCATGTTGACCTGCTCAGGTCAGCATGACTTAATGCTGATGCAGTAAACATTTTCTGGGATTTTAAAATAAATCAGAAATGATTATAAATTTTAGAAAATATTTTAAACTTCTAAAAATCATAGAAATTAAATCGTAACTCCAAATGAAACAATTTATATATGTAAATTTATTGGAAAAATCCAATTTATCCATCTGTACCATTTTCATGCATGTTAGAACAACTTATGGCCACTGTCTAGGACAAATCAAATAAATGGCATTTAAGTAACCACATGTGGAGTTTGAATTTGAACCTTTGGTTCAAACCAACTTCATTTAATTGTGTTGCTAGTTGCATTAGCTCAATCAACAACATATTGCAATGTCATGATCATGCATCATATTGTTGCATTGCATTGATTGTGTTCTTTCTTTGTTTGTCGGTATTTGTCCCCTCTCAGTGGACGTAGTTCCGACGAGGAGTTCGATGACACCGATGAAGAGCTATACTATCTTAAGAAGTGCCACGCAAGCAAAAACCCCTTGTTCATTCCGATACAATTCCACTCTCTCGCTTCTGCTCTCTTTTACTGCATTAGGACAACAACGCTTGAACTGTTACATGCCGCGGTAGTTGAACCCCTTTTCCTCTACATGACCTGTCATTGCCACAGTAAATAGATGAAACCCACTAGCATGAGTAGGAGTTGTTTGAGCCATGATGTGCCTACTCATTCATGCTTCTTCGTCATGCCTTCTACTGCTTAGAGTTGAGTCAGGTCTGATTCATCGGGGATGAATTGGAATGGTGATGAACATGTCCTACTGTGTGTGAGCTAAGTGTGTGAACACGATTTGGTAAAGGTAGCGGTGAGAGGCCATGTAGGAGTACATGGTGTGTTGTCTCATTGAAACCGTCCTCAGGAACTGAGTTCTGTGCTTGTGATCCATGAACAGCTACTACCACACGTTGGGCCCTGAAATATGACCCCGCTTGACTTATTAACCGCCCTTGTCCTCTGTCCAGGAGTTGCAACTAGTTTCTGGTGTTTGTAGGATATGTGTTGGAGGCCGTGCGTAGTGCTGACCCTAGGGATGGGCTATGATACGGTAGATACACCATCGCACGGTGTACCGGGCGCCCGTTTGGTGTCTCGAGAACCCTGCACACATCGTTTGGGGCTGTGGACGAAACCCCGCCCGGATCTCCTCGCGGATGGAACCCGAATAGGCGATAAACCTGGACTAGAGACTTGTGTGGTAAGTCAGGTCGTGGTCTACACCCACGTCGGCTTTCGCTTGAATTCTGCCGAGCGCATGTCGTGTGCAGACGCTAAGTGGTGGAAACATGTGTGAATAAGTACACCCCTGCAGGGTTATAAATGATCTATTCGAATAGCCGCGTCCGCGGTAATGGACTTCTAGGTTGCCTATAACAGTTCATAGACAAGTGAAAGTGGATACTCTAAAATACGCAAGATAAGCGTGAGTGCTATGGATGGCGTTCTCGTAAGGAGATGGGAGCGGATCCACAGTGGTGTATTGATTGGTGAATATGTGGACTCATGTGCGCCACCTCAAAAGAGTTACTTGCAGCCGCAGTTCAGGTTAGCCACCGAGTCAAAGCTGGCTTGCTGCAGTTAAACTCTAGCACCCCCTTTGTTGATACCGATGAATATGTAGCTAGTTCTGATGTAAGTCTTGCTGAGTACATTTGTACTCACGTTTGCTTAATTTATGTTTTTGCAGAGAGACTTTAGTCTCGCTAGTAGTTCCGCGTGGACTTCGACGTTTACTTGATACCTCAGCTATGATCTTGTGCCCTTGGCAGGATCTGGGAGATAGTCAGGCTTCTAAGCCTTTTTCATTTGTAGATGTCTGTACTCAGACATGTTAAGCTTCCGCATGTGCTTTGACTTTTATTCTCTGAATGTTTGTTCATCAGACCCATGTTTGTAATATTTCTCTCCTCGGAGCCTATTGAATAAATACTTGAGTTGTAGAGTCATGTTGTGATGCCATGTTGTATTTACACATATCGGGCATATTGTGTGTATGATTGAAATGCTTGGTATGTGTGGGATCCGACAACCTAGTTGTCTATCCTTGGTAGCCTCTCTTATGGGGAAATGTAGTCAAGTGCTTCCACTAAGCCATGGTAGTCTTCTACAGCCCGGTTTACCGGAGTCCTGCTAGCCTAGTTGCCACTGCCCCGGAACACTTAGAATGGCCGGCATGTTTCCTTCTTCGATCCTGTGTCTGTCCCTTTGGGGAAATGTCACGCGGTGTCCTTCGGAGTTTTGTTAGCCCGCTACATCCCGGATTCCCGGAGTCCTGCTAGCCCAGGTGCTACAACCCGAATTCACTTGCTGATGACCGACACGTTCGTTGCTGGGTCATGTATTCATGTCCTTGTAAGTTAGTGCCACTTTGGGTTTACGACTAGTCATGTCGGCCCGGGTTCTTTGTCATATGGATGCTAGCGACACTATCATATACATTAGCCAAAAGGCGTAAACGGTCCCGTGCCAGGTAAGGTGGCACCCATGGGAATACCGTGCGTGAGGCCGCAAAGTGATATGATGTGTTACACGCTAGATCGGTGTGACTTAGGATCGGGGTCCTGACAGCTTTGGTATCAAAGCCTGACTGCCTGTAGGATTACCAAGCCAAACTGCTCGAAGTTGAGTCTAGAAATTCTTTAGTTATGTAAGGGAATTGATTGAGGAAGGGAACGTAAGGCTCTTTTTACTCCTTTATACCTTATGCCCTTCTGATCTGAGTCATCCTCTTCTTTCCTACCTGGGTTAAGGACTAGGATCTCATCTCTCTATTAGGTTCACGTGTTACTAATGCATAGAATCTTAGGATTGTTGGTTCCAGGCCTCAGTTCAGTTCCTACTACTTCCGTGTGTTTACAATCGATCTTAGAACCTTGATATTGTGATGTTAAGTGCTTATGCCACCATTTTAGTTGGATGTCTCAAATCTTCGAGCATTTACAACCGTTATGTTGTCCGAGTCATCCCAGGTTTCTAAGTAGTCTGATGCATTTGCAAATCCGTTCTTTCCGTTCCCGATGTCCCTTTGGGCCAGTTCAACCACACTAATCGGTGAGTTGAGGTACTTTATTGCCTCGACATATATGTTGGAGCTATTATTATGACCCTAGGTGTCTTAGGGAGTCACCTAGTAATCTAGCAATGCTTTGTATCCCCATTGTGATGGTTCTGGCCATCATTCTCGAAAGCATCCCATGATGCCACTTAGTTAATTAGTAGGCATTCTATTCGTGGGTTCTTGAACCCGAGATTCAGACTACTTACTTCATGTTGATAGTGTTTGCTAGTTCCTTTAGGATATTAGTAACCTTTGCGATAGTCCTCGAGGTCTGTGGTATATCGTTCTTCCAATACCATGAACCATTATGGCAGAAGTTCTTTGAACCAAAAGATCACAACCAGAGT
Source organism: Triticum monococcum (assembly GCA_034509565.1). Classification (NCBI taxonomy): domain Eukaryota; kingdom Viridiplantae; phylum Streptophyta; class Magnoliopsida; order Poales; family Poaceae; genus Triticum; species Triticum monococcum. The sequence goes on from CM067847.1 coordinate 354,471,559, forward strand.
GCTCTTGATGATTTCTCCATTCTGCATTGTGAATCTGCTAGTCCTACCTTTCTGCATGGATTATCCGGAAGAAACCTGTTGAACTTGGTTCAAGATACTAATCTATGCATCCACAACTCAGAAAGTTATATGTTCCTTTGAGTTGTCCCTCTTTAGTTGTATTATGACCTCCATCTATCAATTGATAGTCAGCAGTAGTTGTGCATTCATGTTCATCGATGCCTATTATTTTTATGGTCCGTCCTATTCCAGAATGACTAGGAGAAACAAACTCCAGTACCTTATCCATTTCTAGGATTGGATCAAAGTAGTTGTATTCCATAGATCAAATGCCAGACCAGCTTTTGTTCTGTTCTACCTTGGAGTATTACCCTATTTATGTCAAGAATATCATAGGAATTGCAGCATTTCTTATGAATTCTTGATGCAGTGATACTTCTCACCATCATCATTCATTCCTCGGTCCTCGTATTGTTGTAACCGGAATGCCGACAAGTGAATTGTGATGTGTGAAATCAATACTCTGAGCAACTTGTTGCTTGGTAGTAAATGGACAATATTCTCATTCTTAGCGTGTTGGTTATTGAATCATCACTCTAAGATTGATCATGCTACCTAGTCCTTTTTCCTGGTGCACTCTTCGATCAATGAGTTTGGATTATGTTAATTCCTTGCTCTTTCGATCATATCGTCTTGCCCTGAAAAGCAAGATTGTTCTCGATCTTGGTAACATATCGGTGGTTCATGATTTCCCGAATATCTTCTCGGAAGTATTACCAGGTTGTCACCTGACCGATATGTTGAGTTCGTGATCAAGTTGGTTTTCCAACATACCACTCCTTCTCCAAGAATCTGTGTTGGATACCCCTGAGCTAGTTGGTTAAGCCAAACAACAACTTAGAGAGCTGGAAGATAAAAGCTTGCCCAACTTAGTTCATTTTAAGGGATATAGTTGGGTGTGTTGAAGAAAGATGATATCTTCATTGATTGGTCCCTGTGATCAGTTGTTGGACCTATTGTCTTATCAAAACTTTGATTTGAGTGTGGGATATTGTCAAATCAACTCAGAACCAACGATGTTCGTAATGTTGTCTTACTCGTGGTTGATCCCTCGAGCATACACCTTACATATTTTGGTCTGACCAATGCTATCACCTTGTTCACATAGTCGTGGAATTCCATCTTATGGAACTCCCGATAAATTGTTGTTGAGCCGATTGACAACATCCTTATCTTCTCCATGATTTTGTCGGACATCAAGCTAGTGTTGGAAACTTGGGTAAGCATTTCTTCGTGTTTCATTCATGAAGCATATGTTTGGATGAAAGAAGTGACTACCTCGGATTCACGTGCATTTGGTGAAAGTTGACGCCGTGAATTCGAGAAAGTTAGTCTTGCTTCCTCTGGAATCATCCCAAGTCAGTCATGCATATGTGCTAAGTATTATGTGGTTTGGAGACTTGCAACCTTCATTCCATATGTATTCCCTAGCGCCCCAAGCCACTGATTGATTTGCTCAAGGAAAAGGAATTTGTTTTGTTAATTCTATATCATGCACAAGACTCTGATATCATCGATGATGGTTCCCAGCCACAACTCGGTAGTGTTTTGTTGTAAGACTACTACGTGGTCATGCTTGTCTGGGACAGCGTGTTCACATGTGTGTAGCAGAACTGGCTCATGGTTTGGAGCTTGCTATCGTAGTTCATTCCCCGAGAATCTTGCAACGCCATCTGATTGATTTGTGTTGGAAACTTTCCTTTTTCTTTCTAGACTTGATGAGTCTGGAATATCCTGACACCAACCAGATCTGAATCTCAGGCAGATATGATGGTTGGAACATTTTCGACATTTGCATTTTGTTCCCAGCTTACACCGCCATTGTGCCAATTTCCCATGGGCTACCTTCTCAGCAGTTGTTGTCCAAGATCATTTTCAAAAGTGGACTTACCATGGGTCCCATCCATTTCTGATAATAAGCAAAATTCATACATTGCGTTGTCTTCAGCAAGGTAGTCCACATCATCCATTCGAATCCGGATATGCCATTCCTTTGAACTCCGCCAAATGAACGATTGTGATTTGCCTTAGGCTGGTATAAAGAGTTTCAATGATATAGATATCTAAAGTAATTCTTTTTTCCATTTAAGTGAATAATTCTACGAGTCACCTCCTCCAAGATGTCTCGTTATGGTATCATGGCAACTCAACTCCTCGCTACGTTGACAACCGTTTACCACCTTCTTAAGTGTGGAATTGTTGCCTACCTAGTGAACCTTCATCATCTGTTTCACTCCATCCCTCTGATTGTATACTTCGTGTCTCAGCTTGAGAGATGTTTCAATGTCTCACTCCGTGAGTTGATCCTAAGTTGTTCGATATTTGAGAAGATCGATCCTTCTAGAGTTTTCCCTTTCCTCTCGTTGTCATGTTGGTTGGAGTTCCCAGAGCAAGACATCGAGATAAAGTTGGTGATCGAATCGACGTTCCTATGAAGTGCAAGTTGGATCATGAAGATCGTGTTAGCTTGTGTCCTCTCTGTCTTCCTACCTCACATCTTGAATCTCGGGATGAGATTCTTGTTTAGTGGGGGTGAGTTGTCACAACCCTAGTTAGTGCATGCATTAGAGTGACTGCATCACATTTAAATTCCTCAGAAACATTGAAATGGGGATAGCAGAAACCCCCAACACCACTTAATCCAACTAAGGTTACTAAAATACTTTTTCACTGAACCTGAAATGCCCTTCTAAAATGTTCATCATCTTTGCCTTGGTCCGGATCCTCTGACAAAAATGGTGCACATATTTCTAGGACATCATAGGGTCACTGAATTTAATCATACTCTATTTGCATTTGGGTATTTAAATGCTATATAATATTTTGAATGTCCAAATAATCATGAACTAAAATGTTTACTATTGGAAATATTCCAAACAGTGGGCTTGAGCAGTTTCATGATTTTTGAGTTAGTTTTAGTATTTTAATTAAAGCCCTAAAATTACAAAATAATTAGAAAACAGAAATAAAAAGAAAAGGACAGCAAACCTACCTAACTTACCTGCAGCCCATCTGGCGCCCCAGCTGGCCCAGCACTGTGCGGTCCACTGGCCCACAGTTCCAGTCATCACCAACCTTTCGCCAGAGCAGGCAGGCTGCTGCCTGTCACCCGCGCGCCGCCCCTAGCCACCTCCTGCTTGCCACCGAGGCGCACCCTACGCGTCTGGAGACGCCCCGCAGCCCCCTCTGCCTCTCCCCTCGCTCTCTGCTCTCTCCCTCGGCCTCTAGCACCTCTCCCAAGCAGGCCCGAACTCGCCCGTCGCCACCGTCGTCATTCACCATGGCCACCGTCCCTTCCTCACCCCTCCTACATGCCCACAAGCTCCAAGACGACCCGATGCTCCTCCAAGCCGAAGTACACGAACTCGGACGAACCGCAGCGACGCCATCGACCATCTTCTCCATGTACGGCCGACGGATCGCCATCGTCGTTGTGCCGCCGTCCGGACCTCCCCGAGCTTGCTGAGCCTCCCTTCCAACTCCATGTGAACCCCTGCTTTGTTTCCCCCTAATTACATGCTCGATTTCGACCTCTAGCCGCGTCCTCTACCGGAGCTGAGACGCTCCGCCGCACGAGCTCCACGCTGACGTCACTACCGTGACCTTTTGGTCATGCTCTGGTGCCTAACACACTCACCGCACCTCATAGCGCCTCACTAGTGCCTCCATTCGCCCGCTAGCATGTTGCAGCAGCAAAACGACCGACGCCCGAGCTCCGGCCGCCGCCCAGCTCATCACTGCCGCCATTGCATGCCCTCCCAGTACAAACCGTGGCCACCGTTATATGCGCCGCATCACAGGATTTCGAACGTGCTCAGCCTCGCGTCCAGTTGACGCCGGAGTTGTCCGGACGGGCATCGCCGCCGCGCTCCGGTTATAGCCGGAGTTAATCCGGTGACGTGGTAGATTAGTTAGGGCTAATGACATAGTTAGTTAACACCTAGTGACTCTGAGAGCCGGGCCCCGCTGCCTAATTAAACTTGGTTTAGTTCCTTCTTAGGATTAACTAACCACAGTGGCCCCACACGTCAGTTTTGACCGTACTGACGTGGCCGTTGACTGGGCCCACCTATCAGCGACACAAATGACATTGGGTCACTCACCAGTGGGCCCCACTGGTCAGGTTTGACCTGGACGGCACCTGTTGACCTTCTGAGGTCAGCCTGAGTTAATGTTGACGTAGTAAACATTTTCTGGGATTTTAAAATAAATCAGAAATGATTTATAAATTTTAGAAAATGTTTTAAACTTCTAAAAATCATAGAAATTAAACCGTAACTCCAAATGAAATAATTTATATATGTAAAATTATCAGAAAAATCCAATCTATCCATCTGTACCATTTTCATGCATGTTAGAACAAGTTATGGCTATTTTCTAGGACAAATCAAATAAATGGCACTTAAATAACCACATGTGGAGTTTGAATTTGAACCTTTGGTTGAAACCAACTTCATTTAATTGTGTTGCTAGTTGCATTAGCTCAATCAAAAAGATATTGCCATGTCATGATCATGCATCATATTGTTGCATTGCATTGATTGCATTCTTTCTCTGTTTGCCGGTATTTGTCCCCTCTCAGTGGACATAGTTCCGACGACGAGTTTGATGACATCGATGAAGAGCTATACTATCTTGAGAAGTGCCAGGCAAGCAAAACCCCCTTCTTCATTTCGATACAATCCCACTCTCTCGCTTCTGCTCTCTTTTACTGCATTAGGACAAAAATGCTTCAACTATTACATGCTGCGGTAGTTGAACCCCTTTTCCTCTGCATGACTTGTCATTGCCACAGTAAATAGATGAAACCCACTAGCATGAGTAGGAGTTGTTTGAGCCCTGATGTGCCTACTCATTCATGCTTGTTTGTCATGCCTGCTACTTCTTAGAGTTGAGTCAGGTATGATTCATCGGGGATGAATTGGAATGGTGATGACCATGTCCTAATGTGTGTGAGCTAAGTGTGTGAACACGATTTGGTAAAGGTAGCAGTGAGAGGCCATGTAGGAGTACATGGTGGGTTGTCTCATTGAAACCGTCCTCAGGAACTGAGTTCTGTGTTTGTGATCCATGAACAGCTACTACCACATGTTGCGCCCTGAAATATGACCCTGCTCCACTTATTAACCGCCCCCGTCCTCTGTCCAGGAGTTGCAAGTAGTTTCTGGTGTTTCTAGGATATGTGTTGGAGGCCGTGCGTAGCGCCGACCCTAGGGATGGGCTATGATGCGGTAGATACACCGTGGCATGGTGTACCGGGCGCCCGTTTGGTGTCTTGGGAACCCTGCACACATCGTTTGGTGCTGTGAGCGAAACCCCGGCCAGATCTCCTCGCGGATGGAACCCGAATAGGCGATAAACATGGACTAGAGACTTGTGTGGTTAGTCAGGTCATGGTCTACACCCACGTCGGCTTTCGCTTGAAGTCTGTCGAGCACATGTCGTGTGCAGACGCTAAGTGGTGGAAACATATGTGAATAAGTACACCCCTGCAGGGTTATAAATGATCTATTCGAATAGCCGCGTCCGCGGTAACGGACTTCTAGGTTGCCTATAACAGTTCAAAGACAAGTGAAAGTCGATATTCTAAAATACGCAAGATAAGCATGAGTGCTATGGATGGCGTTCTCGTAAGGAGACAGGAGCGGATCCATAGTGGTGTATTGATTGGTGAATATGTGGACTCGTGTGCGCCACCTCAAAAGAGTTACTTGCAGCCGTAGTTCAGATTAGCCACTGAGTCAAAGCTGGCTTGCTGCAGTTAAACTCCAGCACCCCCTTTGTTGATACCAATGCATATGTATCTAGTTCTGATGTAAGTCTTGCTGAGTACATTTGTAGTCACGTTTGCTTAATTTATGTTTTTGTAGAGAGACTTCAATCTCGCTAGTAGTTCCGCGTCGACTTCGACATTTAGCTTGATACCTCAGCAACGATCTTGTGCCCTTGGCAAGATCTGGTAGATAGTCGGGCTTCTTAGCCTTTTTCATTTGTAGATGTCTGTACTCAGACATGTTAAGCTTCCGCATGTGCTTTGACTTGTATGCTCTGAATGTTGGGTCTTGAGACCCATGTTTGTAGTATCTCGCTCCTCGGAGCCTATTGAATAAATACTTGAGTTCTAGAGTCATGTTGTGATGCCACGTTGTATTTACACATATCGGGCATATTGTGTATGATTGAAATGCTTGGTATGTGTGGGATCCGAAAACCTAGTTGTCTATCCATGGTAGCCTCTCTTATGGGGAAATGTAGTCTAGTGCTTCCACTGAGCCATGGTAGTCTTCTACAGCCCAGTTTACCGGAGTCCTGTTAGCCCAGTTGCTACTGCTCCGGAACACATAGACTGGCCGGCATGTGTCCTTCTTCCATCCTATGCCTGTCCCTTCGGGGAAATATCACGCGGTGTCCTTTGGAGTCCTGTTAGCCTCCTACAGCCCGGATTCCAGGAGTCCTGCTAGCCCAGTTGCTACAGCCCGAATTCACTTGCTGATGACTGACACGTTCATTGCTGGGTCATGTATGCATGTCCCTGTAAGTTAGCGCCACTTTGGGTTTACGATTAGTCATGTCAGCCCGGGTTCTTTGTCATATGGATGCTAGTGACATTATCATATACGTGAGCCAAAAGGATTCATTTTAATTAATTAAGGTTCAAGTTATCTACAACCGGACATTAACAAATTCCCATCTGCCCATAACCGCGGGCACGGCTTTCGAAAGATCAATCCCTACAGGGGGGTCCCAACTTAGCCCATAACAAGCTCTCACGGTCAATGAAGGAATAAACCTCCACCCAAGACACACCGATCAGACTCGGTATCTCGGTACAACAAGATGATTCGACAGGTTAAAACAAGACCAGCAACACCGCCTGAATGTGCCGACAAATCCCGATAGGAGCTGCACATATCTCTTTCTCAGGGCACACTCAGATTGTCTTAGGTACGGGTAGGCCAGCCCAGAGTTGCCCCTGGTGGCCACCGGCAGCTGATAGTTGGACCAACACTCAGAGGAGCACTGGCTCGGGGGGGGGGGGGGGGTTAAAATAAGATGACCCTCGGGCTCCGGAAACCCAAGGGAAAAAGAGGCTAGGTGGCAAATGGTAAAACCAATGTTGGGCATTGCTGGAAAAGCTTTAATCAAGGCGAACTATCAAGGGGTTCCCATTATAGCCCAACCGCGTAAGGGACGCACCAATCCAGGAACATAACACCGATATGACAGAAACTAGGGCGGCAAGAGTGGAACAAAACAGTAGGCGAGAGGCCGAGCCTTCCACCCTTTACCAAGTATATAGATGCATTAAGATAACATGGCAATATAATGATATCCCAACAAGTAAATAAATGTTCCAACAAGGAACGGCTCCAATCTTCACCTGCAACTAACAACGCTATAAGAGGGGCTGAGCAAAGCGGTAACATAGCAAATCAACGGTTTGCTAGGACAATGGTGGGTTAGAGGCTCAATCATGGCAATTGGGAGGCTGACAAGCAAGTGGTAGGCATCGTAGCATTGGCATAGCAAAAGAGCGAGCAACTAGCATAACAAAGATAGTAGTGATTTCGAGGGTATGATCATCTTGCCTGCACAGTTGTCAGAGTTGACTAGATCCTCAAAAGCAAACTCAACGGGCTCCTCGTTAGCGAACTCGTCTCCCGGCTCTACCCAACAACACAAACAAGCAACAAGAATACAATCAACCACGTGCAAGGGCAACCAATAATATGCAAAGATGGTATGCTATGCGGAATGCGATGCGGGATGCAAAATGCAAGACATGACAGGAAATGCATGAACCTGGCCTCAACTTGGAAAACCAAGTGTGCCACTGGATAGAGGGGATGAAATCACCTGAAAACGATATAAAGATCATAGGAATCGGAGCTACGGTTTGGAAATGGCAAGCATTGGAGTACAAATTGGGAAAGTTATATCTAGGGCGTTACAACACTCCACCACTACGAAAAGATCTCGTCCCAAGATCTAGGACTGAAAGAACTCCGGGTACTCAGAACAGAGGTGATCCTCGCGTTCCCAGGTAGCTTCACGGTCGGAATGGTGTGACCACTTGACTTTGAGAAATTTGATTGACTTGTTGCGAGTCCTGCGTTCAGTCTCTTCAAGGATTGCAACTTGGTGCTCACGATAGGAGAGATCTTCTTGGAGCTCAATGTCCTCGAAGTTGACGGTGCGTTCAGGCGTCTTGAAGCACTTTCGGAGTTGGGAGACCTGGAACACATCATGAACATTTGCAAAGTTTGACGGAAGCTCGAGTTGATAGGCGAGGTCGCCTCTCTTGCTGACAATCTTGAAAGGCCCGACGTATCTAGGGGCAAGCTTCCCTTTGATACCGAAGCGACGAGTCCCTTTCATAGGAGAGACGCGGAGGTAAACATGATCTCCGATATCGAAAGCCAAATCACGGTGCTTACTATCATAGTAGCTCTTCTGGCGGGATTGGGCTGCTTTGAGATTATCACGAATGACCTTGCACATTTCTTCTGCCTCTGTGATTAAGTCATTACCCAGCAGCTGACGTTCACCGGTTTCAGACCAGTTGAGAGGGGTACGACACTTCCTATCATACAGAATTTCAAATGGGGCCTTGCCCGAACTTGCTTGGAAACTGTTGTTGTATGAGAATTCAGCATAAGGAAGACAATCCTCCCACTTCATGCCGAAGGAGATAACACAAGCCCTGAGCATATCTTCAAGAATTTGGTTGACACGCTCGACTTGACCGCTTGTTTGAGGATGGAAAGCAGTGCTGAAGCGGATGTTGGTGCCCATGGCCTTCTGAAAAGAATCCCAAAACTTGGAGGTAAAGATGCTGCCACGGTCTGAAGATATCACTTGAGGAATACTGTGCAGAGAGACAATTCGAGAGGTATAGAGTTCCGCCAATTGAGCTGCAGTGATAGACTCTTTAATAGGCAGAAAGTGAGCCACTTTGGTGAGCTTGTCGATGACAACGAATATAGCATCATTGCCACGCTTGGACTTTGGAAACCCAGTCACGAAGTCCATTTCAATGTGGTCAAACTTCCATTCTGGAATGGCAAGAGGTTGGAGGAGACCTGCTGGCCTTTGGTATTCTGCCTTCACTCTTCTGCAGACATCACATTCATTCACGAATTGAGCGATCTCGCGCTTCATTCGAGTCCACCAATAAGTTTGCTTCAGATCCTGATACATCTTCGTGCTCCCAGGGTGGATGGAGAGGAGAGAGTTGTGAGCCTCGTTCATGATCAATTTACGAAGTTCACCTTTGGGCACAACAATTCGATCCTCGAAGAAGAGAGTGTCCTTGTCATCAAGTCGGTAGCACTTGTACTTGGACTGACTCTTTGCGATACCAATCTTCACCTTTTCCACCATAGCATCAAGAAGCTGGGCTTGGCGAATTTGGTCTTCCAAGGTAGGAGAAACTTGAAGGTTGGCGAGGAAACCTTGAGGAACAACTTGCAGATTAAGTTTGCGGAAAGCTTCACAAAGCTCGGGTTGATAGGGCTTCAGAATCAGACTATTGCAATATGCTTTTCTGCTCAAAGCGTCAGCAATCACATTGGCCTTGCCTGGAGTATACTCGATACTCGGATTGTACTCTTGAATCATTTCAACCCATCGAGTTTGCCTGAGGTGGATATTAGGCTGGGTGAAGATGTACTTGAGACTCTTGTGATCAGTGAAAATGTCCACTTTCCTTCCCAATAGAAGATGTCTCCAAGTCAACAAAGCGTGCACAACTGCCGCCAACTCGAGATCATGAGTGGGGTAGTTCTTCCCATTAGGCTTCAACTGGCGAGAGGTATAAGCAACAACTTTCTTCTCTTGCATCAGTACAACACCTATACCTTGGAGAGAGGCATCACAAAAGACCTCGTACGGCTTGGTTTCATCGGGCGGAGTCAGAACTGGAGCAGTGATTAATTTCTCTTTCAAAGTGTTGAAAGCAATATCACACTCCGGAGACCAAACGTACTTGACGTGCTTCTGAAGAAGATTTGAGAGAGGCTTCGCGATCTTGGAAAAGTTTTCAACGAATCTCCGACAGTAGCTTGCGAGACCAAGGAAGCTACGGAGTTGCTTCACGTTCTGAGGAGGTTCCCAATTAACAATTGCAGACACCTTCTCAGGATTCACGGCAATGCCCTTGGCAGAGATGATATGGCCAAGATAAAGCACCTCATCGAGCCAAAATTCACACTTGGAGAACTTGGCGTAGAACTGATGTTCCCGGAGCTTGTCAAGAACCAAACGCAAGTGCTTGGCATGATCTTCCTTGTTCTTAGAGAAAACCAGAATGTCGTCGAGATAGACCAAAACGAAGTCATTGGTGTAGGGGTTGAAGATGAAGTTCATCATGCGAGAGAATGTCGGAGGAGCGTTGGCGAGGCCAAAAGACATGACAGTGTATTCATATGATCCATAGCTTGTCCTGAAAGCTGTCTTGGGAATATCTTGCTCACGAATGCGAATCTGATGATAACCCATACGGAGATCAAGCTTGGAGAATACTTGGGCACCCTTGAGTTGTTCGAACAGCTCATTGATGTTGGGAAGTGGGTATTTGTTCTTGATGGTCTTCTTGTTCAATGGACGATAATCAACACAAAGTCGGTCCGTTCCATCCTTCTTCTTCACAAAAAGAACACCACAACCCCACGGAGAAGTACTAGGCCGAATGAGACCCGTTCTTTCTTGAACATCGAGTTGTTTCTTCAACTCCTTCAACTCTTCAGGGCCGAGCTTGTAGGGACGTTTGCACACAGGTTCCGTACCGGGCTCAAGTTCAATAACAAATTCAATCGGCTAGTGCGGAGGCATCCCTGGGAGTTCTTCTGGGAAGACGTCTTGATACTCACAAACAACCGGAATCTGCGAAATAGCATCCAATTCACCCTTCTCATTGAGAGAAAACAACCGGATGGTATTATCCCGAGCAGCAAAGACAATTACATCCTCAGACGAATGAGTCAGTTGAATCTGCCTGGCTGCACAATCGAGGTGAGCCTTGTGCTTAGAGAGCCAGTCCATCCCAAGAATAAGATCAATATCGGAATTGCCAAGAACAATTGGGGAAGAAAGGAACTTGTAGTCGCCCAAAGTGATAGTAACCTCCGGAACACAGGTGTTAGCTGTCATCTGCTTGCCCGGTGACACAATTTGCAAGGCACTTTGCAGATACTGATAATCGCACTCATACTTTGATGCAAAAGGTTTGGAAATGAAACAATGCGATGCACCCGTGTCAAAAAGAACTTTTGCAGGAATATCATTAACAGGAAGGTTACCCATGATGACATCTGACGAATCCTCTGCCTGAGCTGCGTTCATTAAGTTGACCTTGGCGGACTTGGGGTTATGCTTGACCACAGCTGTACTTGCCGATCTGACAGGAGGAGGAGGAGGAAGACGCCTCTGGTTGAAACACTTGTTGGCGTAGTGACCCTTCTGTTGGCACTTGTTGCACGTGACCTCTGAGAGCGGATGGTGGTACGGAGCACTCGATCTTGGAGCTTGAGACGAAGTCTTGTTCTGAAAGCCTGGGTTGGGTGGGTGGGAAGAACCACTGCCACCTTTGCTCTTTTGCTGATACGGCTGACGGAACGAAGGAGGAGGCAGCCAATACTTTTGCTGCTTGGCCACTTGAGTAGAGGAAGGAGGCGTAGTGTCTCTGACTCGCTTCCTGGAAGCATCACACCTCAACTGAGCAGCCTCTTGCTTCAGTGCCATGTTGTAGAACTCATCGTATCTCAGCGGCTCAAAAAGGATAAGAGCGAGCTGAATTTCTTCACGGAGACCACCCCTGAACTGATAGATCACGCTCTTCTCATCAGGAACATCCTGCTTGGCAAAACGGGCGAGCTTCTGGAACAACTTGTTGTAGTCATAGACAGACAAAGAGCCTTGCTTCAGATTGCGAAATTCCTCACGTTTGCTTTCAGTCACACTCTGAGGGATGTGATGAGCTCGGAAATCACGACGGAAATCATCCCAAGTGATCAAGCGTCCACCTCTAGAATCCTTGTACTGCTGGAACCACTTTGCAGCCTGATCTTTGAGCTGGAAAGAAGCGAACTTGACGAAATCTTCAAGCCTGACGTTGCTGCATTCAAAATGCTTGCCCAAATCCACTAGCCAATCGTCAGCATCGGTAGCCTCAACACAATTGCTGAACGTCTTTGGACCATTAGCGAGGAACTGGTTCAGAGTAGCAAAATGGTTCTGATTGTTGCCTTGATTCCCTTGACTGCCTTGATTGCGTTCTTGGAGGATTTGCATGATCAACTGTGTATTTGCATTGGTTGCGGCCATCACAGCTTGCCAAGCCTCCGGAGGCGGTGGAGGTGGTGGCGGATTAGGATTCGGAGTCGTGCGCGTTGGAGGAGCCATCCTGAAGAGGTTGACCACCATTAGCACACAAATAGACAAATATTGAAGGTGAATCCAACGGAATGAAAATTGCAACATAAAGTCTTCACATCCAAACAAAATGAATGAATGCACTTCTCTTGAATTGGTCACATATTCCTAAATTGCGAAGCCACGAAGAATTAGGTAGAAGAGGTAAATCAACGAGGGATGGAATCAACATATGACTTCGAAGCAACTCGAATATCACAACTCAAAATAAAACCAAGGATTGGCTTGCGGAATAAGCTGGAACAAACATATGATAGAAATTTCGTCCGAAGTTTTCGTGGTGGGACCTACACGGGCTCGATCGTATAGCACCATCATGTACAAGGTAGTGCACATGACATACGAAGCGTCCCTGAGTCAGCATAGCCAAGGACTCTTTAAGACACAACGAGACCACTGTAAAATCGACCGTGAATAAGCGAACCACTAGACGTCGAACCCCAATTTCATATCATACATCTGTCAGAAGGATATCCTAAGAGCTACTTGAATTCCCACCTATGAAACTCCTGAAACTTTCCGGTTATGCAATCAGGTGTTGGGGATACAGGGGAAGCATAATATCTCACCCAAACTAGCAAATCCTACATCCAGCTGTATCCATCCTTCAACACGTAACCAAGAAACCTTCGGAAACCATCTACCTCAACCTTCGAAAAGCATCCGTTATACAAGTTATGGCGATACTCCCGAACTCCCGCCCTAGTACTGGGTGGCGTCGAGGTTATCTCACCAACGAACTGCATAAAGGAGATTTTCGATGTCGCGAACATATCTCAAGTATACCAGAATTGCAACGATAAAATTATGATGACAACACCTCAGAGCTCAACTGCCCGGGACACTTCCACTAAACCCCTGACAGGAGGCACCAAGACAGTGTTCTCATCATAAGCCATCGGAACAAATCCAAGATACTCGCGTGATCCTAAAATTTTTTTAGTGAAATTTGAGAAGAGAAGAGTCAAAACTCTACGCCAGGATGCCTTACCAGAGCGATGAGGAGACTGGGAAGTAAAAAGAATTCCTAAGCTCTCCGATATATAATTCCGAAAGGACTCAAAGCATTTTTTTCTAGACACAACTCGGCTGCTAAAAACGATCAAGCAATGGGGGCTCCTAAGGTCGGGGAAGGCTCTGATTACCAACTTGTAACGCCCTCGATGCGGCTATATCTCCCACGTGTCGAGGCATGACTTAGAGGCATAACCGCATTGAAAGCAATGTCGCAAGTCAGGAAATCATCACACATCCCATGTACATAAATAATATAAAGGGGAGGTACATAGTTGGCTTACACTCGCCACGTCACATCAAAGTACATAAATAACATCCATCATACAAATCACTCATGGCCCGACTACGGCGCCAAAATAGAAAAGACCCCCAACATGCGACAAGGCCCTGAATCTAACCCCGACTGGGCACCACTACTGATCATCAGGAAAAGACACATAGTAACGCTGAGAGTCCTCGTCGTACTCCCACTTGAGCTCGAGCACGCCATCTGGAGCTGTATCATCTGTCCCTGCATCTGGTGTAATAGTAATCTGTGAGCCACAGGGACTCAGCAATCTCGCACCCTCGCGATCAAGACTATTTAAGCTTAATAGGTAGGAAAGGGGTAATGTATAAGTGGAGCTGCAGCAAGCGACTAGCATATATGGTGGCTAACTTATTCGCAAAAGAGAGCGAGAAACTAGAGAGCAACCTACGCAAACATAACTCCAACACCGTGTCCGCTTCCCGGACTCCGCCGAGAAGAGGCCATCACGGCAACACACTCAGTTGATTCATTTTAATTAATTAAGGTTCAAGTTATCTACAACCGGACATTAAGAAATTCCCATCTGCCCATAACCACAAGCACGGCTTTCGAAAGATCAATCCCTGCAGGGGGTCCCAACTTAGCCCATAACAAGCTCTCACGGTCAACGAAGGAATAGACCTCCACCCAAGACACATCGATCAGACTCGGTATCTCGGCACAACAAGATGATTAGATAGGTTAAAACAAGACCAGCAACACCGCCCGAATGTGCCGACAAATCCCGATAGGAGCTGCACATATCTCTTTCTCAGGGCACATTCAGATTGTCTTAGGTACGGGTAGGCCAGCCCAGAGTTGCCCCTGGTGGCCACCGGCAGCTGACAGTTGGACCAACACTCAGAGGAGCACTGGCTCGGGGGGGCTAAAATAAGATGACCCTCGGGCTCCGGAAACCCAAGGGAAAAAGAGGGTAGGTGGCAAATGGTAAAACCAATGTTGGGCATTGCTGGAAAAGCTTTAATCAAGGCGAACTATCAAGGGGTTCCCATTATAGCCCAACCGCGTAAGGGACGCAACAATCCAGGAACATAACACCAATATGACGGAAACTAGGGCGGCAAGAGTGGAACAAAACACTAGGCGAGAGGCCGAGCCTTCCACCCTTTACCAAGTATATAGATGCATTAAGATAACATGGCAATATAATGATATCCCAACAAGTAAATAAATGTTCCAACAAGGAACGGCTCCAATCTTCACCTGCAACTAACAACGCTATAAGAGGGGCTGAGCAAAGCGGTAACATAGCAAATCAACGGTTTGCTAGGACAATGGTGGGTTAGAGGCTCAATCATGGCAATTGGGAGGCTGACAAGCAAGTGGTAGGCATCATAGCATTGGCATAGCAAAAGAGCGAGCAACTAGCATAGCAAAGATAGTAGTGATTTCGAGGGTATGATCATCTTGCCTGCACAGTTGTCAGAGTTGACTGGATCCTCAAAAGCAAACTCAACGGGCTCCTCGTTAGCGAACTCGTCTCCCGGCTCTACCCAACAACACAAACAAGCAACAAGAATACAATCAACCACGTGCAAGGGCAACCAATAATATGCAAAGATGGTATGCTATGCGGAATGCGATGCGGGATGCAAAATGCAAGACATGACAGGAAATGCATGAACCTGGCCTCAACATGGAAAACCAAGTGTGCCACTGGATAGAGGGGATGAAATCACCTGAAAACGATATAAAGATCATAGGAATCGGAGCTACGGTTTGGAAATGGCAAGCGTTGGAGTACAAATTGGGAAAGTTATATCTCGGGCGTTACATCCTTGACCAAACCCTAAAATCTTTTTCTCAGGAATATTTCTTTTTCTATTAAAGGAATAACCCTGTCTGCCCTAGGTTGTGAAGCAACCTATATTTCTGTCACTCCAAAAAATCCCAAATAATTCTCATAAATTGTTTGGATCATATCTTTCTCAAATATGGCGAAATATTTCATTTGCCATGTTCCTCATCATGCTCAATTAATGCATTTCCTATTCTGTCCAGAATGGCAAAATGTGAAGCAAGTGCTATTTTCCTTTTCCCAATCGACCTCAAACTCCTTGGACACCTTTTCCTGCCCATATCATTGCCACATACGAAAGTGCAACCTCATTTGCCTAGTAATTATTTAATTATGATTTTCCAAAGTTCCTGTCTAAGGGAAGTAGTTGTGAAGGAAGTACAAGCTAGGCATATCAAAATGAGTCTCCATTTTGCATGGTCCCTCATATCATCATATCATAACCCTCCACCAAAGTAGAGCTCATGTAATGCCTCCACGTGAGCTCACTTTCAATTCTTTGATTCTGCCAAAAATTTCAGTTTGTGAAGCAAGCATATTTTATCTTGCTCCATTATGGCTGCCAATTTTTCTAGGCCTTCTATTATTCATATAACCTACCTCAACCCATTTTGGGCATGTTTCATCAAGCCATTTTTCCTCTAGAATTTTTTCAAGTTTCTGGTCAGCAAGGATGTTTGTGAAGCAAGTACCATTTTGGTGAATCCAATTGGTATGAAACTTATACAACATCTATATATGATCAAATCATGAAGCCTTGCCAAACTTGAGCTCAAGTGGCCACACCATTTGAGTGCATCATCCAAATCTCATTTCTTGACCATTTTGGTCAGATGCAAAGCAACTATGATTTATCTTGATCCAACTCTTCATCAAGTTATCAGGATGAAAGTCCTTCTTTACCTCAACCTCGCAGACAACTCCATTGGATCCAAAACCCTTCCTGTTGATCACTAGTGCTCACCCAAGTTTACTGCAGTAAACTTGAGAGGGTTCTCACCGTTTAACCAGATCACTTTTAACCAAACTACCACCATAGTTGAGACCTACCCTGGATGAACTACCCACTAGACAACATGGTCAAGCCCCTCTCCCCCACTATGTGGCAGTGCAAGCGGTGACCACATTAATGGCATTGCTATGCACGCGCTCTGTGTGAAGTGGCCGCGTCCAGTGGCTGTTTGTGCTTCGGCCCCTTTTCCTCTCGTCGGTTTCGCGCACGTGAGTGTGTCCAGCAGCTGGCCCGCGTCATCGCCGATCACCTGGACCCCTCTCCCCCTTCGTCCGCTTCCTCACCGAAGCAAGCTGCCGTGCGTCCACGAGCACATAGTGCCGAACGGGCATTTATGGTGTTTGGCCTCTTCTCCTCTTGTCCACGAGCTCGGCCTCGTCTCCGTGAGCCCTGCCACTCGTCTGTTCCCTTCCCCGTCACCTTCGCCAAGCTCGCGAGCGTGGGCACACGTCCTCAGCGCCGGACACGCATCCACGGCGGTGCCAGCTCGGCACTTCTCTCCCCTGCCTATATAAGGCCACCCGAGCCTCTCCTGAGCACTCCATCGCCTTTGCCTCATCTCCAGCAACCTCCCCGGCCTCTCCCTCGAGCTCTAGAGCCCCTCCCCAGCTCTCTCTGCCGCCATAGTCTCCGCGGTGTTCTGCTCAAATTTGAGCAGCCCCGACCTGCCCCCCTCTCTAGCCGCCACTAGAGTCCTCCCTGGAGTTCGGCGCATCGCCCCACCCCCTCACCCTCGCCGTAGCGCCATCGGAGCCATGTTTTTCCCCCACCACCGAACTGCAGACATGCCCTACTTCATCTCCTCGTGGCAACCTTGCCCCTTCCCGGTGTCCGTGCTGCTCCAGGACGGGTGCGGTGTTCCTTCCCGTGCTCGCCAGTGCCCGCACCTCGGCCGGAGGTGGCCAGGAGTAGCGGGGCCAGCGCCAGCCGCGGCCTCCCCTGTCGCTCCTCTGTTTTCTGTCGGGGGAGATGATAGGAGGAAGAAGGAGCCAGGAGGAGAGGGAGATGGATAAGGCGGGACCCGCCCGTAAGGCACACAGCGCCCCGGGCCTCCACTGCCACGCTGGATAAGTGGAAGCGTACTTCCCGGAAGTATGTTTTCGACTTCAAAAGGCGTATTCCACTCCTTCTTCGGTCCAGAATGCGCTTTCCTCTCTGGAAAGCGTATTTCTGAGAAAGGCGGCTTTTGTTTTTCCAGCCGAGGGCTGTTTGTGATGATTTCATTACAAATAGGTCCCTGGCAGAAAAACCCTTATATCTTTTTAACCACAAATCCAAATGAGGTGAATCCAAATCCCACTTCTTCGTTTCGTCAAGCCCGTTCTGTTGGTATCACTTTCACCATGTTTTTACATTCCGAAAATGACCATTTTGCCCCTACCCTTATTCATCCCCCTCCGAGAGAGTACGTTTTCCGGTGATCCTTTCCGCGAGTCTCTCGCACTTTATCCCGGTGATTTGTTCCACCCCTGGCAATCCACACCCTCCATTTGCATCACTGTAATGCAGTGACATGGTTAAATCTATTCGAACATGTTTAAAATATTGCTTTAGCTACATGACTTTGTGCAAGGCATTTTCTCGGAGTATTAGGTTGATCTTGTTGTTGCCATGCTATTGTTTGGATTACTAGGAATTATGCTTGCAGTTGATGAGTATCATGTTATCATTGGAGTATTAGTGGTTGGCATTATAGTTATTTCCATGATGGTATCTGTTAATATATTTTGGAGTATTACTTTGGATATCATGCTGCCTTTGGATTATTAGTGGTTAGTATGATTATTTTCATGATGCTAGTTGATGTTCTGTTGCTTGGAGTATTATTTTCAGAAATGATGTTTACATGTGGATCTTAGCCGAATAGCTTTATTCTTGTTATTGGAGTAATAGGATTATTGTTTTCGGATCCATCATGACAGTAGTGTTGTGCTACTCTTGGAGTTTTTTGAGATGATGATATTATGCTTGAATTATTTGTTGGATATTGCTATGATTTGGATTATAGTTTGATAGTTGATATCGGAGTATCAATTACCACAGTTATATTTTTGGGGATAAATTCCGTCATTAAGTTGGTCAGGTGCCACCGAACCGGGCTTTCTCCAGTGCAACCACATTTGCCTTTTTTGGGAAGGCCCTAATGCGATCTATTGTCGTGCCTCTCGCCGGTGCCTCCAACTAGGGAAAGTTATGGGCGTGTGTACCCTGGCCCGGTAAGCAGACATAACCTTGTGTGCCCGTTGTTGTTGTGTACCCGGGTTGTCCATGTGTGGGACCGTTTATTGTTTTGGCCACGACGGTGGCCGTTGGTGTCTTTGGTAGACACGGGGCCACCCAGGACTAGCCCAGTGGGGAGTGAGTCAGAGTGGCTAGGAGAGTGTCATGGCAGTAGATCGGTTTTGTTGGAACGCTGTTGGTCCACCCGAATGGGAGTGCGAGGCCATGGGTTCTGTGGTGTGGGTACAGTGCGCTAACTCTGCAGAGTGTATTTAATCTATCGATAGTCGCGTCCGTACTAGGTCCCACCGTTTGATCAACACTCTCATGACGGAATGACTTATAGGTGACTTATATGCTGATATATTGTGAGCAGTAACAGTTTGGCAGGAGTTTGATAATGATGTTGGTGACCAAGTGTTGGTCATGGTAGTGCTCGCCGGAAAGATCACCGTTTGGTTTTGATCACGAGGTGATCGAGATGGCATATTGCTTGGCTGGTTAGCCAAGAGAGAGATGGTTATGGAGATCTGAGATGGTTATTTATCAGTATTGTATCAGTTTCATACCATGCTTAGTAGTTGCTTCATGGTAGCTGTTAATTTAATTAATCTGCTTAATCCTATGTTGTTGTCTTGCCTTGATGTTTTTGGTTGTTGTGAGCTTGCAAGTACATTCAATGGACTGACCTGGCGTGTCAAGCCAGATTGCAGGTGATGGCGTGATTGCTTGATTGTTTGTTGAGGTGTACGTTCATGCGAGCTAGATCATGTCCCAGCTGCGGAGTGGAGTTCACCACCTTCGTCGTTATTCCGCTGCTACGAGTTGTTCCGCTGCTAGCATAGAGCAAGTGTAGTATCGCATGCGTAGTGTCGCCATGCTGATGTAATCATTGTAACATCAGACCTGTGTAATTATTATTTTTGTAATAAGAGCTGTTTTTTCTATGTCAAGAAGTGCCGTATTCCAGAGACTTCTCCTCGATCTCTGGGCTGGAATACGGGGTGTTCCGGTTTCTCTGAGCCGGGGTGCCACAGGCTTGGTATCAGAGCAGGTCTGGCTGTAGGATGCCCTTGTCAGCACGGGCGGTAGAAACCAGTAGAAATCGGTAGTTTAAAGTCCGGCTTGTTTATTGCATTTGGTTGATGCATTTGTTTGTTGCATACATGCATATAACCTTATTATTTTGTTACTAGCGGTTTAATCTGGTGAGTGTAGATGGCATCGGTCCAGATCCACTACGGCTCAGCCTTTGCATTTCTCCAGTTTTCTTTTCTTGCTCATTCTTCGGTGTCTGGTGTCATTTCTGTCCCAGTAGAGTGATGCCAAGTGATCGCAACACTATTTGCAAAAATGGTGCTCGGGTATCGCGCAGAATTATTTCCTTCAGCCCCACCTTTTGTTTTGGTGGTAGACATGGTTCTATCACGGATCGTCCTTTTTCTTGTCATTTTGGCAACCGTTAATGATCGAAGTGATCAACAAAGGGCAATGTCAGCAGCCTCAGTTTTTCCCCGCTATCCTATTTCTTGGACGAGTACGGACCTTTTTCCGTCTGCTTGATAATAATGTGGTTGCGACCTTTGTGTCCCACTACATGATTACCGAGTGCGTCCTCACCTCCGAGCTAGTCCAGGCTGCTACCTGGCTAAGCTAGCACTTGGTGTAGCGCTGTTTACACCAATTCTTCCACACATTTATTCGTCCTCGTGCACACCATCACAGCATGCTAGATCATAGAACCAGAGATCCCACGAGATTTGTGTGCTTAAGTAGGCATGCATATTGTGTGACTAGCAGTAAAACGCGACATTGATTGTGTGTGAATGGATTGTTGTTGTGTGTTTTTGTTTAGTTGAGTTTTCTTTTGCTTCTTTCTTTTTGGGCCCCGATGTTACATTATTTTCCCCTATAAAGAGTTGCTCATCAACTGACACCGAATTCGAAGAAGTGATAAGTATTTCAAATATTTGGAAGAAGCTCAGCTAAACATCATGGCCTTCTCAGTCAACCGCGTGATATAAAGGAATATCTACTCAGAATGCCAATTGTGTCTTGGATTGATTATCCGCATCAATTCTACAACAGTAATGATCCAGCCAGCAGAAAGACAAGTCATATGCAAGACCAACGGTATTTTTTCCAGTCAATGGTATGGATCATAGGCAAGTTTTGGCTCAGCCATAAATGGTACTTGAAATATGTTATACTCCAAGAGGAAGTCGAGATGTGATATGTTCAAGGAAGACAGTCAAAGAAATTTTCTCATGCAAATAATTAGCCGCAAAATATTATGGAAGTGTGCATGGATTTCAGTCTGCATATCAGTATGAAGTTTTGGACATAAGAAACCCAGCATTATTCCACACGCTATCGGAAGAAATTTATGAGGCAAGGCTCCTCAATTTTTCCTCAGCATGATATGTGAAAAATTTCCGGCCCCCGGTACCCAGTCTTTCTCAACAAGATACCTCGGTAAAAGCTTCTGACAGACGGAAATGAATTTTTCTCACCAAGAAAACCCGAGGAGAAGCTTCTCAAGTACGGAACTCAAGTTTCTCCAGCACAATAATCTGACCAAGCTTCGGGTGTAAGCTATCGAGATTTCTTCTGCACGCTACCCAGACAAAAGCCTTGGGCAGAATCTAAGAGTCTTCCTCAGCAAGCTACTTGGATGGCTTCCCTCGTAAGCCACCCAGTCCACGTTAGTACCACACTATGCACCGTCCTCAGAGATTATATGATGAGTTGGCAGTATATGGCAGTACCTCTCAAGGATAAAATTTGCAATAATTTTGTCAGAGGAACAATTCAGTCAAAACATATGCCTGTCGCAATAATATGGTATTCAGTTGCATATGATTATTATACATATGGTACGCATGTATCCCGGGTCAGATCCGTCACTTATACAGGATACAGCACTGATCCAGGAGATATACCTAAGGAAGAAATGAGCTCCATACAGCTACAAACCCTGAGTATATGTCATATATGTGCGAACACAGGTCAGAAAATAAGCAAAAGGAATAATGCCAACAATATTGCACTAGCCACAGTCATGGTCATACGAAGAATCAAGGACATGTGTGGCCAAGTTATTTCAGTAAGGTATCCTGACAAAGAAAATCATGACCGTTAAAGTGTGAGACTGACAACAAAGGTATGATGATTTTTCACGACCATCAGGGTTCGGATACCCCAAGTCAGTTGGAGGCCATAATTCCATACGGATCCACAAAGACGCACATCTTCAGCGGCCTACTCTATTTACAAGGATTTTCATATCCCGCTGACCCGCTTGATATGGTTAGTGTGGAATATCCAAGTCTGTTCTGTCAGATCCAAGATTCCTTTGCAACCTCGACAGTTTGACCTCAGCGGCAATGTTAAACCATATCACCGCGTATTTCCAAAAATGGCTATACCGATAAAATGAGAAAGTCAAAAGGCAAATAATCAGCTCCGACTCGGTGTACCCGCCAACGAAATCAAGTACCCGATCAGTCTGTCAGGAAAAGCATTTGTCCATCAACCCCTGCCGGGAAAAGTCTCCAAATTTAAATGTTTGGGGTATGACATAACTATAACTCCATACACCGTTATATTGCTCATGACAAAAGGCAGTCAAATCTCTGGTATATGCCACATGCTCGAGCCAAAGGAAATAAATCAAGATAAATCAGTGCAGTCAAATCCCGTAAGAAGATGGCCATGATTAATTCTAAGCATTTATTGAACCTAGAAGGTTTGCAGCAACCCCATGACAGAAATAAAAAGGTTTTCATGACCAAAAAGAAATCTATGATCAGATCCATCGGACATCACCGCAGATATGAGAAAATCAACATCAGCAAAAGGATTTGGTATATGAGCAAAGACCCATCAAAATTTGGGAAAAGCCACCCCAGAGCAAGGTAAGTTGATCATCTGAAATTCTAGGGGGAAACAATCAATAAAGGAAAAAGGATGCCCGAGTTGGAAATGGTATCCTCAAGTGATACTTGTTCCCATAGCAACTAAATCTCGAGGACGAGATTTCTTTAAGGGGGTAAGAGTTGTAATAGCCTGGATTTTGGCCCTTTTCTTTTTCTTTTTGATTTATTGGTTTTTTCTCTGTTTTTCTTTTTGGAGTGATTCTGTGGCCTTGCCACCTGGGAAATCATCCTCTTTTTCCCTCCCAAGTGGCTCATCATTCTCAAAACCTTGCCCAGATCATGTCACTTCACTCCTTGACAAAACCCTAAAATCTTTTTCTCAGGAATATTTCTTTTTCTATTATAGGAATAACCATGCCTGCCCTAGGTTGTGAAGCAACCTATATTTATGTCACTCCCAAAAATCCCAAATAATTCTCATAAATTGTTTGGGTCATATCTTTCTCACATATGGCAAAATATTTCATTTGCCATGTTCCTCATCTTGCTCAATTAATGTATTTCCTATTTTGTCCTAAATGGCAGAATGTGAAGCAAGTGCTATTTTCCTTTTTCCAATTGTCCTCAAACTCCTTGGGCACCTTTTCCTGCCCATATCATTGCCACATGCGAAAGTGCAACCTCATTTGCATAGTAATTATTTAATTATGATTTTCCAAAGTTCCAGTCTGAGGGAAGTAGTCGTGAAGGAAGTACAAGCTAGGCATATCAAAATGAGTTGCCATTTTGCATGGTCCCTCATATCATCATATCATAACCCTTCACCAAAGTAGAGCTCATGTAATGCCTCCATGTGAGCTCACATTCAATTCTTTGATTCTGCCCAAAATTTCGGTTTGTGAAGCAAGCATATTTTATCTTGCTCCATTATGGCTTCCAATTTTTCTAGGCCCTCTATTATTCATATAACCTACCTCAAGCCATTTTGGGCATGTTTTATCAAGACATTATTTCTCTAGAATTTTTGCAAGTTTCTGATCAGCAAGGATGTTTGTGAAGCAAGTACCATTTTGGTGAATCCAATTGGTATGAAACTTATACAACATCTTTATATAATCAAATCATGAAGCCTTGCCAAACTTGAGCTCAAGTGGCCACACCATTTGAGTGCATCATCCAAATCTCATTTCTAGACCATTTTGGTCAGTTGCAAAGCAACTATGATTTATCTTGATCCAATTCTTCTCCAAGTTACCAGGATGAAAGTTTCTCTTTACCTCAACCTCGCAGACAACTCCATTGGATCCCAAACCCTTCCTGTTGATCACTAGTGCTCACCCAAGTTTACTGCAGTAAACTTCAGAGGGTTCTCAATGTTTAACCAGATCACTTTTAACCAAACTGCCACCATAGTTGAGACCTACCCTGGATGAACTACCCACTAGACAACATGGTCAAGCCCCTCTCCCCCGCTACGTGGCAGTGCACGCGGTGAACACGTTAATGGCATCGGTATGCACGCGCTCTGTGTGTAGTGGCCGCGTCCAGTGGCTGTTTATGCTTCGGCCCCTCTTCCTCTCGTTGGTTTCGCGCGCGTGAGCGTGTCCAGCAGCTGGCCCGCGTCATTGCCGATCACCTGGACCCCTCTCCCCCTCCATCCGCTTACTCACTGACGCAAGTCGCGGTGCATCCACGAGCACACAGTGCCGACCGGGCATTTATGCCGTTCGGCCTCTTCTCCTCTTGTCCACGAGCTCGGCCTCGTCTCCGTGAGCCATGCCCCTCGTCCGTTCCCTTCCCCATCACCGTCCCCGAGCTCGCGAGCGTGGGCATGCATCCTCAGCGCCGAACACGCGTCCACGGCGGTGCCAGCTCGGCACTTCTCTCCCCTGCCTATATAAGGCCACCCGAGCCTCTCCCGAGCACTCCATCGCCTTTGCCTCATCTCCAGCAACCTCCCCGGCCTCTCCCTCGAGCTCTAGAGCCCCTCCCCACCTCTCTTTGCCGCCATAGTCGCCATGGTGTTCTGCTCAAATTCGAGTAGCCCTGACTTCCCCTCCCTCTCTAGCCGCCACCAGAGTCCTCCCCGGAGTTCGGCGCATCGCCCCACCCCCTCACCCTCGCCGGAGCACCATCAGAGCCACATTTTTCCCTCACCGCCGAACTGCAGCCGTGCCCTGCTTCGTCTCCTCACGGTTACCTTGCCCCTCCCCAGCATCCGTGCTGCTCCAGGACGGGTGTGTCATTCCATCCCACGCTCGCTGGTGCCCGCACCTCGGCCGGAGGTGGCCAGGAGCAGCGGGACCAGCGCCGGCCGCGGCCTCCCCTGTCGCTCCTCTATTTTTTGTCAGGGGAGATGAGAGGAGGAAGAAGGAGCCAGGAGGAGAGGGAGATGGATAAGGTGGGACCCGCCCGTCAGCCGCACAGCGCCCCGGGCCCCCACTGCCACGATGGATAAGTGGAAGTGTACTTCCCGGAAGTACGTTTAAGACTTCAGAAAGTGTATTCCTCTCCTTTTTCGGTCCAGAATGCGCTTTCCTCTCTGGAAAGCGTATTTCTAAGAAAGGCGCGTTCTGTTTTTCCAGCCGAGGGCCTGTTTGTGATTATTTCATTACAGATAGGTCCCTGGCAGAAAAACCCTTATATCTTTTTAACCACAAATCCAAATGAGGTGAATCCAAAGCCCACTTCTTCGCTTCGTCGATCCCATTCTGTTGGTATCACTTTCACCATGTTTTGACATTCTGAAAATGACCATTTTGCCCTGCCCTTATTCAGCCCCCTCCGAGAGAGTACGTTTTCCGGCAATCCTTTCCGCGCGTTTCTCGCACTTTGTCCCGGTGATTTCTTCCACCCCAGGCAAGCCAAACCCTCCATTTGCATAACTATAATGCAGTGAAATGGTTAAATCTATTCAAACTTGTTTAAAATATTGCTTTAGCTACATGACTTTGTGCATGGCATTTTCTCCGAGTATTAGGTTGATCTTGTTGTTGCCATGCTATTGTTTGGATTACTAGGAGTTATGCTTGCAGTTGATGAGTATCATGTTGTCATTGGAGTATTAGTGGTTGGCATTATGGTTATTTCCATGATGGTATATGTTAATATATTTTGGAGTATTACTTTGGATATCATGTTGCCTTTGGATTATTAGCGGTTAGTATGATTATTTTCATGATGCTAGTTGATGTTCTGTTGCTTGGAGTATTGTTTTCGGAAATGATGTTTACATGTGGATCTTAGCCTAATAGCTTTATTCTTGTTATTGGAGTAATAGGATTATTGTTTTTGGATCCATCATGACAGTAGTGTTGTGCTACTCTTGGAGTATTTTGAGATGATGATATTATGATTGAATTATTCGTTGTATATTGCTATGATTTGGATTATAGTTTGATAGTTGATATCGGAGTATCAGTTACCACAGTTATATTTTTGGGGATAAATTTCGTCATTAAGTTGGTCAGGTGCCACTGAACTTGGCTTTCTCTAGTGCAACCACATTTGCCTTTTTTGGGAAGGCCCTAATGTGGTCTATTGTCGTGCCTCTCGCCGGTGCCTCCAACTAGGGAAGGTTACGGGCGTGCGTACCCCGGCCCGGTAAGCAGACATAACCTTGTGTGCCCGTTGTTGTTGTGTACCCGGGTTGTCCCTGTGTGGGACAGTTTATTGTTTTGGCCATGACGGTGGCCGTTGGTGTCTTTGGTAGACACGGGGCACCCAGGACTAGCTAGTGGGGAGTGAGTCGGAGTGGCCGGGAGAGTGTCATGGCAGTAGAACGGTTTTGTTGGAACGCTGTTGGTCCACCCGAATGGGAGTGCGAGGCCATGGGTTCTGTGGTGTGGGTACAGTGTGCTACCTCTGAAGAGTGTATTTAATCTATCGATGGTCGCGTCCGTACTAGGTCCCACCGTTCGATCAACACTCTCATGATAGAATGACTTATAGGTGACTTATATGCTGATATATTGTGAGCAATAACATTTTGGTTGGAGTTTGATCATGATGTTGGAGACCAAGTGTTGGTCATGGTAGTGATTGCCGGAAAGATCACCGTTTGGTTTTGATCACGAGATGATCGAGATGGCATATTGCTTGGCCAGTTAGCCAAGAGAGATATGGTTATAGAGATCTGAGATGGTTATTTATCAGTATTGTATCAATTTCATACCATGCTTAGTAGTTGCTTCATGGTAGCTGTTAATTTAATTAACCTGCTTAATGCTATGTTGTTGTCTTGCCTTGATGTTTTTGGTTGTTGTGAGCTTGCAAGTACATTCAATGTACTGACCTGGCGTGTCATGCCAGATTGCAGGTGATGTCGTGGTTGCTTGATTGTTTGTTGACTAAGCCTCTTCCACGAGCAAAACTTGATCAGCACCAAGGCTCCATGGGTGTTAAAATCATTACTGTGTAATCTAGATTATTGACTCTAGTGCAAGTGGGAGACTGGAGGAAATATGCCCTAGAGGCAATAATAAAGTTATTATTTATTTCCTTATTTCATGATAAATGTTTATTATTCATGCTAGAATTGTATGAACCGGAAACATAATACATGTGTGAATACATAGGCAAACATAGTGTCACTAGAATGCCTCTACTTGACTAGCTCATTGATCAAAGATGGTTAAGTTTCCTAACCATTGACATGAGTTGTTATTTGATCAATGGGGTCACATCATTAGGAGAATGATGTGATTGACTTGACCCATTCCGTTAGCTTAGCACTTGATTGTTTGTTTTCTGCTATTGCTTTCTTCATGATTTATACATGTTCTTATGACTATGAGATTATGCAACTGCCGAATACCGGAGGAACACTTTGTGTGCTACCAAATGTCACAACGTAACTAGATGATCATAAAGGTGCTCTACAGGTGTTTCCAACAGTACTTGTTGGGTTGGCATAGATCAAGATTAGGATTTTCACTCCGATTGTCGGAGAGGTATCTCTGGGCCCTCTCGGTAATACACATCACTATAAGCCTTGCGAGCATGATAACTAATGAGTTAGTTACATGATGATGTATTACGGAACGAGTAAAGAGACTTGCCGGTAACGAGATTGAACTAGGTATTGGATACCGATTATCGAATATCTGGCAAGTAACATACCGATGACAAAGAGAACAACGTATAGCGTTGTGCGGTTTGACCGGTAAAGATCTTCGTAAAATATGTAGGAACCAATATGAGCATTGAGGTTCCGCTATTGGTTATTGACCGGAGACGTGTCTCAGTCATGTCTACATAGTTCTCGAACCCGTAGGGTCCGCACGCTTAAAGTTCTATGACGATCAGTTTTATGAGTTTATATGTTTTGATGTACCGAAGGTAGTTCGGAGTCCCGGATTTGATCACGGACATGACGAGGAGTCTCGAAATGGTCGAGACATAAAGATTTATATATTGGAAGCCTAGATTTGGATATCGGAAGTGTTCCGGGTGAAATCGAGATTTTACAGGAGTACCGGGGGTTACCGGAACCCCCCCCCCGGGGGGGTTTAATGGGCCTTAATGGGCCTTAGTGGAAGAGAGGGGGGCTGCCAGGGCAGGCCGCGCGCCCCCTCTCCCTCTAGTCCGAATTGGACAAGGAGGGGGGCGGCACCCCCCTTTCCTTCCTTTCTCCCTCCTCCTTCCCCCTTCTCCTATTCCAACTAGGAAAGGAGGGAGTCCTACTCCCGGTGGGAGTAGGACTCCTCCTGGCTGGCCACCTCTCCCCCCTTGTTCCTTTATATATGGGGGAAGGGGGGCACCTATAAACACACAAGTTGATCATTGAGGTCTCTCCAGCCGTGTGCGGTGCCCCCCTCCACCATAATCCACCTCGGTCATATTGTAGCGGTGTTTAGGTGAAGCCCTGCTGCAGTAGCTTCATCAACATCGTCACCACGCCGTCGTGCTGACGAAACTCTTCCCTGAGCTCTACTGGACCGTGAGTTCGTGGGATGTCACCGAGCTGAACGTGTGCTGAACGCGGAGGTGTCATACATTCGGTGCTGAGGATCGGTTGATCGTGAGGACGTACGACTACGTCAACCGCGTTGTCATAATGCTTCCGCTTAACGATCTACGAGGGTATGTGGACGACACTCTCCCCTGTCGTTGCTGTGCATCACCATGATCCTGCGTGTGCGTAGGAATTTTTTTGAATCTCTACGTTCCCCAACAGTGGCATCCGAGCCTAGTTTTATGCGTTGATGTTATATGCACGAGTAGAACACAAGTGAGTTGTGGGCGATACAAGTCATACTACTTACCAGCATGTCATACTTTGGTTCGGCGGTATTGTTGGATAAAGCGGCCCGGACCGACATTACGCGTACGCTTACGCGAGACTGGTTCTACCGACGTGCTTTGCACATAGGTGGCTGGCGGGTGTCAGTTTCTCCAACTTTAGTTGAACCGAGTGTGGCTACGCCCGGTCCTTGAGAAGGTTAAAACAACACCAACTTGACAAACTATCGTTGTGGTTTTGATGCGTAGGTAAGAACGGTTCTTGCTCAGCCCGTAGCAGCCACGTAAAACTTGCAACAACAAATTAGAGGACGTCTAACATGTTTTTGCAGGGCATGTTGTGATGTGATATGGTCAAGACATGATGCTATATTTTTGTATGAGATGATCATGTTTTTAATGGAGTTATCGGCAACTGGCAGGAGCCAAATGGTTGTCGTTTTATTGTATGCAATGCAATTTCCCTGTAATTGCTTTACTTTATCACTAAGTGGTAGCGATAGTCATAAAAGAAATAGTTGGCGAGACGACAACGATGCTATGATGGATATCAAGGTGTCGCGCCGGTGACGATGGTGATCATGACGGTGCTTCGGAGATGGAGATCACAAGCACAAGATGATGATGGCCATATCATATCACTTATATTGATTGCATGTGATGTCTATCCTTTATGCATCTTATTCTACTTTGTTTGACGGTAGCATTATAAGATGATCTCTCACTAAATTTCAAGATAAAAGTGTTCTCCCTGAGTATGCAGCGTTGCCCAAGTTCATCGTGTCGAGACACCACGTGATGATCGGGTGTGATAAGCTCTACGTCCATCTACAACGGGTGCAAGCCAGTTTTGCACACGCATAATACTCAGGTTAAACTTGACGAGCCTAGCATATGCAGATATGGCCTCGGAACACTGAGATGGAAAGGTCGAGCATGAATCATATAGTGGATATGATCAACATAGTGATGTTCACCATTGAAAACTACTCCATTTCACGTGATGATCGGTCATGGTTTAGTTGATATGGATCACGTGATCACTTAGATGATAAGAGGGATGTCTATCTAAGTGGGAGTTCTTAAGTAATATGATAAGTTGAACTTAAATTTATCATGGACTTAGTACCTGATAGTATTTTTGCTTATCTATGTTGTTGTAGATAGATGGCCCGTGCTGTTGTTCTGTTGAATTTTAATGCGTTCCTTGAGAAAGAAAAGTTGAAAGATGATGGTAGCAATTACACGATGGATCCGTAACTTGAGGATTATCCTCATTTCTACACAGAAGAATTACGTCCTGGAAGCACCGCTGGGTGCCAGGCCAGCTGCAGATGCTGCTGACAACGTTAAGAATGTTTGGTAGAGTAAAGATGATGACTACTCGATAGTTCAGTGTGCCATGCTTTACGGCTTAGAACCGGGACTTCAATGACGTTTTGAACGTCATGGAGCATATGAGATGTTCCAGGAGTTGAAGTTAATATTTCAAGAAAATGCCCGGATTGAGGGATATGAAGTCTCTAATAAGTTCTATAGCTGCAAGATGGAGGAGAATAGTTTTGTCAGTGAGCATATACTCAAAATGTCTGGGTATCATAATCACTTGACTGAACTGGGAGTTAATCTTCCCGTTGATAGTGTTATTGACAGAGTTCTTCAACCACTGCCACCAAGCTATAAAAGCTTCGTGATGAAGTATAATATGCAAGGGATGAATAAGACTATTCCCAAGCTCTTCATGATGCTAAAGGCGGTGGAGGTAGAAATCAAGAAGGAGCATCAAGTGTTGATGGTCAATAAGACCACCAGTTTCAAGAAAAAGGGCAAAGGGAAGAAGAAGGGGAACTTCAAGAAGAACGGCAAACAAGTTGCTGTTCAGGAGAAGAAACCCAAGTCTGGACCTAAGCCTGAGACTGAGTGCTTCTACTGCAAACAGACTAGTCACTGGAAGCGGAACTACCCCAAGTATTTGGAGGATAAGAAGGATGGCAAGGAGAACAAAGGTATATGTAACATACATGTTATTGATGTGTACCTCACCAGAGCTCGCAGTAGCACCTGGGTATTTGATACTGGTTCTGTTGCTAATATTTGCAACTCGAAACAGGGACTACAGATTAAGCGAAGACTGGCTAAGGACGAGGTGACGATGCGCGTAGGAAATGGTTCCAAAGTCGATGCGATCGCCATCGACACGCTACCTCTACATCTAACTTCGGGATTAGTTTTAGACCTAAATAATTGTTATTTGGTGCTAGCGTTAAGCATGAACATTATATCTGGATCTTGCTTGATGCGAGACGATTATTCATTTAAATCATAGAATAATAGTTGTTCTATTTATATGAGTAATATCTTTTATGTTCATGCACCCTTAAAGAGTGGTCTATTCTTGTTGAATCTCGATAGTAGTGATACACATATTCATAATGTTGAAACCAAAAGATGCAGAGTTGATAATGATAGTGCAACTTATTTGTGGCACTGTCATTTGGGTCATATTGGTATAAAATGCATGAAGAAACTCCATACTGATGGACTTTCAGAATCAATTGATTATGAATCACTTGGTACTTGCGAACCATGCCTTATGGGCAAGATGACTAAAATGCCGTTCTCCGAAACTATGGAGCGAGCAAGAGATTTGTTGGAAATCATACATACTGATGTATGTGGTCCGATGAATATTGAGGCTCGCGGCGGGTATCGTTATTTTCTCACCTTCGCAGATGATTTGAGCAGATATGGGTATATCTACTTAATGAAACATAAGTCTGAAACATTTGAAAAGTTCAAAGAATTTCAGAGTGAAGTGGAAAATCATTGTAAAAAGAAAATAAAGTTTTTGTGATCTGATCGTGGAGGAGAACATTTGAGTTACGAGTTTGGTCTACATTTGAAACAATGAGGAATAGTTTCGCAACTCACGCCACCCGGAACACCACAGCATAATGGTGTGTCCGAATGTCGTAATCGTACTTTACTAGATATGGTGCGACCTATGATGTCTCTTACTAATTTACTGCTATCATTTTGGGGTTATGCTTTAGAGACGGCTACATTCATGTTAAATAGGGCACCATCAAAATCCATTGAGACGATGCCTTATGAACTATGGTTTGGCAAGAAACCAAAGTTGTCGTTTCTTAAAGTTTGGGGCTGCGATGCTTATGTGAAAAAACTTCAACCTGATAAGCTCGAACCCAAATCAGAGAAATGTGTCTTCATAGGATACCCAAATGAAACTATTGGGTACACCTTCTATCACATATCCGAAGGCAAGATATTCGTTGCTAAGAATTGATCATTTCTAGAAAAGGAGTTTCTCTCAAAAAAAGTGAGTGGGAGGAAAGTAGAACTTGATGAGGTAAATGTACCTGCTCCCTTATTGGAAAGTAGTTCATCACAGAAATCAGTTTCTGTGACTCCTACACCAATTAGTGAGGAACCTAATGATGATGATCATGTAACATCAGATCAAGTTGCTACCGAACCTCGTAGGTCAACTAGAGCAAGATCCACACCAGAGTGGTACGGTAATCCAGTTCTGGAGGTCATGTTACTTGACCATGATGAACCTACGAACTACGAGGAAGCGATGATGAGCCCAGATTCCGCAAAATGGCTTGAAGCCATGAAATCTGAGATGGGATCCACGTATGAGAACAAAGTGTGGACTTTGGTTGACTTGCCCGATGATCGGCAAGCCATCAAGAATAAATGGATCTTCAAGAGGAAGACAGACGCTGACGGGAATGTTACTATCTACAAAGCTCGACTTGTTGCAAAAGGTTTTCGACAAGTTCAAGGAGTTGACTACAATGAGACCATCTCACCCGTAGCGATGCTTAAGTCTGTTCGAATCATGTTAGCAATTGCCGCGTTTTATGATTATGAAATTTGGCAAATGGATGTAAAGACTGCATTCCTGAATGGATTTCTGGAAGAAGAGTTGTATATGATGTAACCTGAAGGCTTTATTGATCCAAAGGGAGCTAACAAAGTGTGCAAGCTCCAGCGTTCCATTTATGGACTAGTGCAAGCCTCTCGGAGTTGGAATAAATGTTTTGATAGTGTGATCAAAGCATATGGTTTTATACAGAATTTTGGAGAAGCCTGTATTTACAAGAAAGTGAGTGGGAGCTCTGTAGCATTTCTAATATTATATGTGGATGACATATTGCTGATTGGAAATGATATAGAATTTCTGGATTACATAAAAGGATACTTGAATATGAGTTTTTCAATGAAAGACCTCGGTGAAGCTGCTTATATATTGGGCATCAAGATCTATAGAGATAAGTTAAGATGCTTAATTGGACTTTGACAAAGCACATACCTTGATAAAGTTTTGAAGAAGTTCAAAATGGATCAAGCTAAGAAAGGGTTGTTGCCTGTGTTACAAGGTGTGAAGTTGAGTAAGACTCAATGTCCGACCACTTCAGAAGATAGAGAGAAAATGAAAAGTGTTCCCTATGCTTCAGCCATAGGCTCTATCATGTATGCAATGTTGTGTACCAGACCTGATGTGTGCCTTGCTATTAGCCTAGCAGGGAGGTACCAAAGTAATCCAGGAGTGGATCATTGGACAGCGGTCAAGAACATCTTGAAGTACCTAAAAAGGACCAAGGATATGTTTCTCGTTTATGGAGGTGACAAAGAGCTCATCGTAAATGGTTACGTTGATGCAAGCTTTGACACTGATCCGGACGATTCTAAATTGCAAACCGGATACATGTTTATATTAAACGATGGAGCTGTCAGTTGCAGCACTTCCAAACACAGCGTAGTGGTGGGATCTACATGTGAAGCGGAATACATTGCTGCTTCGGAAGCAGCGAATGAAGGAGTCTGGATGAAGGATTTCATATCTAATCTAGGTGTCATACCTAGTGCAACCGGTCTAATGAAAATCTTTTGTGACAATACTGGTGCAATTGCCTTGGTAAAGGAATCCAGATTTCACAAGAGAACCAAGCACATCAAGAGACGCTTCAACTCCATCAGGGATCAAGTCCAGGTGGGAGACATAGAGATTTGTAAGATACATACGGATCTGAATGTTGCAGACCCGTTGACTAAGCCTCTTCCACGAGCAAAACATGATCAGCACCAAGGCTCCATGGGTGTTAAAATCATTACTGTGTAATCTAGATTATTGAATCTAGTGCAAGTGGGAGACTGAAGGAAATATGCCCTAGAGGCAATAATAAAGTTATTATTTATTTCCTTATTTCATGATAAATGTTTATTATTCATGCTAGAATTGTATTAACCGGAAACATAATACATGTGTGAATACATAGACAAACATAGTGTCACTAGTATGCCTCTACTTGACTAGCTCATTGATCAAAGATGGTTAAGTTTCCTAACCATTGGCATGAGTTGTTATTTGATCCATGGGGTCACATCATTAGGAGAATGATGTGACTGACTTGATCCATTTGTTAGCTTAGCACTTGATCGTTTGTTTGCTGCTGTTGCTTTCTTCATGACTTATACATGTTCTTATGACTATGAGATTATGCAACTCCTGAATACCGTAGGAACTCTTTGTGTGCTACCAAACTTCACAACGTAACTGGGTGATCATAAAGCTGCTCTACAAGTGTTTCCAATGGTACTTGTTGAGTTGGCATAGATCAAGATTACGATTTGTCACTCCGATTGTTGGAGACATATCTCTAGGCCCTCTCGGTAATACACATCACTATAAGCCTTGCAAGCATGATCACTAATGAGTTAGTTACAAGATGATGTATTACAGAATGAGTAGAGAGACTTGCTGGTAACGAGATTGAACTAGGTATTGGATACCGACGATCGAATCTTGGGCAAGTAACATACCGATGACAAAGAGAACAACAAATGGTGTTGAGCGATTTGACCGATAAAGATCTTCGTAGAATATGTAGGAACCAATATGAGCATCGAGGTTCCGCTATTGGTTATTGACCGGAGACGTGTCTCGGCCATGTCTACATAGTTCTCGAACCCATAGGGTCCGCACGCCTAAAGTTCGGTGACAATAAGTTTTATGAGTTTATATGTTTTGATGTACCGAAGGTAGTTCGGAGTCCCGGATTTGATCACGGACATGACGAAGAGTCTCGAAATGGTCTAGACATAAAGATTTATATATTGCAAGCCTATATTTGGATATCGGAAGTGTTTCGGGTGAAATCGGGATTTTACCGGAGTATCGGGGGTTACCGGAACCCCCCCTCCTCCCAGGGGGGGGGGGGTTTAATGGGCCATAATGGGCCTTAGTGGAAGAGAGGAGGGGCTGCCAGGGCAGGTCGCGTGCCCCCTCTCCCTCTAGTCCGAATTGGACAAGGAGGGGGGCGGCGCCCCCCTTTCCTTCCTCTCTCCCTCCTCCTCCCCCCTTCTCCTATTCCAACTAGGAAAGGAGGGAGTCCTACTCCCGGTGGGAGTAGGACTCCTCCTGGCACGCCTCATCCTGGCCGGCCGCCTCTCCCCTCCCTTGCTCCTTTATATACGGGGCTGGGGGCACCTCTAAACACACAAGTTGATCATTGAGATCTCTCCAGCCGTGTGCGGTGCCCCCCTCCACCATAATCCACCTCGGTCATACTGTAGCGGTGTTTAGGCGAAGCCCTGCTGCGGTAGCTTCATCAACATCGTCACCACGCTGTCATGCTGACAAAAGTCTTCCCCGAGCTCTAATGGATCGTGAGTTTGCGGGACGTCACCGAGCTGAACGTGTGCTGAACGCGGAGGTGCCGTACGTTTGGTGTTGAGGATCGGTCGATCGTGAAGACGTATGACTACATCAACCGCATTGTCATAATGCTTCCACTTAACGGTCTACGACGGTACGTGGACGACACTCAACAACAACAACAATAACAACAACCCTCCGCCACCACCTCCGGTTGACAACTTAGCCTGCTTTCAAAGGTTACAGCCATCAGTGTTTTCCAGTAGCACTAAGCCCATAGTTGCTGATGACTGGCTATGCAGGATTTGAAGGGAGTTAACCACTGCCGGTTGCACAGATGCTAAGAAGGTGCATTTTGCCGCACACCAATTGGATGGACCCACAGCCGCATGGTGGGAGAATTACACATCCACTTTTCCTATAGCAAATGCCACTTGGGAGCAGTTTCAGGAAGCTTTCCGCACAGCCCATGTCTCAACAATAGCTATGAGCATGAAGAAGCGTGAGTTTCGCAACTTATCGGAGTAATGGGCCACGGGTAGGCCAACCCGAGTCCCATAACCTTTCAAGACATCGGGGCAGGCTGCGCCCCTCAAGACCCAGGGCGAAGAGCCGTCTCCTGAGGAGTCGACGGCAGGGCGGCCGACTGCCCGCTCACGGCTGAGTCCCAGGGACGACTTCCAGAGAAGCTGGCTTTGGGGAGTCGGCCGGCGACTCTAACAAACCCATGACCTCATCAAAGGGGACGGGGCATGGGTGTGGCTATAATGAAGCCCACTCCCACCCCTTACCAAGGGCAGGCATGGCCACAGCACGCCGTACCCCGGAAGATCTCCGTGCGGCGTGGCACTGTTGCCATGCCGGCCCTGACATCAGCACCGCAGGGCCAAATCCTGCACCCACGACGGCTTGTCTGTACGGCCTGGAGGCAGCAAGGCCCACCAGTCAGTGAGACCACGGGAGACGGCGCAAGAACCGCCAGTCGGACCCGTCAGGAGATGGCCCGGGGGAGTCGGCCGAGCCCTCCCCCGGGGCCCACGCGCCATTAATCAAGATGAGATGGGGAGTGGCCACAGTGATCGCCCGCCAGGCGGCGGGGCTGTTGCCACGACCTCATGATCAAGTCCGCGTCATCAGAAGTACGGCTACAGTAATCAGCAGCCGGCAAGACCCGCCCGCGGCGGACGCGGCCTATCGGCTCCGTACCCGGCCAGTCGGCGGGGCCCGCCAGTCGGCAGGCCCCAGCGGTCAGCAAAGAAGACGGAGGCCAGAGACACTGACGGCTGGGCCCGCGCCCAGCCGGATTACCATTGTACCCCTGGGGGGTAGGCCTATATAAACCCCCAGGGCACCCATGCAAAGGGTTGGAACCCATTAGCTCTAGACCAGACCATATAGAAGGGAGAGAGCTAGCCTTGCCCTCTCCGACCACCAGAAAACAGCTCAAGGAGCAACCGTGTAAGTACTTTGCCATAGTGATCATGCGGAGACCCCGCAGAGCAGCAGTAGGGGTATTATCTCCCTGGAGAGCCCCGAAGCTGGGTAAGATTCGCCGGCGAGCATGTCTTCACCTCATCCCGTTTCCAAGCACCGGCGACGTTCTACTCGCCCCCACCATGATAAGCCATCCGTTGGCATATGTCGCACGAAACCCCCGACATTTGGCGCCCACCGTGGGGCTTGGTGCACCACCATCCAGAGATCCGTTCTGGACGGGAACCCTTTTCCTCCCTGGCGAGCGCAGCCAGCCAGGCACGCCAGACGAAGTTTGCATCGACGCGCTAAGCGGCGTCGAGATCGCCTGCGCGGTCGGCTCCTTGGCCGAACTCATCGGCGAGGTCCGCCTCTCCGATGAACCTGCCTCCAACGCAGGCGCGGGCAACCCCGAGAACCTCCTCGCGGGCCTCCTCGATCAACTCCACGTTTCCGGCGAGCCTGACGTAGACTTGGAGTCCGTAGGCTCCACCGACCCGATGCTGGTCAACTCCAACACCGCGTCGATCGACGCGTTCCCCACCAACATGGTGGTCTACGACGAACCTCTCCCCCACGCAGAGAGCGACGGAAGCACCGTCACTGAGGTGCTAGTCATCAGTCATGACGAGTTCCGTGGCGGAGGAGCGCCCGACTCACTCGGAGCGGTGCTGCAAGACCTAACCGCGCCCATTCCAGAAGACGCTGATGCATAAACATTGGAGGCGTGCCGCCTTCAGCTCGTTGAAGGCGCGAAGAAGCTGGCCAGCATGAGGCGCTTGTCAGGAGCCTACCAGCGGGAGATGGATCACGCCGTCGGTGGCTCGCCGGCCCCGGCGGAGCCCAGCCGCCCTGGCGTGGTCCGGCAGCGCGGCATAGCCATCGCCAACCTGTTTGGGGCAAGCCGCCCTATGTACGCTACACCAGTAGAGAACATCCGAGCCGCCCAGGCAGCAGCGGACGAGCTGGACAATTTCGAGGGCGAAGAACGCCCGCCTCATGATGGAGCGAGTTCAGCGGCTCCTCGATGCGGCCGCCGCGCAGAACGAGGCCGGATGCAGCACGGAGGCGCTGCAGCGGCCAAACGACGACCCGCACCGAGATCAAGGCACGACGTCTCGGACGCCGACTGGCGGCGCCCGAGGAAGAAAGAACAAGGAGCCGGCTGTCAGCCACAGTCGGACTCGCATTACCATAGAGCGCGACCGAGATGGCCGCCCGAGAGCGGTGGAACGACGGGACGACTGTCTGCCTCCCCCTCCCCGTAAGGAGAGGCGAGTCTCCCCACCGCCTATTGACCATCCGACTCTCGGTGACCGCCTTGGCCGCCGAGAGGGAGTTGGAGAGAATGACGCCCGCCACCGGATCGACCGACTTCACCGGTCCCTGGCACTGGAAGAAGAAGACGAGCTGGGTCCGACTTGTTTCGGGCCCCGCATTCGGGACGAGCCCTTTCCCAGAGGGTTCACGCTCCCAAGAGACACGCCCAAGTATACCGGCTCCGTGAAGCCGGAAGACTGGCTAGTCGACTACTCCACGGCTGTCAGCATAGCAAACGGCAACAAGCGTGTCGCCGTAAAGTACGTTCCGCTCATGCTCCAGGGCACGGCCCGGACATGGCTGAACAGCCTAAAGCCCCTCAGCATCAATAGCTGGGTCGACTTAACCGAAGCGTTCGTCCGCAACTTCACCAGCATGTACAAGCGTCCTCCCAAGCCTTGTCAGCTCTCCCTGTGCGTGCAAGGTCCTGACGAGTCGACTCGCGACTACCTCACGCGTTGGGCTGAGCTCCGGAACTCCTGCGAGGGCGTGCACGAGGTGCAGGCCATCGAGTACTTCACAGCCGGATGCCGAGAAGGCACTCTCCTGAAGCACAAGCTCCTCCGCGACGAGCCAGAAACCCTCGACGAGCTGCTGATCATAGCGGACAATTACGCCACGGCCGACTCCTCCATGAAGGCGGAAATTCAAATCAGCACAACTGGCAAAGTAGCTCCTCAAGATCCAAGAACTCCGGCGGCAGACGCCGGCCGGCGACGACAGCAGGGCGACAACAAGCGCAAGGCCCTAGAGCCGGCTTCCAGCAGCCGGCAGGTCGCGACCGTTGAAGCCTAGCGACCAGAAGAGCAGCCCCCGCCCAAGCAACAGAAAGGCGGCAAGCCGAACTGGTTGCCGACCTTCTCCTATGAGCAGACCTTGGATGGACCTTGCAAGTTCCACAGCGGCACAAAGCCGTCGAATCACACCACCCGAAAGTGCCACTGGCTCACCAGGATCGCCAAGGGAGACGGCCTCCTGCCTCCCCCACCTGCTGGGCAGCCGCCTCCGCCTCCGCCCCAGCAGCCGGCAGTCAGGCCAGTCGGCGCAGTACAAGATGAATACCCTGAAGAGCATGGAGCCTATGTGGTGTTCACCAGTGTGGCTGATGATCGACGCAGCAGGCGGCTGCAGCGACAAGAGGTGAATGCAGTAGCATCAGAGACGCCAGAGTTCATGCACTGGTCCGAGAAGCCCATCAGCTGGAGCCGGGCTGACCACCCAGAGGTAATGCCAAGTCCGGGCTCCTACGCCTTGGTCCTGGACGCCACCTTTGCTACGGACAGACGAGCCGCGCGTTTCTCGCGAGTTCTGATAGATGGAGGCACCAGCATCAATATCCTGTACAAGGACACCATGGAGAAGTTAGGAATCAAGCAAAGACATCTTCAGAACAGCCGGACTATGTTCCACGACATCGTTCCTGGGCTTTCCTGCTCACCAATCGGCAAGATCCTGATGGACGTTCTCTTTGGAGACAAAGATCACTTCCACCGAGAGTCAGTTTGGCTTGAGGTGGTGGACCTCGAGAGCCCATACCATGCGCTACTTGGCTGACCCGCCTTGGCCAAGTTCATGGCGGTCCCCCACTACACCTACCTCAAGATGAAGATGCCTAGTTTCAGGGGAATTCTGACTGTGGCAGGGGACAAGTCGTCTGCTTGCGTAGCTGAGAGCAGTCGGCTGGCCGAGTCCCTGGTAATTGCGGCTGAGAAGCGGCTCCTTGAGCGAGTTGTGGCGATGGCCGGCAAGCAACCTGAGGTATCGCCCAGCCCAAAAGAGTCGGAGGCTGAAGGTTCGTTCAAGCCGGCTAAAGAGACAAAGAAGATACCCTTGGATCCATAGCACCCAGAGAGGTACGCCGTCGTAGGTGCAAACCTCGACAGCAAATAGGAAGGCGAGCTCGTCGATTTCCTCCATGAGAATCGGGACATCTTCGCATGGTCCCCCAAAGACATGCCAGGTGTACCGACGGATTTTGCCGAGCACAAGTTACATGTCCGATCTGATGCAAAGCTGGTCAGGCAGCCCCTGTGCCGCTTATCAGAAGAAAAGAGAAGAGTTGTCGGAGAAGAGCTAGCCCGACTCCTAGCAGCCGGCTTCATTATGGAAGTTTTCTTTCCAGAGTGGCTGGCAAATCCGGTCCTGGTATTAAAGAAGAACAAGCAGTGGCGAATGTGTATTGACTACATGAGCCTCAACAAGGCCTGCCCCAAGGACCCGTTTGCTCTACCAAGAATCGATCAAGTGATAGACTCCACAGCCGGAGGCGAGCTGTTGAGTTTTTGGATGCATATTCAGGATATCACCAGATCAAGCTGAACCCGGCTGACAGACTGAAGACCGCCTTCATCACGCTGTTTGGAGCTTTCTGCTACCTCACCATGACGTTCGGCTTGAGGAATGCCGGCGCCACCTTTCAGCGTTGCATGCAAGAGTGTCTCTTCAAGCAGCTCGGCAGGAACGCCCGCGTCTACGTGGACGACATAGTTGTGAAAACGGAAAAGCATGGAACACTGCTGGAAGACCTCAAGGAGACCTTTGAGAACCTGCGCCGGTTCCAGATCAAGCTCAACCCCGAGAAGTGTGTCTTCGGAGTACCAGCTGGGCAGCTGCTAGGTTTCCTGGTCTCTGAACGTGGCATAGAATGCAACCCAGTAAAAATCAAGGCCATCGAGAGAATGGAGGTACTCGGCCGACTGCTGGATGTGCAGAAGTCCACCGGCTGCTTAGCGTCCATCAGCCGATTCGTCAGTCGGCTGGGCGAGAAAGCTCTCCCCTTATACCAACTCATGAAGAAGACCACTTTTTTCGAGTGGAACCATAAGGCGGACGAAGCTTTTCACCAGTTGAAGAAGATGCTGACTACTCCACCCGTCCTGGCGGCTCCGACTCCCAAGGAACCTATGCTCCTGTACATCGCCGCCACCAGCCGATTAGTCAGCACAGTCATTGTAGTGGAGCGCAAGGAGGACGGCAAGGCGCTGCCTGTCCAGAGACCGGTATATTACCTGAGCGAGGTACTGTCGACCTCCAAGCAGAACTACCCCCACTACCAGAAGATGTGCTATGGCATACACTTTGCTGCCAAGAAATTGAAGCCTTATTTTAAAGAGCATCCAATCACGGTGGTCTGCACGGCCCCACTTGCCAAGATCATCGGTAACCGAGATGCTTTTGGTCGAGTGGCCAAGTGGGCCATAGAGCTGGCTCCTTACACCATCCACTACCAGCCCCGCACCGCTATCGAATCACAAGCACTGGCCGACTTCCTCGTCGACTAGGCCGAGACCCAGTACCTGCCTCCAGCGCCTGACTCCACCCATTGGCGGATGCACTTCGACGGCTCCAAGATGCGCACCGGCTTGGGAGCCGGCGTTGTCCTCACCTCTCCTAAAGGCGACAAGCTCAAATATGCACTGCAAATCCATTTTGCCGCCTCCAACAACATTGCCGAATACGAGGCGCTCATTCACGGGCTCCGGCTTGCCAAAGAACTTGGCATCCGCCGGATCTTGTGTTATGGCGACTCGGACTTAGTGGTCCAGCAGTCATCTGGCGACTGGGACGTGAAAGACGCAAACATGGCGAGCTACCGTTTCCTCGTGCAGCAACTCAGCAGGTACTTCAAAGGATGCAAGTTCCTCCATGTGCCAAGAAACGACAACGACCAAGCAGACGCCTTGGCACGAATTGGCTCTACCCGCCAAGCAATAGCATCTGGCGTCGCCCTTCAACGCCTCCTCAAGTCGTCTGTCAAGCCTTCACCAAAATCAGACTCTATCTTCGTATCGGCTCCTCCCGAAGACGTCGGATCCAACTCCAGAGCCCCGACAGGCGGCACGAGGATCTTGGCAGATGACTCCGGAGCCGCCACAGTCGAGGCAAGCCCAGGGACTACGGAACCCGGCCCGGGGACTGCGGTGGCGGACTCGAAGATTCTAGAACTCGGCCCAAGGACTGTGCCAGTCGGCCTGGGGACTTCATCAACCCAGCAAACGGCTATTGACTCCAACCCGCCGCCTCCCAGCCCAGCCGCCCTCATCCAAGTCGCAGTTCTGGTAGTCGAAGAAATAGCAGCACCCTCATGGGCCCAGCCCATCCTTAAATTCCTGGTGAACAAAGAGCTACCAACTGATGAAACTTCAGCTCGGCAAATACAACGCTGGGCGGCAGCCTACACCATAGTCAACAGAGAGCTGGTCAGGCGCAGCGTCACTAGTGTCCACCAGCGCTGCGTAGAGCCAGAGCAAGGCCAAGCGATTCTCAAAGACATCCATCAAGGCAAATGCGGCCACCATGCAGCTTTAAGAGCACTCGTCGCCAAAGCCTTTCGGCACGGTTTCTTCTGGCCGACTGCCTTGGAAGAGGCCAAGGAGTTGGTCCAAAAATGCAAAGGATGCCAAAAGTTCAGCTCCAAGCCGCACCAGCCGGCTTCTGCGCTCAAGACCATCCCCATTGCCTGGCCTTTCGCAGTTTGGGGTCTAGACATGGTGGGACCATTCAAGACAGCACGAGGTGGTTTAACTCACCTACTTGTCGCAGTGGACAAGATCACCAAGTGGGTAGAAGCGAAGCCAATCAAGAAACTGAACGGTCCGACTGCCGTGACCTTCATCACCGATATCACAATTCGGTACGGCATACCACACAACATCATCACCGACAACGGTGCCAATTTTGCCAAAGGCGCCTTGGCCCGTTTCTGCGCAACACAGGGCATCCGACTAGACCTAGCGCCCGTCGCCCATCCGCAGTCAAACGGCCAAGTGGAGCGAGCAAACGGCCTCATCCTGTCCGGCATCAAGCCTCGGTTGGTCGAGCCTCTGGAGCGCTCGGCTGGCTGCTGGCTCGACGAGCTGACAGCCGTCCTCTGGAGTCTGCGCACAACTCCAAACAAGTCAACCGACTTCACGCCCTTGTTCCTCGTCTATGGTGCCGAAGCCGTCATCCCAACGGACATAGAGTTTGACTCCCCATGAGTCACCATGTACACCGAGGAGGAAGCAAAAGAAGCAAGACAAGACGGCGTCGATCTGCTAGAAGAGGGCCGGCTGTTGGCACTCAGCCGGTCCAGCATCTACCAGCAGAGCCTGCGCCGATACCACAACAGGAAGGTCAGGCCAAGATCTTTCCAAGAAGACGACCTGGTGCTCCGGCTAATCCAGCGAACAGCCGGCCAGCACAAGCTGTCGGCGCCTTGGGAAGGCCCTTTCATCGTCAGCAAAGTACTGGGCAACGATTCCTACTACCTGATCGACGCTCAGAAGCCCCGAGCACGCAAGAGGCATGACTCTGACAAGGAGACAGAGCGGCCATGGAATGCAAATCTCCTTCGACGATTTTACAGTTGATGTAGTATGTACCACGCTACCTTTTGTATCAATGTACCAAGACTTCGGGCCCCCCGAGGCGAGCTCGGGGACTGCCCTCTTTTATCTGTATGATAAAACTTATGACTGCGGGTATGTTGCTCCTTTTTATGCCGTTTGGCACCGGGCTCGATAAGTCGACCCGGGGACTTGCCGCCTTGCACTATGAAATGCTTCCTGCAGTCGGACAAGTAGTGTGTAAACACCTAAACCGTCTCCTGTCACAAGCTGTAGCTCGCAGAGCGACTGTACGGTCAACAGCTGTAAGGTAGAATGGGCATTCGCATGAAAATGGCTAAGGACTCAAAGCATAAAACATAGCTCAAGACGGCTTCCAGCCTTTCTCGCAAACCGACTCTCGGATAGTCGAACTGCCGCTTCCTATCCAATTTGCTCAAAAAAAAACCTTGAAATCGGCTAAGTACTTTCTTTCCCAAAGTAGCCTAGCACTCCAGCAATAGTCCGCAGAGCGGCTGTCCGATTGGCAAGGCAGGCAACTAAGAGAAAGCGGCAAAGGAAAAAAGCCAAAAGAACAATG
The DNA here is from genome assembly GCA_034509565.1 of Triticum monococcum. Lineage (NCBI taxonomy): Eukaryota > Viridiplantae > Streptophyta > Magnoliopsida > Poales > Poaceae > Triticum > Triticum monococcum. The sequence continues at coordinate 354,515,917 of CM067847.1, forward strand.
AACAAGAAAAGATAGGTATATATATTTACATAACATAGGCCCTTGGCCGAATTGTCGAGTAGAGGCTCAAAATACACCCCGCGGGTGGAATTGTGCGAATTAACAAAGTTCTTCAAAGACTACTGAAGCAGACAAAACAAAGACACAGCGGCAGCTTGGGAAGCAGAGGGTCGGAGGAGGCGCCAGCGTCAGGTGTCAGGGCGGCCGGCTGACTAGTCTCGGCTTGATCGCCTCCGGCAGCAGTCGGGTCGGTTGCACGCGGCTCGTTGCTGGAGGCATGGTCGAGCTGAGGCTGGCCGTCTGCTCTGTCTTCTGGTGCCTCTGCCTCGCCTCCATCCTCCGCCTCGCCCTCTTCCTTGACGCTGGAGCCAATCACCTCCGCCGAGTCCTCGTCGTAGTCTGGGTTCGTCCCAAACCACTCCGGCGGTACCTCCTCGCCGTCTTCAGACCGCTCGGGGACGAAGATGTTCATGTCGGTGTACTCAGCGATCGCCGCAGCTCGCTTGATGAGGGCGTCTTCCGCGGCCGCCAGCTCCGGCTGGGCCTCCGACCGAAGCGTGGCCAGCCGGTCTAGGTCCAGCCCCGGATACCATGCCTTGACGAACTCCAAGGCCCGGCGCGCTCCAGCTCGGGCAGAAGAGCCCTTCCAGGCCTCAAGACGACCAGCCGCGACCTCCAGCCAGTCGGCCGCCAGGCTGGGGGTGCGCGGAGCCTGCATATCCGGCCAAAGGGCGGCAATCGCCTGGGCACCGACACGCTGAAGCCGGCACAACATCCAGTGAGCCGGCCGGAGGCAAGCCTCGATGCTCAGGATGTGTTCATCAAGAGTTCGGGGGGCATCGGCGGCGATCTCTGCGCCCTCCGCCCTCCGACTTTCATGGTCGGCCTCGATGGCTTGGATGGCGGCCTGTGACTGCCCAGGGAAGAAGTCTGCAAAGACACAAAGAAACGAAGAAGCAAGTCAAAAACCAGGAGTCGGCACGATCTAAGTCGGCAACTCGAAGAAAGAAAATAAAGAGGCTCACCATCAACGATGTCTTCAATCTCGTGGAAGCCGGAGGACGGCAGCGCCTCCTTGTCAGACCAGGAGGAGCGCTCGCTCGCGAACTCGGCCAAGAGGGCGGTTTCCGTCTCCTCCGCCTCCCTCTGCGACTTCACAAGCAGCTCCTTCTGCTCTGCCAATTGAGTGGCCAGCAGATCGCGCTCTGTGGCGAGCTTGCTGCACTCCTCCTCTTTGGCGCGCAAAGCGGAGTTGGCGTCGTTCAGCTGCTATTGAAGAACAGCGTTGGCCCCTGAGAAGAAGAAAGAAAGAAGGCGTCAAGCCACCAGTAAAGAAGGTCGCCAGGGAGATCCGGCCCGACTACTCAGCAGTCGGCCCGAATCTCGGGGACTACAGCCTGTGGGTGCGCCAGCGCGCCCCTCCGAAGAAGGAAAAGGACTTACTCCGGCTCTCCGACAGATCGGCGGTCCGCTTGCCCAGCTCTTCAACGTTACGATTGAAGGCAGTGACGCGGAGGTTGTGGTAATCCTATGACGAACGTTTCAGACAAAAAAAGTTAATACCCAAAGTTCATCAATTAGAGTTCCGGGCTGCCTGCTTAGCAGCCAGCCCAAAACTCGGGGACTACACCCAGTCGGTGCGCTGGCGCGCCCCCACAGAGAGGAACAAGAAAAACAAAGGCCAAAAGGAAAGACATACCCGGACGGCTGCCCGCGACGCCAGGTACGCCTTGGTGCAATTCTGGAGAGCGTCGCCCTCGGCACGAAGCTTCGCCTGGACTTCCAGAACCGCTTGGTTCAGTGGCCCTGTGCCGCCTCCTCACACCCACCCAACGGGCGCGGCGCTCATCGCTTCGGCATCTGGGATCGCCGAGCTGGTGGTGCCGGTTTCCAGGGGGCAGGGTGCCGAAGTCGCCTTCTCCAGATGGCGGCGCGTTGGCGAGCCGACGTGGAGAAGTAGCCTCGTCACGGCCTCGTCTTCGGTCGGCGGCACCGGAGGGTCCGCTGGCTGCCTGCCTTGCGCACCTTCAGACGGCGGTGGAGGCGGCAGCGAAACGTTCACGTCCGGCGCAGAGGGGTCGCCACCTTCCTTCTCCACGGAGGGGTTCTCCCCGCCGGCTTCTCCAGTCTGGCCCGTGAACTTCGGAGGCGGCGGCACAAAGTTCAACGGGGTGACGAGCAATGCCGACTGGCGGCGTGCGGCTTCCTCAGCCTGCTGCTTCGCCGCCGCGGCGGCTTCGGCCTCCGCTAGTTTTTTCTTAGCGGAGGCCTCCTCCCTGTCGGCCTCCGCCTTCTCCAGGCAGAGGGCCTCTTCTTCGTTGCGCTTCTCCTGCGCATTCCGCTCCGTCGCCTCCTGGAGGTCAGCAGCGGGGTCAATCCGCCGAGTGGTGGCGGACGTCTCCGCTGACCCCATGACAGAGGCGACGGTGACCCTCTCAAGAGAGAGGGGAACGCTGAAGCAAGAGGGGCAAGCAGAGACTCATACAAATCACGAAGAAAGAATAAAACTTTGAAGACAGAATACTTACGCGGAGACCAACGGCGGCTTCTTCACTTCCTTATGGAAGCGGATGGCCTTTGCGGCCGCCTCGTCCAGCCGGGTCGCCGCAGCCGAACCCTTGGGCTTCTTTGGCCGACTGTCGAACAAGGTCGGCATGGCCCTGCGCTTCTTCCCGCCGCCTAGAGCGCCCGGCGTGGCAGAAGAACCGGCGCCAGGCTGGCTGGCTCCTGGCCGATGGCGAGGGGCGACCTCTCCCTCGGCGTCCTCGTCAGGCCAGTCGGCAAAAATGGCCGAAGGCCTGAAGTCGCCCGCTGTTCCTCCTCCTCCCTCAGCGTCATCTTCCAGAGCCGCCGCCCCTAGATTGGGGTCGTCGACGTCGCTCTCCGCCCGGTCGGCGAGGAACTCGCGGGCCGGCTCCGAGGTGCCGGCTGGTGGGTGAAGGAGGGGATTCTAACCAAAGCCGACTGGTCAAAACAAAACTCGGCAAGAAGAAGACAATCCAAAGAAAGAAAAGAAAGGCGACTCACCGCGGGCGGGGGGTTGGCGTGGGAGTACGGCTCCTTTCCAAATTGCTAGTCCTCCAGAAGCCTGCTGTCCGAGAGGTAGTTCACCATGAAGGACACCTCTTCGTGAGGCATGTCCTTGGTGCACGTCCGACTCGGGTCGCGGTGCCCGCTCATCTGGCATATCATATGAGGGCGGCCTTGGAGTGGGAGAACTCGGGGCGAAACGAAGGTGTCCAGCAGGTCCGGACCAGTCAGACCCTCCGACTATGTCAGCAGTCGGAGTCGCGCGATGGCGCCGGCTCCCGCAGGCGTCAGCGACTTGGCCCGGTATGACCAGTTGGGCAGCCTCCCAGCCGGCGGGCCGGCTTCGAAAGCCGGCAGGTTGACCCAGTCCCCCCTCGCGAAGACGCTCCTGACATAAAAGTAGGATCTCTGCCACATCTTCACCGACTTTATCAGCGAGATGGAGGGGAAGGGGTTGTCGGCTCCTGACCTTCGCACGGCGATGAAGGCGCCGCATTGAGCCGGCACGCCCGCGGCCTGGGTGCCGAGCTTGGAGAAGAAGAACTCCCCCCAGAGCTCGAGGGTGGGGAGGACTCCGAGGAAGCCTTCGCACAAGGCCACGAAGGCGGACAGCAGCACCACTATGTTGGGGGTGAGGTGGTGCGGCTGGAGGCCGTAGAACTCTAGGAAAGATCAGAAGAAACTGCTCGCCGGCAGCCCCAACCCGCGCAGGCAGTGCAAGCGGAAGATGACCCGCTCGCCCTCCTGCGGCGCGGGGGAGATCTCCCCCTTCGACGCGAGGTGCACCCACACGTGATCCTCGCCGGGGAGCCAACGAGTCTGGCGAAGGAACTCAACGTGGTCGTCGTGGACTTCGGAGCCGTCCCAGATGCCGGAGCGCACTGGGGGAGGCGCGGCGGCGGAGGAAGAACTCATCGCAAGCTGTCGCCGCAGTGTTCGCCGGAGCTTGGGCGTGCGGCGGAGTGAAGAAGAGAAGAGAAAGGAGGAGCAGCAAGGAGGAAGAGAACGAGGAGTAGTGAGAAGGAGGGGCGCGCGTGCCCCCTCTTCCCCCTACTTATAGCCCCGTGGGCTGCGAAGCCGAGGGGGCGGACGTGGGGATTTACTGCGCCCACAACCCCACGACCCCCATGATCCACGTAAAGTTATTGCACGCAGTAACTCAATGGGAATCCCAACCGTCCACCAGGGCCGCAGCGGATCCGCTCGGGCGCCGAGGCACGGTAGTGGCAGGTCCCGCCTATGGGCCTGTCCCGTCGCACGCGTAGGCTGGCAGGACGGCCTGGCCAAGTGCCCTCATGTGACAGGCCAAGAACAGGCGGCGGCCTAGAGGCTTAGCTAGCACGCCACTTAAAATTCCGCCGCGATGTTCGAAATACCGAGCAAGTTGGAATTGAGTGAAGTCCGAGTTGAGCAAGTCTGACTCCTTCTAGTCAGCCCGGCAGAAGTCAATCAAGACCACATGTTGAGCACCCGGAAAGTAAAACTGTTGAGGCTTCTCGGCCGATCGTCCGTGGCGCCTCACCAGCTTCGGGGACTACTGTCGGAGTAATGGGCCATGGGTAGGCCAACCCGAGTCCCATAACCTTTCAAGACATCGGGGCAGGCTGTGCCCCTCAAGACCCCAAGGCGAAGAGCCGTCTCCTAAGGAGTCGACAGTAGGGCGGCCGACTGCCCGCTCACGGCCGAGTCCCAGGGACGACTTACAGAGAAGCCTACTTTGGGGAGTCGGCCGACGACTCTAACAAACCCATGACCTCATCGAAGGGGACGGGGCAGGGGCATGGCTACAGTGAAGCCCACTCCCGCCCCTTACAAAGGGCAGGCATGGCCACAGCACGCCATACCCTAGAAAATCTCCGTGCGGCGTGGCACTATTGCCATGCCGGCCCTGACATCAGCACCGCAGGGCCGAATCCTGCACCCACGACGGCTTGTCTGTACGGCCTAGAGGCAACAGGGCCCACCAGTCAGTGAGACCTCGGGAGACAGCGGGAGAACCGCCAGTCGGACCCGTCGGGAGTCGGCCCGGGGGAGTCAGCCGAGCCCTCCCCCGGGGCCCACGCGCCATTAATCAAGATGAGATGGGGAGTGGCCACAGTGATCGCCCGCCAGGCGGCGGGGCTGTTGCCACGACCTCATGATCAAGCCCGCGTCATCAGAAGTACGGCTACAGTAATCAGCAGCCGGCGGGCCCCAGCGATCAGCAGAGAAGATGGAGGCCAGAGACACTGACGGCTGGGACCGTGCCCAGCTGGATTACCATTGTACCCCTGGGGGGTAGGCCTATATAAACCCCCAAGGGCACCCATGCAAAGGGTTGGAACCCATTAGCTCTAGACCAGACCATATAGAAGGGAGAGAGCTAGCCTTGCCCTCTCCGACCACCATAAAACAGCTCAAGGAGCAACCGTGTAAGCACTTTGCCATAGTGATCATGCGGAGATCCCGCAGAGTAGCAGTAGGGGTATTATCTCCCCGGAGAGCCCCGAAGCTGGGTAAGATTCGCCGGCGAGCATGTCTTCGCCTCATCCTGTTTCCAGGCACCGGCGACGTTCTACTCGCCCCCACCATGATAAGCCATCCGTTGGCATATGTCGCACCAAACCCCCGACACAACTTACGCCAGGGAAATCATACTGTAGCTTAGTACATGGATGAGTTTAGTAAGTTATCTTGCTATGCCCCATATGATGTGGCCACGGATGCCGCGAAGCAGGAGAAGTTTATGGAAGGGCTGAATGATGAGATAAGCATGCAGTTACTGGTGGCAACATTCAAAAACAACCAGGAGTTGGTAGATAAGGCTCTTATGATCAAAGGGAAGCAGCAGTAGATTGAGAGCCACAAGAGGAAGAATGGACAAGGGAAGTACAATACAGGAGCATCGTAGAAGCCTCATTTTACCCTGAACTCAGGAGGATATACCCATAACCATGGAGGCGACACTCACAATGGAGGAAGTTGTGGCCCCAAGAATGGAAACGAGAATGGAGTAGGCAGCAATCAGAACCACTCTAACCCAGCCACACCCACCAAGAAGGACCAGAGTCACATCACCTGTTTCAAGTGCAGGAAGACTGGGCATTACGCCAATGATTTTCCAGAGTTGAAGAATGGCAATGGTAATGGAAGCTCGGGGAAGAAGCCCAACCCTTTCAATAGGGGACAAGTGAACCACGTGAACGTGGAGGAGGTTGAAGAGCAGCCAGATGCGGTTATCGGTAAGTTTTTGGTTAAGTCATTTACCGCTCTCGTTTTTTTGATACTGTTGCATCGCATTCATACATTTCAAGGGGATTTATGGAGAAGTTTAAGTTACCCACCTTAGCCCTTAGGACACCCTTGCTAGTGAGCTCACCAGGTGAAGAGTATATAGCCAGCTGATGGTGCGACCGGTTACCCTTAACCATTGGCAGCCATGGTTTCCCCTCAGACCTAACAATTTTGGAATCCCAAGTATTGGATGTGATACTGGGGATGGATTGGTTATAGAAGTATGGAGGAAACATTGATTGCACCAGTAGGTCAATTCTACTCACCACCCCGGAGGGAAAAAGGATTAAGTATGTATCCAGACATACTCCTAAGATTACTCACGTAAATTCTCTCACGGGAGTTATTCAGGAAGAAGTGCCTGTAGTGAAGGATTACCCGGATGTATTTCCAGAGGAATTACCAAGCATGCTGACAGATCGTGATATTGAGTTTCTGATAGAGCTATTGCCAGTCACCGGACCGATATCGAAGAGACCATACCAGATGCCCACGAATGATCTAGAGGAGATTAAGAAGAAGATCAAGGATTTATTGGAGAAAGGTTACATTCGATGAAGTTCGTCACCATGGGGAGCCCCAGTGCTCTTGGTTAAGAAGAAGGATAAATCTCTGAGATTGGTTGTTGATTATCAGGCATTGAATGAAGTGACGATCAAGAGAAGGACCCACTACCGATGATCAATGATTTGTTTGACCAACTGCAAGGAGCTAAAGTGTTTTTGAAGATCGACATGCGATCAGGATATCACCCACTAAAAATCCGAGAACAGGATATACCTAAGACAACCTTCACCACAAGGTACGGGCTATATGATTACACGGTTATGTCATTTGGATTGACTAATGCCCCTGCCTATTTCATGAGCATGATGAATAAGGTATTCATGGAGTTCTTGGATAAGTTCATTGTGGTGTTTATTGATGATATTCTAGTATACTCTAAAAATGAAGAGGAGCACAAGGAGCATCTGCGTTTAGTTCTCGAGAAGCTCAGTGAACATCAGTTATACGCCAAGTTCAGCAAATGTGAGTTCTGGTTGAAGGAAGTTGGATTCCTTGGACATGTTATATCAGGAGAAGGTATAGCAATAGACCCCACCAAGGTAAAGTCAGTTAGTGAGTGGTTGGCACCCACCTCAGTGGGAGAGATCCATAGTTTTCTGGGACTCGTGGGATATTATCGAAGATTCATTGAGAATTTCTCTAAGATTGCGATGCCCATGACGGAGTTGTTGAAGAAGGAAACTAAGTTGAAATGGACGGAAGAATGTGAGGCAAGTTTTCAGGAGTTGAAGAAACGTTTGACTACAGCCCCAGTGCTGATTCTGCCAGATATACGCAAGGATTTCCATGTGTATTGCGATGCATCTCGCTTAGGACTTGGAGGTGTACTTATGCAAGATGGAAGAGTTGTTTCGTACGCCTCATGATAACTTCGACCACATGAGTTGAATTATGCCATGCATGACTTGGAGTTAGCAGCTGTAGTGCATGCACTCAAGACCTGGAGACACTTTATTGGAAACCGTTGTGATGTGTACACGGATCACAAGTGTTTAAAGTACATTTTCACACAGAAGGAGTCAAATCTCAGGCAAAGGAGATTGTTGGAGCTCATAAAGGATTACGATATGAAGTTGCACTATCATCCAGGCAAGGCCAATGTCGTAGCAGACGCTTTGAGCCGGAAGAGTTATGCCAATACCTTAGTGACAAGAGGTTTGCCAAGGAGTTAGGAGAAGATCTCAGGGAGCTTCGTTTGGAGATTGTACCTAAAGGTTTTGTTACAGCAATGGAAGTTCAGTCTACATTGTTGGGAAAGATTCGTGAAGCTCAAAAGGATGACAAGGAAATTGCTGAGATAATGGAGAAGATGAGTGAAGGTAAGGCCAAAGGTTTTCATGAGGATGAGCACGACACCTTGTGGTTTGAGGACCGAGTTTATGTGCCCAATAATGCAGAGATCAGGAAGTTGATATTTCAGGAAGCTCATGACTCGCCATACTCTATACACCCCGGAAACACCAAGATGTATTTGGATTTGAAGGAGCATTTCTGGTGGACTGGTATGAAGAAGGATATTGCCGAGTATGTAGCCGTATGTGATGTATGTCAGAGAGTGAAGGCAGAACATCAGAAGCCAGCAGGATTACTGCAGCCTATGCCAATACCCGAATGGAAGTGGGACAAGCTTAGCATGGATTTCATCACCGGATTACCCAGGACCCGATCAGGATATGACTCTATCTGGGTAGTAGTGGACCGCTTGACCAAAGTAGCTCACTTTACCCATTAAAAACCACCTATACAAGTGCGAAGTTGGCCAAGATATATATGACCAGGATCGTATGTCTGCATGGAGTTTTGAGGACCATCTTATCTGATAGAGGAACCCACTTTACTTCAAAGTTTTGGCATCAGCTGCACCAGACTTTGAGTACCAGGCTAAAGTTCAGTACAGCCTTTCATCCAGAAACAGATGGGCAGACCGAGAGAGTCAATCAAATTCTGGAAGACATGTTGAGAGCTTGTGCGCTAGACTATGGATCTAGTTGGGATGACAACGTGCCCTACAGGGTCATACAACAATAGTTACCAGGCCAATTTGAAGATGGCATCGTTCGAAGCCCGGTATGGACGAAGGTGCAGGACACCGTTAATGTGGGATGAAGTTGGAGACCGTCATTTGTTTGGACCAGATTTGATCAAAGAGTCAGAAGAGAAGGTTAAGCTGATTCGAGACAGACTGAAGGTAGCACAGTCCAAACAGAACAGCTGTGAAGTCGGAGACAGAGCATATCTCCGTGTGTCACCGCTCCGAGGAGTTAAGCGATTTGGAGTTAAGGGAAAGTTAGCCCCGAGATTTGTAGGACCATACCGTGTTTTGGAACGTATGGGAGAGGTATCCTAAAAATTGGAGTTACCCGAAGGACTGTCAGGAGTTCATGATGTGTTTCATGTTTCCCAGTTGAAGAAGTGTCGTGCAAAGAAGGCTGATATCCCTCTAAGAGATACAGTGCCCCTGGAAGCAATTCAGTTGGATAGTGATCTGACCTATGAGGAGAAACTAGTCAAGATTCTCGAGTTTGCCAGCCGAGTTACCCGCAGCAAGGATATTAAGTTTTGCAAAGTCCAGTGGAGCCACCATACTGAGTATGAAGCCACCTAGGAGCGAGAGGATGATCTACGTAAAGACCACCCACACCTATTTTCTAGCCAACCCGAATCTCGAGGGCGAGATTCATCTTAAGGGGGTAGGTTTGTAACATCCCAAATTTTCAATTTGGAATGTTATACATAGGTCATTCATGCATATCATATCTTTACCGCATTTCGTTTCGTGAATCCTCGAAATTCTAAGCAACTCAAGGACCCGCGGAGAGAGTTGGGAATTTCGTTATTTTCATATTTGAGTTTTCTCAAATTTTGAAAATAGGATCATTTGGTCTTAATTATTTTTCCTCTTCGAAAATATTTCTAATAAAAATATATGAGAGGAGATAATATGACTTCTCCAAAATAAATGAAATATTAGAGGGAAAATATTAAAATCAAATAAATAATTTTATTTGGAATTTTGTGGCTATTTTATTTGAATTAGAAAAAATTGCATTTTTCAAAGTTGCAATTTAGGGCCAAGAAAATGTTCACTTTGTTCTAAATATTCTAATTAGACGGTGAAAATTTGTTTTGGTATTTTTAGATTATTGTTTTATTTTCTAGGATTTTTCCAGCAAATCTGTTTTAAAAAAAAGTTTCCCGCCCAAATGGGCCGAAGCCCAGCCGAGCAGGCCGGCCCGCCTAGCGCCGCCGCCTCTCCTCCCGTGCGCGAGATGGACTCACCGGAGTCCGCCTGCGCTATGCTTCCGCGCTGCCCCTTCCCCAAGTCAGCCTCGCCCCGAACCCCCTATAAGTACCCCGCTGCCGCCGCCCCTCTCCGCCGCCCACCACCCCACCACCCGCAAGCCGCATGCCGCATGCGCGCCCCGTCGCCGCCACCCATCCCGCGCCGCCATCGCCCCTTGACGCCGCCCCGCCCTGCCAGAGCCTCGCCGGAGGTAGCCGACGATGATACGTGTCCAACGTATCTATAATTTTTGATTGCTCCATGCTATATTATCTACTATTTGGGACTATATTGGGCTTTATTTTCCACTTTTATATTATTTTTGGGACTAACCTATTAACCGGAGGCCCAGCCCAGGATTGCTGTTTTTTGCCTATTTCAGTATTTCGGAGAAACAGAATATCAAACGGAGTCCAAACGGAATAAAACCTTTGGGAACATGATTTTCTCACCGAACGTGATCCAGGAGACTTGGACCCTACTTCAAGGAGTCAAAGAGGCGGTCACGAGGGTGGGGGGGGCGCCCCCTGCCTCGTGGGCCCCTCGGTGCTCCACCGACGTACTCCTTCCTCCTATATATACCTACGTACCCCCAAACGATCAGAGAGGAGCCAAAGAAAACCTAATTCCACCACCGCAACTTTCTATATCCATGAGATCCCATCTTGGGGCCTGTTCCGGAGCTCCGCCGGAGAGGGCCGTCATCACGGAGGGCTTCTACATCATCATAGCCTCTCCGATGAAGTGTGAGTAGTTTACCTCAGACCTTCGGGTCCATAGTTAGTAACTAGCTGGCTTCTTCTCTCTTTTTGGATCTCAATACAAAGTTCTCCCCCTCGCTCGTGGAGATCTATTTGATGTAATCTTCTTTTTGCGGTGTGTTTGTTGAGATCGATGAATTGTGGGTTTATGATCAAGTCTATCTATGAATAATATTTGAATCCTCTCTGAATTCTTTTATGTATGATTGGTTATCTTTGCAAGTCTCTTCGAATTATCCGTTTGGTTTGGCCAACTAGATTGGTAGTTCTTGCCATGGGAGAAGTGCTTAGCTTTGGGTTCGATCTTGCGGTGTCCTTTCCCAGTGACAGAAGGGGCAGCAAGGCACGTATTGTATCGTTGCCATCGAGGATAACAAAATGGGGTTTATTTCATATTACATGAATTTATCTTTCTACATCATGTCATCTTGCTTAAAGCGTTACTTTGTTTTTAACTTAATACTCTAGATGCATGCCGGATAGCGGTCGATGAGTGGAGTAATAGTAGTAGATGCAGAATCGTTTCGGTCTACTTGTCACGGACGTGATTCCTATATACTTGATCATGCCTAGATATTCTCATAATTATGCTCAATTCTGTCAATTGCTCAACAGTAATTTGTTCACCCACCGTAGAATACTTATGCTCTTGAGAGAAGCCACTAGTGAAACCTATGGCCCTCGGGTCTATTCTCATCATATCAATCTCCATCACTTTAATCTTGCTTTGCTTTTTTACTTTGCCCTTTACTTTTCACTTTGCATCTCTGTACCAAAAATACCAAAAATATTCTATCTATCAGATCTCACTCTCGTAAGTGATCGTGAAGGGATTGACAACCCCTAATCGCGTTGGTTGCGAGTAGCTATCGTTTTGTGGAGGTACGAGGGACTTGAGCGTGGCCTCCTACTCGATCGATACCTTGGTTCTCAAAAACTGAGGGAAATACTTACGCTACTTTGCTGCATCATCCTTTCCTCTTCGGGGAAATCCAACGCAAGCTCAAGAGGTAGCAAGAAGAATTTCTGGCGCCGTTGCTGGGGAGTCAACGCAAAAAGTCAACACACCAAGTACCCATCCCAATCCCTATCTCTCGCATTACATTATTTGCCATTTGCCTCTCGTTTTCCTCTCCCCCACTTCACCCTTGTCGTTTTATTCGCCCTCTCTCTCTATCCTCTCTCTCTTTTTCTATTTGCCTCTTTTTGCTCGCTTGCCTTCTTGTTTGCTCGTGTGTTGGATTGCTTGTTTGTCGCGATGGCTCAACCGAGATTTGGTGATCTTCACCTTAAAAGGTTAGAGGAGACCGAAACCAACGTTAGGAAGTTTATGGTTTTGCAATTTGAGCATAATAAGTTCTTTAGAAATGAGCTTAAGGAACAAAAAAGTTTTATGAGTTATATGAATAAAGAGCTTGATGATATGTCTAAAGAATATGATGGTATAAGATCCCAAATTGCTCGTCTAGAAAAGATGACTGCTGAAATTTCGGATATGCAAGCCACCTTAGTTAATAAGATGGCTGCTAAACCGAATTCCTATGAAAATCAAGATGAAGATCTAAAAGTTATTGATGTGTATCCTTTTAAATCTTTGTTTTTCAATATGAATCTTGACGAAACTGATTATGATCTCCCTTTACCTAGAAGGCGTTCTAAAAATTCGGAGTATTTAGGTCTTTATGATGAAATTGATGAAAGTGGGATTGAAAGAAATAAAAATCTAATGTTGCTAAACCCACTATATTGGATTTCAAGGAATTTAATTATGAAAGTTTCTCTTTAATTGATTGTATTTCCTTGTTGCAATGAGTGCTAAATTCTCCACATGCTTATAGTCAAAAGAAAGCCTTCACCGAACATATTGTTGATGCCTTGATGCAATCTTATGAAGAAAAACTTGAGTTGAAAGTTTCTATCCCTAGAAAACTCTATGATGAATGGGAACCAACTATTAAAATTAAAATTAAATATCATGAGTTTTATGCTTTGTGTGATTTGGGTGCTAGTGTCTCCACTATCCCCAAAACTTTGTGTGATTTGCTAGATTTCCGCAATTTTGATGATTGCTCTCTAAACTTGCATCTTGCGGATTCTACTATTAAGAAACCTATGGGAAGGATTAATGATGTTATTATTTTTGCAAATAGAAATTATGTGCCCGTAGATTTCATTGTTCTTCATATAGATTGCAATCCTTCTTGCCCTATTATTCTTGGTAGACCTTTCCTTAGAACGGTTGGTGCGGTTATTGATATGAAGGAAGGGAATATTAGATTTCAATTTCCATTAAAAAGGGCATGGATCACTTTCCAAGAAAGAAAATAAAATTTCCATATGAAACTATCATGAGATCCACTTATGGATTGCCTACCCAGGATGGCAATACCTAGATCTATCCTCGCTTTTATGCCTAGCTAGGGGCGTTAAACGATAGCGCTTGTTGGGAGGCAACCCAATTTTATTTTTATTCCTTGCTTTTTTTTCTCCTGTTTAGTAATAAATAATTTATTTAGCCTCTGTGTTGGTTGTGTTTTTTGTGTTTAATTAGTGTTTGTGACAAGTAGAACCGTTGGGAAGACTTGGGGAAGGTCTTGTTGAACTTGCTGTAAAAAACAGAAACTTTAGCGCTCACGAGAACTGCTGTCATTTTTATTAGAGAGTGCTATTTAGTTAATTCTTTTTGCAAATGATTAATAGATAAATTCCTCACGTCCAGCAATTTATTTTAGAATTTTTGGGGTTCCAGATATTGCGCTAGCTACAGATTACTACAGACTGTTCTGTTTTTGACAGATTCTGTTTTTCGTGTGTTGGTTGCTTATTTTGATGAATCTATGGTTAGTAAAATAGTTTATAATCCATTGAGAAGTTGGAATACAGTAGGTTTAACACCAATATAAAAAAATAATGAGTTCATTACAGTTCCTTGAAGTGGTTTTTTGTTTTCTTTCGCTAACGGAGCTCACGAGTTTTCTACTTTAAGTTTTGTGTTGTGAAGTTTTCAAGTTTTGGGTGAATTCTTTTGATGGATTATGGAACAAGGAGTGGCAAGAGCCTAAGCTTGGGGATGCCCATGGCACCCCCAAGATAATCCAAGGACACCAAAAAGTCAAAGCTTGGGGATGCCCCGGAAGGCATCCCCTCTTTCGTCCACTTCCATCGGTAATTTACTTGGAGCTATATTTTTATTCACCAACATGATATGTGTTTTGCTTGGAGCGTCTTGTATTATTTTTGTCTTTGTGTTTTAGTATTCCACAATCATCCTTGCTTTACACACCTTTTGAGAGAGCCATACATGAATTAGAATTTGATAGAATACTTTATGTGCTTCACTTATATCTTTTGAGCTAAGTAGTTTTGCTCTATGTGCTTCACTTATATCTTTTGAGCGTTATAATTTTGCTCTGTGTGCTTCACTTAGATTTTTTAGAGCACGGTGGTGGATTTGTTTTAAAGAAACTATTGATCTCTCATGCTTCACTTAAATTATTTTGAGAGTCTCTTAATAGCATGGTAATTTGCTTAATAATAACTTGCTTGGTATTCAAGATTTGTGAAACTTTCTTTTCAGTGTGTTGAATACTAAGAAAAGTGGGATGCTTGATAATTGTTTTGAGATATGGAGGTAGTAATATCAAAGTCATGCTAGTAGAGTAATTGTGAATTTGAGAAGTGCTTGAGTTAAAGTTTGCAAGTCCCGTAGCATGCACGTATGTTAAACGTTATGCAACAAATTTGAAACATGAGGTGTTATTTGATTGTCCTCCTAATGAGTGGCGGTCGGGGACGAGTGATGGTCTTTTCCTACCAATCTATCCCCCTAGGAGCATGCGCATAGTGCCGAGGTTTTCGATGACTTGTAGATTTTTGCAATAAGTATGTGAGTTCTTTATGACTAATGTTGAGTCCATCGATTATACGCACTCTCACCCTTCCATCATTGCTAGCCTCTACGGTACCGTGCATTGGCCTTTCTCACATCGAGAGTTGGTGCAAACTTCGCCGGTTCATCCAAACCCCGTGATATGATATGGTCTTTCACACATAGACCTCCTTATATCTTCCTCAAAACAGCCACCATACCTACCTATTATGGCATTTCCATAGGCATTCCGAGATATATTGCCATGCAACTTTCCACCATCCAGTTTATCATGACACATCCATCATTGTCATATTGCTTAGCATGATCATGTAGTTGACATAGTATTTGTGGCAAAGCCACCGTTCATAATTTTTTCATACTTGTCACTCTTGATTCATTGCATATCCCGGTACACCGCCGGAGGCATCCATATAGAGTCATACTTTGTTCTAGTATCGAGTTGTAATCTTTGAGTTGTAAATAAATAAAAGTGTGATGATCATAATTTAATAGAGCATTGTCCCAAACAAAAGAGAAATGCCAAATAAAAAAGAAGGCCCGAAAAAAGAGAAAATAAAAAGGGGCAATGCTACTATTCATTTTTCCACACTTGGCTTCAAAGTAGCACCATGTTCTTCATATAGAGAGTCTCTTGAGTTATCACTTTCATATACTAGCGGGAATTTTCATTATAGAACTTTGCTTGTATATTCTAACAATGGGCCTCCTCAAGTGCCCTAGGTCTTCATGAGCAAGCAAGTTGGATGCGCACCCACTTAGTTTCTTTTGTTGAGCTTTCATACATTTATAGCTCTAGTGCATCTGTTGCATGGCAATCCCTACTCCTTGCATTAACATCAATTGATGGGCATCTCCATAGCCCATTGATTAGCCTCGTTGATGTAAGACTTTCTCCTTTTTTATCTTCTCCACATAACCCCCATCATTATATTCTATTCCACCCATAGTGCTATATCCATGGCTCACGCTCATGTATTGCGTGAAAGTTTATGAGTTTGAAATTATTAAGGTATGAAACAATTGCTTGGCTTGTCATCGGGGTTGTGCATGATGAGAGCATTCTTGTGTGACGAAAATGGAGCATGACTAAACTATATGATTTTGTAGGGATGAACTTTCTTTGGCCATGTGACTTTAAGAAAACATAATTGCTTTGTTGGTTTGCTTGAAGTATTATTATTCTTTATGTCAATATGAACTTTTCTCTTGAATCTTCCTAATCTGAATATTCATACCACAATTAAGAAGATTTGCAATGAAATTATGCCAAGTAGCACCCCGCATCAAAAATTCTCTTTTTATCATTTACCTACTGGAGGACGAGCAGGAATTAAGCTTGGGGATGCCTGATACGTCTCCAACGTATCTATAATTTTTGATTGCTCCATGTTGTATTATCTACTGTTTTGGACTATATTGGGCTTTATTTTCCACTTTTGTATTATTTTTGGGACTATCCTATTAACCGGAGGCCTAGCCCAGAATTGTTGTTTTTTTGCCTATTTCAGTATTTCGGAGAAACAGAATATCAAACGGAGTCCAAACGGAATAAAACCTTCGGGAGCGTGATGTTCTCACCGAACGTGATCCAGGAGACTTGGACCCTACTCCAAGGAGTCAAAGAGGTGGTCACGAGGGTGGGGGCGCCCCCCCTAGGGCGCGCCCCCTGCCTCGTGGGCCCCTCGGTGCTCCACCGACGTACTCCTTCCTCCTATATATACCTACGTACCCCCAAACGATCAGAGAGGAGCCAAAAAACCTAATTCCACCGCCGCAACTTTCTGTATCCACGAGATCCCATCTTGGGGCCTGTTCCGGAGCTCCGCCAGAGAGGGACGTCATCACGGAGGGCTTCTACATCATCATAGCCTCTCCGATGAAGTGTGAGTAGTTTACCTCAGACCTTCGGGTCCATAGTTAGTAGCTAGATGGCTTATTCTCTCTTTTTGGATCTCAATACAAAGTTCTCCCCCTCTCTCGTGGAGATCTATTCGATGTAATCTTCTTTTTGCGGTGTGTTTGTTGAGACCGATGAATTGTGGGTTTACGATCAAGTCTATCTGTGAATAATATTTGAATCTTCTCTGAATTCTTTTATGTATGATTGGTTATCTTTGCAAGTCTCTTCGAATTATCCGTTTGGTTTGGCCAACTAGATTGGTAGTTCTTGCCATGGGAGAAGTGCTTAGCTTTGGGTTCGATCTTGCGGTGTCCTTTCCCAGTGACAGAAGGGGCAGCAAGGCACGTATTGTATCGTTGCCATCGAGGATAACAAAATGGGGTTTATTTCATATTACATGAATTTATCTTTCTACATCATGTCATCTTGCTTAAAGCGTTACTTTGTTTTTAACTTAATACTCTAGATGCATGCTGGATAGCGGTCGATGAGTGGAGTAATAGTAGTAGATGCAGAATCGTTTCGGTCTACTTGTCACGGACGTGATTCCTATATACTTGATCATGCCTAGATATTCTCATAATTATGCTCAATTCTGTCAATTGCTCAACAGTAATTTGTTCACCCACCGTAGAATACTTATGCTCTTGAGAGAAGCCACTAGTGAAACCTATGGCCCTCGGGTCTATTCTCATCATATCAATCTCCATCACTTTAATCTTGCTTTGCTTTTTTACTTTGCCTTTTACTTTTCACTTTGCATCTCTGTACCAAAAATACCAAAAATATTCTATCTATCAGATCTCACTCTCGTAAGTGATCGTGAAGGGATTGACAACCCCTAATCGCGTTGGTTGCGAGTAGCTATCGTTTTGTGGAGGTACGAGGGACTTGAGCGTGGCCTCCTACTCGATCGATACCTTGGTTCTCAAAAACTGAGGGAAATACTTACGCTACTTTGCTGCATCATCCTTTCCTCTTCGGGGAAATCCAACGCAAGCTCAAGAGGTAGCAAGAAGAATTTCTGGCGCCGTTGCTGGGGAGTCAACGCAAAAAGTTAACACACCAAGTACCCATCCCAATCCCTATCTCTCGCATTACATTATTTGCCATTTGCCTCTCGTTTTCCTCTCCCCCACTTCACCCTTGTCGTTTTATTCGCCCTCTCTCTCTACCCTCTCTCTCTTTTTCTGTTAGCCTCTTTTTCCCGCTTGCCTTTTTGTTTGCTTGTGTGTTGGTTTGCTTGTTTGTCGCGATGGCTCAACCGAGATTTGGTGATCTTCACCTTAAAAGGTTAGAGGAGATCAAAACCAACGTTAGGAAGTTTATGGTTTTGCAATTTGAGCATAATAATTTCTTTAGAAATGAGCTTAAGGAACAAAAAAGTTTTATGAGTTATATGAATAAAGAGCTTGATGATATGTCTAAAGAATATGATGGTATATGATCCCAAATTGCTCGTCTAGAAAAGATGACTGCTGAAATTTCGGATATGCAAGCCACCTTAGTTAATAAGATGGCCGCTAAACCGAATTCCTATGAAAATCAAGATGAAGATCTAAAAGTTATTGATGTGTATCCTTTTAAATCTTTGTTTTGCAATATGAATCTTGATGAAACTGATTATGATCTCCCTTTACCTAGAAGGCGTTCTAAAAATTCGGAGTATTTAGGTCTTTATGATGAAATTGATGAAAGTGGGATTGAAAGAAATAAAAATCTAATGTTGCTAAACCCACTATATTGGATTTCAAGGAATTTAATTATGAAAGTTTCTCTTTAATTGATTATATTTCCTTGTTGCAATGAGTGCTAAATTCTCCACATGCTTATAGTCAAAAGAAAGCCTTCACCGAACATATTGTTGATGCCTTGATGCAATCTTATGAAGAAAAACTTGATTTGAAAGTTTCTATCCCTAGAAAACTCTATGATGAATGGGAACCAACTATTAAAATTAAAATTAAATATCATGAGTTTTATGCTTTGTGTGATTTGGGTGCTAGTGTCTCCACTATCCCCAAAACATTGTGTGATTTGCTAGATTTCCGCAATTTTGATAATTGCTCTCTAAACTTGCATCTTGCGGATTCTACTATTAAGAAACCTATGGGAAGGATTAATGATGTTATTATTTTTGCAAATAGAAATTATGTGCCCGTAGATTTCATTGTTCTTCATATAGATTGCAATCCTTCTTGCCCTATTATTCTTGGTAGACCTTTCCTTAGAACGGTTGGTGCGATTATTGATATGAAGGAAGGGAATATTAGATTTCAATTTCCATTAAAAAAGGGCATGGAACACTTTCCAAGAAAGAAAATAAAATTGCCATATGAAACTATCATGAGGGCCACTTAAGCCTACCAAGGATGGCAATACCTAGATCTATCCTCGCTTTTATGCCTAGCTAGGGGCGTTAAACGATAGCGCTTGTTGGGAGGCAACCCAATTTTATTTTTATTCCTTGCTTTTTCCTCCTGTTTACTAATAAATAATTTATTTAGCCTCTGTGTTGGTTGTGTTTTTTGTGTTTAATTTGTGTTTGTGCCAAGTAGAACCGTTGGGAAGACTTGGGGAAAGTCTTGTTGAACTTGCTGTAAAAACAGAAACTTTAGCGCTCACGAGAACTGCTGTCATTTTTATTCGAGAGTGCTATTTAGTTAATTCTTTTTGCAAATGATTAATAGATAAATTCCTGACGTCCAGAAATTTATTTTATAATTTTTGGGGTTCCAGATATTGCGCTAGCTACAGATTACTACAGACTATTCTGTTTTTGACAGATTCTGTTTTTCGTGTGTTGGTTGCTTATTTTGATGAATCTATGGTTAGTAAAATAGTTTATAATTCATAGAGAAGTTGGAATACAGTAGTTTTAACACCAATATAAATAAAGAATGAGTTCATTACAGTACCTTGAAGTGGTTTTTTGTTTTCTTTCGCTAACGGAGCTCACGAGTTTTCTACTTTAAGTTTTGTGTTGTGAAGTTTTCAAGTTTTGGGTGAATTCTTTTGATGGATCATGGAACAAGAAGTGCCAAGAGCCTAAGCTTGGGGATGCCCATGGCACCCCCAAGGTAATCCAAGGACACCAAAAAGTCAAAGCTTGGGGATGCCCCGGAAGGCATCCAATCTTTCGTCCACTTCCATCGGTAATTTACTTGGAGCTATATTTTTATTCACCAACATGATATGTGTTTTGCTTGGAGCGTCTTGTATTATTTTTGTCTTTGTGTTTTAGTATGCCACAATCATCCTTGCTTTACACACCTTTTGAGAGAGCCATACATGAATTAGAATTTGATAGAATACTTTATGTGCTTCACTTATATCTTTTGAGCTAAGTAGTTTTGCTCTATGTGCTTCACTTATATCTTTTGAGCGTTATAATTTTGCTCTATGTGCTTCACTTAGATTTTTTAGAGCACGGTGGTGGATTTGTTTAAAGAAACTATTGATCTCTCATGCTTCGCTTAAATTATATTGAGAGTCTCTTAATAGCATGGTAATTTGCTTAATAATACATGCTTGGTATCAAGATTTGTGAAACTTTCTTTTGAGTGTGTTGAGTACTAAGAAAAGTGGGATGCTTGATAATTGTTTTGAGATATGGAGGTAGTAATATCAAAGTCATGCTAGTAGAGTAATTGTGAATTTTAGAAGTTCTTGAGTTAAAGTTTGCCAGTCCCGTAGCATGCACGTATGTTAAACGTTATGCAACAAATTTGAAACATGAGGTGTTATTTGATTGTCCTCCTTATGAGTGGCGGTCGGGGACAAGCGATGGCCTTTTCCTACCAATCTATCCCCCTAGGAGCATGCACGTAGTGCCGAGGTTTTTGATGACTTGTAGATTTTTGCAATAAGTATGTGAGTTCTTTATGACTAATGTTGAGTCCATCGATTATACGCACTCTCACCCTTCCGTCATTGCTAGCCTCCACGGTACCGTGCATTGGCCTTTCTCACATCGAGAGTTGGTGCAAACTTCGCCGGTTCATCCAAACCCCGTGATATGATATGCTCTTTCATACATAAACCTCCTTATATCTTCCTCAAAAGAGCCACCATACCTACCTATTATGGCATTTCCATAGCCATTCCGAGATATATTGCCATGCAACTTTCGACCATCCAGTTTATCATGACACATCCATCATTGTCATATTGCTTAGCATGATCATGTAGTTGACATAGTATTTGTGGCAAAGCCACCGTTCATAATTTTTTCATACTTGTCACTCTTGATTCATTGCATATCCCGGTACACCGCCGGAGGCATCCATATAGAGTCATACTTTGTTCTAGTATCGATTTGTAATCTTTGAGTTGTAAATAAATAAAAGTGTGATGATCATCATTTAATAGAGCATTGTCCCAAACTAAAGAGAAAGGTGTGACGCCCCCGATTTGACCGTACACTAATCATACACGCAAACGTGTACGATCAAGATCAGGGACTCCCGGGAAGATATCACAACACAACTCTACTAATAAAATAAGTCATACAAGCATCATATTACAAGCCAGGGGCCTCGAGGGCTCGAATACAAGTGCTCGATCATAGACGAGCCAGCGGAAGCAACAAAATCTGAGTACAGACATAAGTTAAACAAGCTTGCCTTAAGAAGGCTAGCACAAACTGGGATACAGATCGAAAGAGGCGCATGCCTCCTGCCTGGGATCCTCCTAACTACTCCTGGTCGTCGTCAGCGGGCAGCACGTAGTAGTAGGCACCTCCGGTGTAGTAGGAGTCGTCATCGACGGTGGCGTCTGGCTCCTGGGCTCCAACATCTGGTTGCGACAACCAGGTAGAAGGGATAGAGGGAAAAGAAGGAGAAAGCAACCGTGAGTACTCATCCAAAGTACTCGCAAGCAAGGAGCTATACTACATATGTATGCATTCGTATCAACTGGAATAAGGCTATCATACGTGGACTGAACTGCAGAATGCCAGAATAAGAGGGGGATAACTAATCCTGTCGAAGACTACGCTTCTGGCAGCCTCCGTCTTGCAGCATGTAGAAGAGAGTAGACTGAAGTCCTCCAAGTAGCATCGCATAGCATAATCCTACCCGATGATCCTCTCCTTGTCGCCCTGTTAGAGAGCGATCACCGGGTTATATCTGGCACTTGGAAGGGTGTGTTTTATTAAGTATCCGGTTCTAGTTGTCATAAGGTCAAGGTACAACTCCGGGTCGTCCTTTTACCGAGGGACACGGCTATTCGAATAGATTAAACTTCCCTGCAGGGGTGCACCACATTCCCCAACACGCTCGATCCCATTTGGCTGGACACACTTTCCTGGGTCATGACCGGCCTCGGAAGATCAACACGTCGCAGCCCTACCTAGGCACAACAGAGAGGTCAGCACGCTGGTCTAAATCCTATGGCGCAAGGGTCTGGGCCCATCGGCCTTTGCACACCTGCACGTTGCGTACGCGGCCGGAAGCAGACCTAGCCTAGTGGCTTTCCAGTCCAATCCGGCGTGCGCCACTCAGTCGCTGACGTCACGAAGGCTTCGGCTGATACCACGACGTCGGGATACCCATAACTACTCCCGCGTAGATGGTTAGTGCGTATAGACCAAATGGCCAGACTCAGATCAAATACCCAGATCTCGTTAAGCGTGTTAAGTATCCGCGAACGCCGAACAGGGCCAGGCCCACCTCTCTCCTAGGTGGTCTGAACCTGCCCTGTCGCTCCGCCTCAAAGTAACAGTCGGGGGCCGTTGGGAACCCAGGCCCACCTCTACCGGGATGGAGCCACCTGCCCCTTCAGCCCCCATCTCCGAACAGTATCACCGGTAATGTAATAGTGTAAAGTATATAGTATATGCCCGTGATCACCTACCGAAGTGATCACGGCCCAGTAGTATAGCATGGCAGACGGACAAGAGTGTAGGGCCACTGATGGAACACTAGCATCCTATACTAAGCAGTAGGATAGCAGGTAATGGTAACAACAGTAGTAGCAAGGACAAGCTATGCATCAGGATAGGAATAACGGAAAGCAGTAACATGCTACACTACTCTAATGCAAGCAGTATAGAGAAGAGTAGGCGATATCTGGTGATCAAAGGGGGGGCTTGCCTGGTTGCTCAGACAAGAAGGAGGGACGTCGTCGACGTAGTCGATCACAGGGGCATCAGCGGCAGTCTCGAGGTCTACCGGAAAAGTAACGGAGGGGGAACACAATAAATAACAGAGCAATCAAAGCATAACATGACAAACGTGGTGCTAGAGGTGATCTAACGCAGGGATAGGTGATACCGGCGAAGGGGGGAAACATCCGAGAAAGTATCCCCGGTGTTGCGCGTTTTCGGGCAGAGGACCGGAGGGGGAAAGTTGCGAGTTCGATAGGTTAGGGAGGTGTGGCGGACGAACGGGTTGCGTATCCGGAATCGTCTCGTCGTTCTGAGCAACTTTCATGTAGAAAGTATTTTCATCTGAGCTATGGTTTATTTTATATTAATTTTAAAAGATTTAAATCATTTTTCAGGATTTATTTAATTAATTTAATCAACATTATCCAGAATAGTGTCTGCTGACGTCATCATGACGTCAGCATGACGTCAGCAGTTGACTTGGTCAACTAACGTGTGGGTCCCGTTCGTCATTGACTGTTTAGTCTAATTAGGGTTTCATTAAACTAACTAGTTAATTGGATTAATTAAGCAGGATTAATTAACTTAATTAATTAATTAATCATCTTAATTATTATTCATTTATATATTTATATATTTTTTTAATTCTTTTTTTTATTTAATTCATTTTGGGCGTGGGCCCCCCTAGTCAGTGGCGTTTAGGTGAGTGGGTTAGAGTTAGTGGGGGGCGGTTTAGCCCCCAAATTAAGAGAGGCAGGGGGGCGGCTGGGCTCGCACGGGCGCATGGCGCCGGCGGCCTTGTCCAGCAGCGGCAAGGGGCGGGGAGCAGGGAGGCTCCGGGCCGCGGCGACCCTGGCCGGCACGGCCAGACGCCGGTGGGGTGAAGGCGGGGATGGCGGCAGGTCGAGGCGCGAGCGGGCGCAGCGCCGGGCGCGAGAGGGCCAAGGGCGCGGGCTGGCCACATGGACGCGTGCGCGGCAAGAGGAGGAGAGGCCAAAGGCGCGGGGTGGCAAGGGACGCCCGGAGCGCGAGCTCCGCCACACGGGCGCGGCGATGCGTGCACGGTCCAGACGCGACTCGCGCGCGAAGGCGCGGACATGGGCACGATGGGGGTCGTGGTGAGCGCGGGGCGAGGGAGAGAGACGAGGTCGGGGCCTCACTGCGCGGGTGTAGGGTCTATGGCAGTGGGTGTCGAGGAGGGAGACGGGGACGACGTGCTGCGCGACGGCGAAGTCCGGCGGCGTCCGGGACGGCTTCGGGCGACGAGGTCGGGGTCGAGGCGGCAATGGCGGTGCGGCGCCGGGAGGAAGCAGAGGCGCCAGGGGGCCGGTCGGGGGGGGGGGAGGGTTGAGGAGGCGGTGTGCGGAGGCGATGAGGAGGCGCCGGCGGAGACGGGCGGCGCCGGCGGTGACGGGGCGCAGGGATGAGGCGGCGGGGTCGAGGCGCCGTCTCCCCCGATCCAGATCGGGGAGGGGCGAGGGGGACGCGCGGGGGTGGGACGAGTGGGGGAGTGGGGATCGGGTGGGGGTTAGGGTTCGGGGGAGGGGTGGCCTTGTAGGCCAGAGAGGAGGGCCGGCTGGGCCGGCCGGTTGGCTAGCTGGGCCTGGTGGGTTGGCCCAGTTGGGCCACGGCCCAGGGAGGGGGGGCGCTTTCTCTTTCTTTTCTTTGTGTGTGTGTGTGTGTGTGTGTGTGTTAGTTCTGTTTCTCTTTTTCTTCTTATTTATTTTTCTTTTCTATTTCATTCTTTTAATTGTTGTTTTATAAAATATAAATACAACTCCTAAATTAATGTTATAATTTAATCTACTGCCCCAATAAGTATGAAACCTAATTAAAATAGTTTGCATTATTATTATTTTTAAAAGGGCATTTAATTAATCGTCATAGCTGCGTTTTAATTACTTTAGAGCCTTTAAACGTTTTATAAAAGTGTGGTTTCTCCACAATAATTACTTATGCATTATTGGGCAACACCCCAACATTTTAGTTTTAATATTTGAAAATCTTTACCATTTGACTTTATTTTAAGTTTGATATTCGAATCGATTTTGAACTAACACGAAACTAACAACAGTAACCGTGGTGACGTGGCATCATTAACGTGGGATTACTGTAGCCTAATAATCCGGGCGTCACAATTCTCCTCCACTACAAGAAATCTCGTCCCGAGATTTAAGCGGTGGAGTAAGGGGCGAAGGTGTTGGTAGCGAAAAACCTAACGAGTCTTCTCGGTCTTGGCTGCCCTTTCTAAGAGGTCGATCCCTTTCGTTGATGTCTTCATTTCACTACTTCAAGTCACCATGATCAATTGCCACCCTTTCTTCGGGATCTCCATCGTACTTACGAATAGGTAAGCGGCAGCTCTACAACGATAGGATGTTATAAGGGATAATCTTCTGGGGGTTTCCCAAGTATGAACATATGAGTATCTCTCGAGGTGAACAAATGAAACACATCGAGAGCAAAGTAAGACGGTGCAATAAGAAGTTTCAAGCAGATAGGCAATCGTTCATTGCCTGAAACAGAGTGTGAATGGGGTCTAGAGCAACGGGAATAAGTATTGTGTTCGATACCAGAATTGGTCACTAGGAAGGTGGCTCGCAAATTACATTCAAGTCAAGCTCTAGGAATAACTTTGGCAACAGGGTGTATAGGAGAGTCAGGTTTTGATCTTGTGGAACTGTGGGTTATGGGCCCACCATGTGGTTTAAAAGTAGGAGGAGCGGTGACGTCTTGCATAGTCATGATAGCAAGGCATGTCAGAGGGTAGTCTGTCGATTATGTCGACAACAACGTCGATACCAAGGGCGAGGGACAACGAGAACCATTTTCCTGCTTGTTGAACGAGGCGGACCAATAGGCAAAGTTTTTGTCCATCGGTGGTTATCGGAATGTCATCAACAATAGTAACAGGCTCTTACTGGCAGAGTTGTACATCGAGATGTTTGCATAAGCAGGGAATTATTACTGCTTATATCATATAGATCATAGAAAGGGTTTAAACAAACCAATGGAAAGGGGAAAAATGTCTATCAGATTTAATCAGGACAAAGGAAAGGAAAATGTGTTTAAACACATATTTCAAGGGTATATCCATCCCAAGGACAAGCAGAGTATGATATCCATGACAGGATATAATGTAGAAAACTCTTTAGGTAAGGGGAGAGAAATTTCATGACATTACCCATACAACGGTGTTTGGATAATTGTTAAAGAAAACTTAGCATTGCGCTTTCAATGCTCTTATTGAAAATCGAAGTACCACAGACATGCTTCGAGATAGTATGGACATGGTCAACAGGTGAAGATTAGACTTTGGAAACACAAGGGATCCATCAGGAATAACTTGTAGAATAAGTCTTACAATTTCCTCATGGAAGAATGGATAGCATTGCTAAAAGGAAAATTATAACACTAGGTCCTCCGGTCAGGTGTGTTAGGCATGACACCACCTTATCGGGTCATATAAAGACCAACGTTATAACTCTTGGAAATATGTTCCAACCATCATAACTGACCGAGATTCAGATCTGATTGGTGTCAGGATAACTCAGACTCAGGAGGCCCGAGGAGAAAAGGTGCGACACAAATTGTCGAGATGACAATGTGAGATTCTCAGAAGTGATCTATGTAAGTGAGCTCTGAAACAAGAGGTCATCAGTAAACCAAGGAGAGGATGAGGAGGTGGCTGATAGGCTCAGTAACAAATCATCGAGATTTCCAAAGGATTGATTTCCACAATTATGTGAACAAGGAAATATCATTTGTCGGATCAAATGCCATAATGATGTATGCTCGAGGGAAACATACACTACTGAACAATGATAGAAGGGGGCACCCAGGAATCTGGACTAGGTAGCACGATCAATGTTTGAATGATGATTCAATAATCAATAGACTTAGAATGAAACTGTAGACCAATAACTTCAAGCAATAAGGTTGCTAGAAGTTTAGAATTTACACAGCACAGACCATTTATCGATATTCCGGTTAGAAACAACACGGAGACCAAGGAATGAACGCAAAAGGCGAGAGATATTACTATATCAAGAATTCTCAAGAGGTGGTAAAATTACCACGACATTCTTGACATAAAAGGTGGTAACATTCCAAGGTAAAGAAGAACAAATGCTGGATAGCAAGGATCTCAAGGTATAACACAAAACACGAATAAGTTTGTGTTGAACGGAAGGCAATAAAGTGGTCGGTGATAATACAAACCATTGAGGGGCAAGGATGGTATTCCTCATCAAGAATTCGATATATATCTTGGAAGAGCTCAGGATGTTGATGATGACCACGACACATTTGTCGAGAAATTTCATGAAGCTGTAATCGATTGGCGATGACACCAAGTCAAATGATGATGCAGCGAAAGTCAAATAATACCAGAAGAAGAACTCATAAGAAGTTATGCAGTTCCATGATAATCTCGAGATACCAGAGGGGGTAATACTCGACGACGGATCAAAATAGAGGTTGGACTGGGGTATTGCTCTACAGAAGTCAAGCGCTTAAACTTGCACGCGAAATGGTATTTAAAAGAGATCATGGTCAGAACCTTGATTGCAAAAGGCCAGATCCGAGATATAAGATGAACTTATACCAAGGAATAATTAATTTGAGAGAAGCTTTAATGATAAGATCTACATCGTGTCCATGGGCATGAACACAAAGTTCAAGGTCGACTCCCACTTCTCCAATGCATAACATTTCATTCACTTCTCACTTTCGAAGAAGTTGTAGTGTTTGAAATTTTATCTGGCAAAATACCAGAGGTGTATGACTCGTGAAAGCTTTCGGCTTCATACCGTTTGGGGAAGGCATAGGTTCAACCCATCATGGCATCTTAGGAGTATATACCACAAATTTCAAGAATAATTAACACAAGCTCGATAGTAGAGCATGTTTGAGAAAGCAGAGGATACAATTTACCAAAGGTATTATGTATCCGAGGAAAGGCTCACAGACTTATTGAATATGAAGGACGCTGTCGGATAAAATCCAGCAAATGATCTGGTGGTCCTCAAGGGATCTGGTGCGAGCATCGGTACTCTACCAGAGGGAGAAACAATGCAAGGAGATCAGACTTTAGAAACAACTGACTAATTCAAGGCTCAAATGCAAAGGAATTATCAATTCCAAGACAAGGGATCAGAAGCAATGCTCTGATCAGGGATGGATAAGTTGAATAGACTTAAGGGTACAATCGACAGCAATTTGATTGGTCGAGATCCAGCTCATGTTTTAAAATAACGTCTGAGCCGGAAAGATAATTTGAAAGGATCAACTGATGATTGCGTGCATTCACACTCATGTTGAATCAATAGGATCAAAAAGACGATGCCTAAGGATACTAACGAATATTGCCAGACATATGGAAAGCATCCATAATGCAAGCAGGCAAGTATTGCAGAGCAATAAGCTACTAAGGATTTTTGGAGGATCGAATAGTATTTCGAAGACCATTGTGAAACACATGAACAACTGGGGATGAGTGGATACTCGACAAGTGCGAGGATTTAATTGAAGGGGTATTCATGTGGCAAGGAACTGCTAGGCAGTAGGCACAAAGTATTCTCGGAACAATAGAGAAGACTTTGGGGTATCTTGTAATAACAAGATCAATGGGGGATGACCATATGAATGGCAAGTGTAAGTAGTTATCCATAAGGATTTATCGGTGGTCGGGAATAGCAAAAGTGATGGGCACAAAGTCTTGAGAGGAATAGCAAAGAGTATCTTCGGAATCTTCTGGTGAAGCAGACCATCATCTGGAATGAAGGGGCTCTCCGGGAGAAAGTATTTACGAGAACCTAGAGTTAGAGTTAGCAAAACCATTTAACCCGAATAGAAGAGAGATCAGAGTCCCAGATTAAAGGTCGAGGAATAAAGATCTTAATACCACCCAATGGCGACGTGTGCCTGTAAGACACACAGCCATGTTAGTAAAAGTTTTTGCAATGTCTAGACTCGACTTCGGCCAAGGAGTGAGGAAGGGGGATTCCTACAGGCAGTCGGCTCTGATACCAACTTGTGACGCCCCCGATTTGACCGTACACTAATCATACACGCAAACGTGTACGATCAAGATCAGGGACTCACGGGAAGATATCACAACACAACTCTACAAATAAAATAAGTCATACAAGCATCATATTACAAGCCAGGGGCCTCGAGGGCTCGAATACAAGTGCTCGATCATAGACGAGCCAGCGGAAGCAACAAAATCTGAGTACAGACATAAGTTAAACAAGCTTGCCTTAAGAAGGCTAGCACAAACTGGGATACAGATCGAAAGAGGCGCAGGCCTCCTGCCTGGGATCCTCCTAACTACTCCTGGTCGTCGTCAGCGGGCAGCACGTAGTAGTAGGCACCTCCGGTGTAGTAGGAGTCGTCGTCGACGGTGGCGTCTGGCTCCTGGGCTCCAACATCTGGTTGCGACAACCAGGTAGAAGGGATAGAGGGAAAAGAAGGATAAAGCAACCGTGAGTACTCATCCAAAGTACTCGCAAGCAAGGAGCTATACTACATATGTATGCATTCGTATCAACTGGAATAAGGCTATCATATGTGGACTGAACTGCAGAATGCCAGAATAAGAGGGGGATAACTAATCCTGTCGAAGACTACGCTTCTGGCAGCCTCCGTCTTGCAGCATGTAGAAGAGAGTAGACTGAAGTCCTCCAAGTAGCATCGCATAGCATAATCCTACCCGATGATCCTCTCCTCGTCGCCCTGTTAGAGAGCGATCACCGGGTTATATCTGGCACTTGGAAGGGTGTGTTTTATTAAGTATCCGGTTCTAGTTGTCATAAGGTCAAGGTACAACTCCGGGTCATCCTTTTACCGAGGGACACGACTATTCGAATAGATTAAACTTCCCTGCAGGGGTGCACCACATTCCCCAACACGCTCGATCCCATTTGGCCGGACACACTTTCCTGGGTCATGACCGGCCTCGAAAGATCAACACGTCGCAGCCCTACCTAGGCACAACAGAGAGGTCAGCACGCCGGTCTAAATCCTATGGCGCAGGGGTCTGGGCCCATCGCCCTTTGCACACCTGCACATTGCGTACGCGGCCGGAAGCAGACCTAGCCTAGTGGCTTTAAAGTCCAATCCGGCGCGCGCCACTCAGTCGCTGACGTCACGAAGGCTTCGGCTGATACCACGACGTCGGGATACCCATAACTACTCCCGCGTAGATGGTTAGTGCGTATAGACCAAATGGCCAGACTCAGATCAAATACCCAGATCTCGTTAAGCGTGTTAAGTATCCGCGAACGCCGAACAGGGCCAGGCCCACCTCTCTCCTAGGTGGTCTGAACCTGCCCTGTCGCTCCGCCTCAAAGTAACAGTCGGGGGCCGTTGGGAACCCAGGCCCACCTCTACCGGGATGGAGCCACCTGCCCCTTCAGCCCCCATCTCCGAACAGTATCACCGGTAATGTAATAGTGTAAAGTATATAGTATATGCCCGTGATCACCTACCGAAGTGATCACGACCCAGTAGTATAGCATGGCAGACGGACAAGAGTGTAGGGCCACTGATGGAACACTAGCATCCTATACTAAGCAGTAGGATAGCAGGTAATGGTAACAACAGTAGTAGCAAGGACAAGCTATGCATCAGGATAGGAATAACGGAAAGCAGTAACATGCTACACTACTCTAATGCAAGCAGTATAGAGAAGAGTAGGCGATATCTGGTGCTCAAAGGGGGGGCTTGCCTGGTTGCTCAGACAAGAAGGAGGGTCGTCGTCGACGTAGTCGATCACAGGGGCATCAGCGGCAGTCTCGGGGTCTACCGGAAAAGTAACGGAGGGGGAACACAATAAATAACAGAGCAATCAAAGCATAACATGACAAACGTGGTGCTAGAGGTGATCTAACGCAGGGATAGGTGATACCGGCGAAGGGGGGAAACATCCGAGAAAGTATCCCCGGAGTTGCGCGTTTTCGGGCAGAGGACCGGAGGGGGAAAGTTGCGAGTTCGATAGGTTAGGGAGGTGTGGCGGACGAACGGGTTGCGTATCCGGAATCGTCTCGTCGTTCTGAGCAACTTTCATGTAGAAAGTATTTTCATCTGAGCTATGGTTTATTTTATATTAATTTTAAAAGATTTAAATCATTTTTCAGGATTTATTTAATTAATTTAATCAACATTATCCAGAATAGTGTCTGCTGACGTCATCATGACGTCAGCATGACATCAGCAGTTGACTTGGTCAACTGACGTGTGGGTCCCGTTCGTCATTGACTGTTTAGTGTAATTAGGGTTTCATTAAACTAACTAGTTAATTGGATTAATTAAGCAGGATTAATTAACTTAATTAATTAATTAATCATCTTAATTATTATTCATTTATATATATTTTTTTAATTCTTTTTTTATTTCATTCATTTTGGGCATGGGCCCCCCTAGTCAGTGGCGTTTAGGTGAGTGGGTTAGAGTTAGTGGGGGGGCGGTTTAGCCCCCAAATTAAGAGAGGCAGGGGGGCGGCTGGGCTCGCACGGGCGCATGGCGCCGGCGGCCTTGTCCAGCAGCGGCAAGGGGCGGGGAGCAGGGAGGCTCCAGGCCGCGACGACCCTGGACGGCACGGCCAGACGCCGGTGGGGTGAAGGCGGGGATGGCCGCAGGTCGAGGCGCGAGCGGGCGCCAGCGCCGGGCGCGAGAGGGCCAAGGGCGCGGGCTGGCCACAGGGACGCGTGCGCGGCAAGAGGAGGAGAGGCCAAAGGCGCGGGGTGGCAAGGGACGCCCGGAGCGCGAGCTCCGCCACACGGGCGCGGCGATGCATGCACGGTCCAGACGCGACTCGCGCGCGAAGGCGTGGACATGGGCACGACGGGGGTCGTGGTGAGCGCGGGGCGAGGGAGAGAGACGAGGTCGGGGCCTCACCGCGCGGGTGTAGGGTCTATGGCAGTGGGTGTCGAGGAGGGAGACGGGGACGACGTGCTGCGCGACGGCGAAGTCCGGCGGCGTCCGGGACGGCTTCGGGCGACGAGGTCGGGGTCGAGGCGGCGATGGCGGGGCGGCGCCGGGAGGAAGCAGAGGCACCAGGGGGCCGGTCGGGGGGAGGGTTGAGGAGGCGGTGTGGGGAGGCGATGAGGAGGCGCCGGCGGAGACGGGCGGCGCCGGCCGGTGACAGGGCTCAGGGATGAGGCGGCGGGGTCGAGGCGCCGTCTCCCCCGATCCAGATCGGGGAGGGGCGAGGGGGACGCGCGGGGGTGGGACGAGTGGGGGAGTGGGGATCGGGTGGGGGTTAGGGTCCGGGGGGGTGGCCTTGTAGGCCAGAGAGGAGGGCCGGCTGGGCCGGCCGGTTGGCTAGCTGGGCCTGGTGGGTTGGCCCAGTTGGGCCACGGCCCAGGGAGGGGGGGCGCTTTCTCTTTCTTTTCTTTGTGTGTGTGTGTTAGTTCTGTTTCTCTTTTTATTTTTATTTATTTTTCTTTTCTATTTCATTCTTTTAATTGTTGTTTTATAAAATATAAATACAACTCCTAAATTAATGTTATAATTTAATCTACTGCCCCAATAACTATGAAACCTAATTAAAATAGTTTGCATTATTATTATTTTTAAAAGGGCATTTAATTAATCATCATAGCTGCGTTTTAATTACTTTAGAGCCTTTAAACGTTTTATAAAAGTGTGGTTTCTCCACAATAATTACTTATGCATTATTGGGCAACACCCCAACATTTTAGTTTTAATATTTGAAAATCTTTACCATTTGACTTTATTTTAAGTTTGATATTCGAATCAATTTTGAACTAACACGAAACTAACAACAGTAACCGTGGTGACGTGGCATCATTAACGTGGGATTACTGTAGCCTAATAATCCGGGCGTCACAAAAGGCCAAAGCAAAAAAGAAGGCCCAAAAAAAGAGAAAATAAAAAGGAGCAATGCTACTATTCCTTTTTCCACGCTTGGCCTCAAAGTAGCACCATGTTCTTCATATAGAGAGTCTCTTGAGTTATCACTTTCATATACTAGCGGGAATTTTCATTATAGAACTTGGCTTGTATATTCCAACAATGGGCCTCCTCAAGTGCCCTAGGTCTTCATGAGCAAGCAAGTTGGATGCACACCCATTTAGTTTCTTTTGTTGAGCTTTCATACATTTATAGCTCTAGTGCATCTGTTGCATGGCAATCCCTACTCCTTGCATTAACATCAATTGATGTGCATGTCCATAGCCCATTGATTAGCCTCGTTGATGTAAGACTTTCTCCTTTTTTGTCTTCTCCACATAACCCCCATCATTATATTCTATTCCACCCATAGTGATATATCCATGGCTCACGCTCATGTATTGCGTGAAAGTTTATGAGTTTGAAATTATTAAGGTACGAAACAATTGCTTGGCTTGTCATCGGGGTTGTGCATGATGAGAGCATTCTTGTGTGACGAAAATGGAGCATGACTAAACTATATGATTTTGTAGGGATGAACTTTCTTTGGCCATGTTAATTTAAGAAAACATAATTGCTTTGTTGGTTTGCTTGAAGTATTATTATTCTTTATGTCAATATGAACTTTTGTCTTGAATCTTCCTAATCTGAATATTCATACCACAATTAAGAAGATTTGCATTAAAATTATGCCAAGTAGCACCCCGCATCAAAAATTCTCTTTTTATCATTTACCTACTCGAGGACGAGCAGGAATTAAGCTTGGGGATGCATGATACGTCTCCAATGTATCTATAATTTTTGATTGCTCCATGCTATATTATCTACTGTTTTGGACTATATTGGGCTTTATTTTCCACTTTTATATTATTTTTGGGACTATCCTATTAACCGGAGGCCCAGCCCAGAATTGTTGTTTTTTGCCTGTTTCATTATTTCGGAGAAACAGAATATCAAACGGAGTCCAAACGGAATAAAACCTTCGGGAGCGTGATGTTCTCACCGAACGTGATCCAGGAGACTTGGACCCTACTCCAAGGAGTCAAAGAGGCGGTCACGAGGGTGGGGGCGCCCCCCCTAGGGCGCGCCCCGTGCCTCGTGGGCCCCTCGGTGCTCCACCGACGTACTCCCTCCTATATATACCTACGTACCCCCAAACGATCAGAGAGGATCCAAAAAACCTAATTCCACCACCGCAACTTTCTGTATCCACGAGATCCCATCATGGGGCCTGTTCCGGAGCTCCGCCGGAGAGGGACGTCATCACGGAGGGCTTCTACATCATCATAGCCTCTCCGATGAAGTGTGAGTAGTTTACCTTAGACCTTCGGGTCCATAGTTAGTAGCTAGATGGCTTCTTCTCTCTTTTTGGATCTCAATACAAAGTTCTCCCCCTCTCTCGTGGAGATCTATTCGATGTAATCTTCTTTTTGCGGTGTGTTTGTTGAGACCGATGAATTGTGGATTTATGATCAAGTCTATCTGTGAATAATATTTGAATCTTCTCTGAATTCTTTTATGTATGACTGGTTATCTTTGCAAGTCTCTTCGAATTATCCGTTTGGTTTGGCCAACTAGATTGGTAGTTCTTGCCATGGGAGAAGTGCTTAGGTTTGGGTTCGATCTTGCGCTGTCCTTTCCCAGTGACAGAAGGGGCAGCAAGGCACGTATTGTATCGTTGCCATCGAGGATAACAAGATGGGGTTTATTTCATATTGCATGAATTTATCTCTCTACATCATGTCATCTTGCTTAAAGCGTTACTCTATTTTTTAACTTAATACTCTAGATGCACGCTGGATAGCGGTCGATGAGTGGATTAATAGTAGTAGATGCAGAATCGTTTCAATCTACTTGTCACGGATCTGATGCCTATATACATGATCATGCCTAGATATTCTCATAACTATGCTCAATTCTGTCAATTGCTCAACAGTAATTTGTTCACCCACCGTAGAATACTTATGCTCTTGAGAGAAGACACTAGTGAAACCTATGGCCCCCGGGTCTATTTTCATCATATCAATCTCCATCACTTTAATCTTGCTTTGCTTTTTACTTTGCCTTTTACTTTTCACTTTGCATCTCTATACCAAAAATACCAAAAATATTATATCTATCAGATATCACTCTCGTAAGTGACCGTGAAGGGATTGACACCCCCTAATCGCGTTGGTTGCGAGTAGCTATCGTTTTCTGCAGGTACGAGGGACTTGAGCATGGCCTCCTACTGGATTGATACCTTGGATCTCAAAAACCGAGGAAAATACTTACGCTACTTTGCTGCATCATCCTTTCCTCTTCGGGGAAATCCAACGCAAGATCAAGAGGTAGCAGACGCCGCCGCCGCC
The DNA here is from genome assembly GCA_034509565.1 of Triticum monococcum. Taxonomy (NCBI): domain Eukaryota; kingdom Viridiplantae; phylum Streptophyta; class Magnoliopsida; order Poales; family Poaceae; genus Triticum; species Triticum monococcum. The sequence goes on from CM067847.1 coordinate 354,551,001, forward strand.
GTTCGTTTTTTCTTTTCGGTTAACCATTCAGTTTTTTATAAACCCTAGATCTCGGTTTTTAGAACGGTTTGGTTCGGTTTTCCCCCGGTTTAGTTAAATAGCGGACGCTCGTCCGTACGTTCGTTATAACGAAGCTGTTCATTAGTTAGTCGCAGACAACGAACGTTTGTTCGTTACCCTGTTCGTCTCGTTTTATTTTCCAGGGTTTTTCCATGATCATTTTCGATCGTGATTTCTGCCCTAATCTTCGTTTTAGTTTATGTTTTCGCTCGTTTATCCAAATCGGGTGAAACAAGCACCTAGATCTTCGTCTCGAAGCCCTCTTTCTGTTTAACTAACTTGAACAAGATTTTGGTACTGTAAATTTTGACTTTAGTACAGATTAGTAATCAGATCTTGTTTCTTTTGTAGTTTGAGTTTTGTTGCTCCGTTTGATTTGATTCTTTTTGCAAACCGGAGTTCTTTAGTTGAACTTTCTGGTTAGATCTTCTTGTTCGAAGTTTTCCCCTTGCATCTTTGCTTGATTTCTTATGTATGCTATTGTTTGTTTGTGATAGAATTCCTGGAGTGCGAAGCGTGCTACTACAAGTCTTTAGGATTTGTAGATCGTCAGCAAGGCAAGTAACACATTGATCATACTTTTTCATACCCAGTTTTTATGCATTAGTTTCAACTCTCACACATTGCATGAGTAGGATCTCTTAACATGTGGGTCTGGGAAGTAGATGATGAGGTAGAACCTATTGTCCTGTTTATTATCAAACCCTCAGGAGTTACTTCTACGTTATGCTTATATTGCCATGCTATGCTCGTAGACGTGGATTGGGTTTGAGAGTATCCATGACAGATGTGAGTTGTTAATTAATGGTTCAACTTAAGGTGGCAACTTTAATACACATCTGGGTGGATTGTTGGTTTGGGCACCTGGGGCTATACCAGTGTTGTCCTAGGAGATCCCGGGGTTATACCGTGTGATCCTCCTATGGTCCGCCACCCAGGCTGACTTAAGATTATTCATGCTTGAAACTTTCGTGTGCAGCCACAAGCTATTATGGGCTCTAGCATAGTTGAGTAGGTTGCATGATCTCTTCGAGTGGTAGGCTAGCAGATGTAGGGGATGTAGGTTGGTACGGTCTACCCGGGGTTAGAGTTAATGCTTCTGAAAGACTGTGTCTCAGTCATCCGTTTCTCAAACACCATGTAGTGCGAGAAATCCAATGGAGGAGATCGAGTCTTATGGGGAAAAGTGCGCAAACCTCTGCAGAGTGAACAAACTAATCATGGTTAGCCATGTCCTCGATTATGGACATCTTGAGTATATGGTTCTTGAATTATCCTATGGATCTCATCACTTTAAATTAATTTGTTGGGTTGATAATTACCTTTAATTGGGATTGAGATGGGGGTACCATTCTCAATGTTGTTTCAACTACCATGATAGTTAAATAAAATATATTCCTTTGTTGTAGGGAAAAATTGGTTTTTCACAAAAACATTATAACTATAGAGCCTCCACCAGCCATATATGCATGTAGTGATAGCATTTATCGGTTCTTTGCTCTACTGTGTTACTATGCCAGCATATTCCATGTGCTGACCCGTTTTCAGGCTGCAACGTATTATATTGCAGACTTTTCAAACGACGAGTAAGGTGCCATAGGTCGGTTGTCGTGCACTCAGCTATGCCGTTGGAGTTGATGGACTCACTTTATCTTCCAAGTCTTTCATTGTTATTGTATTTAGATGGCCTTAAGCCATACTTATTGTAATAAGTTCTCTTTTGAGACATTCGATGTAATAATTGTGTGATTTTGTTATAAATCCTTCGAGTACTGTGTGTGTCAGCCTTACCGATCCAGGGATGACACTGAAGCATAGAGACTTGACCGTCTGAGGTCGGGTCGCTACATGATGTCGAACTGCTGAAACATTTTAGTATGGGTTAGATACAGTTCCAAACTAGTACCTGAAAATCCCGTCCCCAAATAGGCATGTAAAGCTTCAGAGTTGGAAGTAATCTAAACAGAGCCATCTCAAAACATTGAACTTATACATAAATGCAGGAACAAAATAGGTGCAAGCGATTTTTATAACAATTGAACTTGTAGTAAACTATTCTATAACAAAAACTAAACTATTTTTTTGTAACGATACATGGACTCCAGATACATGGACTCCAGGGGCATCAATACATGTACTTCTCCACATAATAGCTCTCCCTAGTGAACTATGATAAGCCCAAATATAAATGGGAGCACGAATGGCACCCATCTATGGTATCTCAATAAAAACAAATTCTCCTATTTAGAGGATCAGACAGCTCACGTCTCGGAAAAATAACACATAGAGCACGCACCATGCATGCCCGCACAACATCAGACCCAGTTCCTGAACTCGCAAGACAATAGCGGCAGTCAATATTTTTTATTACCTTCTTTGTAGCGGTAGATTCAAGCACACTAGGTAATAGCTAGCAGCTAAACATGAGGTGCACCAACAGCTAGTAGCAGTAGGTCGAGGTCGTCCTGGATGCGGTTGGAAACGAGAAGCAGACGAAGGTCGAGGGTGTCCTGGTTTCAAACATATCACACAACCAAGTACTGATCAAAATCAATCATTGTTCATGTCTCCAAATCCTATGCAAAAAATTAGAAGCTACCGTGTCAACAATCTATGTTGATTTACTCCAAAACACAAAAATGTGAAGAGAATATCCATCGCACACTTTCAGCATGCATGGTATCACTAACCTCCTCAAGATGATGACCTTGTCCCGCTACAACAACTTACCAATTATTAAAATATCAGCTGAATGTTACATTGCCGAGAGGTTTATGCTTCAAGGTCAATAAACATTTTCCTAATTAACAGAATGAGAAAAGAAACTATAAATGAGCTTCATACTATGAACGAATGAGCACACAAATATTCTCTCCGCTCTAGACTAAAAGAGACATTAGTACTAGAATGACTGGAGTAGAACTTTAGATTTGTAGCAGCACACGCACCAAACTTACTAATTTTTCTTGAACTTATTTTAGGTGATTGAAATAGTACTAGAATGACTGGACAAATAGTTCAGATCTGTAGCAGGACACACAATAGACTTATAGAATTTTATAGAATCAAAACAAACTTACAGAATTTTGAAAACTGAACTAACGATTTTTGTTCTCATGCACCCAACAAATTCTACTTCTTCAACAACAAATCTTCTCCCACAGTCCTGGATCTTTTGTACAACACTTGGAAACTGAAGCTACCCCTCAAGCCATTCACAGAACAAAGAAGACGACATATGCATCAGTTTTCTCCGTTACATGGCCCTGCATACAATAACTAAAACAGATGCATTATTATAAAATTCACAAAATGTGCTTCTATTTTTTGTTTAACAAACTACTGAATTTTTTTCTACCGAATTGCTACTGCAGTGTGCACAGATATACTTGAATTATTTTCCATCAACTAACTGATTTCACTATTTTATATTGAATTGCGACAAATCTTTTTTTGCTAGCAAAACTTGAACTGAAAAAGATTACAAAGGTGTACGCATATATAGGAAATGCTATGAAATGCATTTTTGTCTACTTCATAACCCATGATGAGTATCCAGTTGTTCCCCCGAATTATTCATAACTAACAACACACATCATAGCACTCTGTCTATATATCCCTATCTCCTTGTCTCCGCTTCAGTTTGGTACATATTTCCTGAACTTACTAATTAGTATCAGATGTTCTGACACTGGCACACAATGTGTACGGAGTAGCTCTATTCTTTTCTGTGTGAATGTTTAAGAGCAATATCAACCTTGCATTGCAGCAAAGAAGAGAAGTCTATGGGTGCGGTGATACCCCTCCGGCGCCGACATCCATCTATTTTTTCTGTGATTTTTTATGAACTGATGTTCAAATCCATAGTGAACTGTGACACCTAGTGTATGTTTTCATTTTTGGTGGGGCATGATAGGAAAGTACTTAGTAGTGTGGGGATTAGAAGAGAAGGCGTACATACATGAGGCTGTCATCGACGAACATGCAGACGGAGGCCAAGGAGGAGAGGTCGAGCTCCATGAGCCTGAACAACATCAGCTTCTAGTTTTAATCATAGTCCCAAATCTACACCAACTTGACAGGTTAATTAGTCAGTTTCCTGCGCGAGTGAAGGTGTCGATAAGGAAAGAAATTTAGATTGTTAAAGCTCGTTCGTGAAGGAGCATGACAGGAGGAGCTCAGACGAATAAGGGAGGAAGAGTTGGACTGGTGGAGCCCCATACCTGAATGGGGACCGACGGAAGTAGTGCATGGGGGCGGGCAGTGCAGATCGGTGGGAGGCGGGCGACGCTGCTAGGCAGGATGGCGGGGCGGCGCCCGACGGCGGGAAGGCGAGGCGGCGCCGTTCGGCGGGAAGGCTAGGAGGCGCGCAGCGACGGGAAGGCGGGGTGGGGCGGCGCCGGTTGGAAGGAAGGCGGGCGGCTCCTGTAGGTGGGATGGCGGGGCGGCGCGCGGCGGCGGGAAGGCAAGGTGGCGCCGGTCGGCGGGATGGCGGGGAGGCGCGTGTCGGTAGGAAGGTGGGGCGGCGCTAGTCGGCAGGAAGGTGGGCGGCGCATGGTGGCAGGGGCAATGGCGACGCGAGGTTAGGGGAAAGCGTGGGAGGTGTGAGCGAGGGCAGAGGAAGGTGGAGGCCCAGTTTCTTTTTTTTCAATGTGTTATCGGTTCGTGCTTTTTCCCATCTCTGACTTGCTATCGCACGGATATAAGACGGACAGTACCAGAATATTATTCTGTTACTAGTAACAAAATAGCAATGTCCTATATATATATATATATATATATATATATATATATATATATATATATATATAGCAATGTCCTATATATAAATATAAACACTATACTGATCATGGGATCAGAATAATATTATGATCACAACCTGAACTGTCTGAGTAACGCGCCTGAACTTCCCTCTGTACGAACCCGACCGTGGCTTCCCCCGCATTATTCTGGTTAGTTATGTTCTGTATGATGTTACTGTAATCTAGAAACGTTTTTAGCAACTAAATACCGGTTTTAAATAGGAATCTCGCTCATTGTCGGATTTTGTTCTCGGGTCGTGATGAAATTGCATTTTTGCAATATTACTGCCTGAGTTGTTGGACCTGAACTTCTTCCAATGCTAGGTTGAACTTCCGCCAACATAGCCCAAATGGGGCTTGCGATATACCGTTGGAAAGCTATGGACACCAGTATCATGACCCAAGTTAAATTTTTTGGCAAAATGTAAGCGGTTTTAGAGCAGTTTTGAAAACCGTTTTTTCTTCATACAAAAAACGTGAATCATATTTTCGATTACATTTCTAAAACGGTTATTGGAATGAGGCAAATAATATGGCGTTGGTAAGCTGCTGCAAAACCGCTTCTTCCACATGTTGAAAGTTTTCTGTGCTCCGGTGTCATCCCTGGATCAGTAATGCTGACACCACACAGTACTTCGAAGGATTTATAGCAGAGTGGCAATCACACACTTATTACAACGATGTCTCAAAAGAGAACTTATTACAATAATATGGCTTAAGGCCAACTAATAACGATAACAGCGAAAGACTTGGAAGGTAAATGGGTCCATCAACTCCAACGGCATCACTGAGTATAGAACCACGACCTAAAAGCACCTTAATCATCGTCTGAAAAGTCTGCAACATTAACGTTGCAGCCCGAAACGGGTCAGCACATGGAATATGCTGGCAAGGTAACACATAGAGAGTAATGGAATGAAACAGCTATACTATATGCATATTTGGCTGGTGGAAAGCTCTATGGTTACCGTTTTGCGTAAAGCCAATTTTTCCCTACTGCAAAGGAATAAATTTATTTAACTATCATGGTGGTTGTTAAACATTGAGAATGGTTGACAACATTCTCAATCCCAATTAAAAGTGAACAATTAAACCCAACAATATTAATTAGAAGTAACATGATGAGATTCACATGATATTCAAGTACTAGATACTCAAGATTGTCCATAATCGGGGACACGGCTAATCATGATTAGTTTATTACACTCTGCAGAGGTTTGCGCACTTTTCCCCACAAGACTCGATCGCCTCTGTTGGTTTTCTCGCACTACTGGTGTTTGAGAAACGGATGACCGAGACACAGTCTTTCAGAAGCGCTAGCACCTTACGATGGATAGACCGGTACACCTACTTTCCCCTACATCTGCTAGTCTACCCTGTAAGAGTTCGCACGACTTAGTCAACTATGCCAGAGCCCATAATGGCTTGAGGCTGCACACGTAAGTATTTAGCATGAAAGATCTTATGATCCCTTTGAGCCTGGGTGGCGGTCCAAAAGAAAACAGGCAAGTCCTGATAGACATAAGGTGCCTCAGTCCACCCAGATGTGTGTTTAAGTTGCCACCTTAGATAAACCATTAAAATTATCAATCTCACATCTGTCATGGATATCACTCACCCAATCCACGTCTACTAGCATAGCATGGCATAATAAGCAAACGTAGAAGTAACTCCCAAAGGTTTCATAATAAACAGGTAATAGGTACTACCTCATCTACTTCCCATCCCACAATTTAATTAGATCCTAATCATGCAATGTGTGAGGATGGATCTAATGCAATAAAACTGGGTTGTAGAAAAGGTATGATCAAAGTGTTACTTGCCTTGCTGATGATCCGTGAGTCTTAGAGATTTGAAGTAACAAGCGGCGCAATCCGGGTAATCTATCGCAGACAAACAACAAGCATACAATAAGGACTCATCTAATGCACGGGCAAAACTCGAACAAGAGATTGAACTAGATAGTTCAACTTAAGAACTCCGGTTGCAAAGAGAGAAAGAATCGAACAAAGAAACCAAAAACAAACGGCGGAAGAAAACAACTCGGTTCTAGCAAGTTGAAACTAGGTCAAATTTTAACGTAGCAAAAACTTAGTTAAAGTTGATTAGTCAGAACGGCGATTTCGAAACGAAACTCCAGGCGCTTGAATCACCTGATTCCGATAAACGAGCGAGAAGATAGACTAGAAAGAAGATCGAATCTGAGATCGCGATCGCGGAATAAATCTGACGAAAAGAAAAAGAAGAACGGTTGAACGAACGGACATTCGTTAACCTAGAAGAATCCGGTGATCACGTTCATTAGGACAAACGGTCTGGCAAACGGTCTCTAGGCAACTGAATCGGAAAAGAAAACGAATCCGATCTATGGTTTCGGAAAAGAAAACCGAACGAAAAACCGATCTAGAAAACCGGAACGGTTTCGCGAAGAAAACGAAGAGAAAAGCAAATCGGAAAAAAAGAATCGGAACGATTAGAAGAAAACGATCCGATGAAAAGAAGATATGCGGCGCGGGGCTACCTCCGGCGGCGTGGGCGTGGGGCGGCGGCGGCGGCAAGGTGCGGCGGCGGTGCGGGTGGTGACTTAGGGCGGCGCGGGTGGCGGCTTAGGGCGGCGCGGGTGAGGGGTGGCGCGGCGCGGGGTGGGGTGGAGCTCTAGGCTTTGGGGTTTGATGATGATTTAGAGGGGGGTGCTTGGGTATTTATATTGGGGAGGGGGGATTTACTTGGGGTAGGGGACAAGGAATTAGAATAGGAGTAGGAAAGAAAAGAGGGAAAGGAAAGATCTAGAAAAAAATGAAGTAGGACTAAAGTCCTACTAGGAATCCAACAAGGGGCGGCGGCGGCTCCCTGGTGCGCGCGCGCGGCGCTGGCCTTGGCCTGGCCGGCCGGCTGGCTTGCTGGGCCTTTGGCCCAGGCGCTCGGGATTTTTTTTAAAACGGTTTCGCGCTCGGAAAACACAAAAAAAACAATTCTACCGGACTCCAAAACTAATAAAGTAAATTTTCCCCGACTCCTAAAAAATGAGTCGAACAAAATGAACTTTTCTCCGGGCCTAAAATGCAAATTTTGAAACGCGCATTTTTCCCTATCCAAATAAAAGGCAAATGAAACTCCGACAAATCCAATGATCCTCTTTTCAAAATTTGAGAAGACTCAAATATGAAAATAACAAAATCTCCAACTCTCTCCGAGGGTCCTTGAGTTGCGTGAAATTTCTAGGATCGGCAAAATGCAAGAAAATATGATATGCATGATGATCTATGTATAACATTCCAAATTGAAAATTTGGGATGTTACAAACCTACCCCCCTTAAGATGAATCTCGCCCTTGAGATTCGGGTTGGCTAGAAAATAGGTGAGGGTGGTCCTTGAGCAAATCTTCTTCTCTCTCCCAGGTGGCTTCATCCTCTGAGTGGTGGTTCCACTGAACTTTGCAAAACTTGATAACCTTGCTGCGGGTAACTCTGCTGGCAAACTCAAGAATCTTGACTGGTTTCTCTTCATACGTTAAGTCGTCCTTCAACTGAATCGCTTCAAGCGGCACTGTATCTCTTAACGGTACCTCCGCCATCTCGGCGTGACATTTCTTCAGCTGAGAAACATGGAATACGTCATGAACTCCTGACAGTCCCTTGGTAATTCCAACTTATAAGCGACTTCTCCCATACGTTGCAAGATCTTATATGGTCCAACAAAACGCGGTGCTAACTTTCCCTTAACTCCAAAGCGCTTAACTCCTCAAAGTGGGGATACTCGGAGATACACCCTGTCTCCGGTTTCGTAAACTATCTCCTTGCATTTAGAATCTGCGCAGCTCTTCTGCCTGGACTGGGCTACCTTGAGCCTGTCGCGAATCAACTTAACTTTCCGTTCAGACTCCTTAATCAAATCGGGTCCAAACAACTGACGGTCTCCAACCTCGTCCCATGACAACGGTGTCCTGCACCTCCTTCCGTACAAAGCTTCGAAAGGTGCCATCTTCAAACTGGTTTGGTAACTGTTGTTATACGAAAACTCCGCATACGACAAGTTATCATCCCAACTAGATCCATAATCTAGTGCACAAGCTCTCAGCATATCTTCCAAAATCTGATTGACTCTCTCGGTCTGTCCATCTGTCTGCGGATGAAAAGCGGTGCTGAACTCTAGCCTGGTTCCCAAAGTTTCATGCAACTGATTCCAAAACTTTGAGGTAAATTGGGTTCCTCTGTCTGATACAATACTCCTCGGAACTCCATGCAAACAAATGATCCTAGTCATGTATATCTTTGCCAACTTAGCACTGGTGTAAGTGGTCTTGACTGGAATGAAATGTGCTACCTTCATCAAACAATCAACTACTACCCATATCGAGTCATAACCTGCTTTCGTCCTGGGTAGTACTGTGATAAAATCCATGCCTATCTTATCCCACTTCCATTCGGGTATCGGCAATGGTTGCAACAATCCGGCTGGCTTCTGATGTTCTGCCTTTACTCTATGACATACGTCACAAATTGCTACATATGCTGCAATATCCTTCTTCATTCCGGTCCACCAGAATGTCTCCTTCAAATCCAAATACATCTTGGTATTTCCTGGGTGAATCGAATATGGTGAATCATGTGCCTCTTGTAGAATCAACTTCCTGATCTCCGGGTCATTTGGCACATAAACACGGTCCTCAAACCATAGGGTATCGTGCTCATCCTCACGAAATCCCTTTGCTTTTCCTTTGCTTAGTTTCTCCTTTATAGAAGCAATCTCCTTGTCAGATTTCTGAGCTTCTCTGATTTTATCCATCAATGTTGACTGAATCTCCAATGCTGCTACATAGCCTTTCGGAACTATCTCTAAACTTAGTTCACGAAGGTTTTTTGCTAACTCCTTGGGTATTTCCTCCGTTGTTAATGTATTGACGTGGCTCTTACGGCTCAATGCGTCAGCTACTACCTTAGCTTTACCGGGATGGTAATGCAATCTCATATCATAATCCTTGATGAGCTCCAACCATCTCCTTTGTCTTAGATTCAATTCCTTCTGCGTGAAAATGTACTTCAAACTCTTGTGATCCGTGTACACCTCACAATGATTTCCAATGAGGAAATGTCTCCATGTCTTTAATGCATGCACTACGGCTGCTAACTCCAAATCATGCGTGGCGTAGTTCAACTCATGAGGCTTCAGTTGTCGTGAAGCATACGAAACAACTCTCCCTTCCTGCATAAGCACCGCTCCAAGTCCTCGACGTGAAGCGTCGCAATATACTTCATAATCCTTGGTCTGATCTGGCAAAATCAACACTGGTGAGGTAACCAAACGTTTCTTCAACTCCTGGAAACTAGCCTCACACTCCTAAGTCCAATTGAACTTGGTATCCTTCTTCAACAACTCCGTCATAGGCTTCGCAATCTTTGAAAAGTTCTCAATGAATCTCCGGTAGTATCCTACGAGTCCAAGAAAACTCCTGATCTCTCCAACTGTCGTTGGTGCTTCCTATTCGGTTACGCTCTCAACCTTTGCAGGGTCAACTGCTATCCCTTCTCCGGATATAACGTGTCCGAGGAATCCAACCTCCTTCAACCAAAACTCACATTTGCTAAATTTGGCATATAACTGATGTTCCCTTAGTTTCTCCAAAACCAAACGCAAATGTTCCTTATGCTCTTCTTCATTCTTCGAATAAACCAGGATATCATCAATGAACACTATGACGAACTTATCCAAAAACTCCATAAACACTTTGTTCATCATGTTCATAAAATAGGCAGGCGCGTTAGTCAATCCAAATGACATAACGGTATACTCATACAGTCCATATCTTGTGGTGAAAGCTGTCTTAGGAATATCCTGTTCTCGAATCTTCAACTGGTGGTACCCTGATCGCAAATCGATCTTGGAAAACACTTTAGCTCCTTGCAAACGATCAAATAGATCATTAATCATTGGCAGTGGGTACTTGTTCTTGATGGTTACTTCATTCAATCCTCGATAATCAACTACCATCCTTAATGTTCCATCCTTCTTCTTCACTAGAAGTACGAGTGATCCCCAAGGCGGAGAACTTGGGCGAATGTAACCCTTCTCCAACAACTCCTTAATCTGATTCTTAATTTCTACCAAATCCTTTGCAGGTATCCGGTACGGTCTCTTTGATATTGGGCCTGTACCTAGCAATAACTCAATCAAAAACTCAATGTCTCTATCCGGTGGCATGCCTGGCAACTCTTCCGGAAATACATCAGGAAAATCCTTTACCACTGGTACTTCTTCCTGCACTACTCCTGTCAGGCAATTTACTTGTGTCCTATTTGGCACATGCCGGGATACATACTTGATCCTTCTGGTGTGGTAAGCAAAATTGACTTACTAGCACACTCAATATTCCCTTCATACTTTGATAACCAATCCATGTCTAATATCACATCCAATCCTTGAGATTCCAATACTATTAGGTCTGAGGAAAAACATAGTTACCAATCCTTAATGGTAAATCCGGGGTCACGTCTCAGAGGCATTTGATGGTTTAGAAAAGAAGAGATATAAGAATAGAATGAGGTCTAAAGAGAAAACACTACCCCAATGCACATGAGCAAATGCACACAAAATCACTTCATTCAATCAAACAAGGGCATACAATCGATCTAGCTATCGCAAAAGTGCTCGAACTATAGTGTTTACATGGGGGAAAATACTACTAATATTTGGTGGTCATCTAGAAATTTGAACCGACGGAAGACTCCATGATGTCCACTCCAGCTTCGTCTTCAAAGTCGGGTTCACTTGGATCCGAATCGGTGTCGTCGATGATGATGTAGTTGTCCGGACATGCGACGTACATGTCTTCCTTCTTGAATGCTAACTCCCTCTTGAGTTCTTCAATCTCTTGCTTAAGATCGACGTTGTGTCTTGCTAGAGCTACGATCTCGTCCTTGTAGTCCTTGCGTGTAGCCTTCAGTTCTCCTTCTAGCTCGATGATCCTCGCTTTCGCATTCTTCAACTCTATCATATCATTGCACATCTGGTTCTCGTGGCGTCGAATGTGCTGGTTTAACTCCTGGATGAATGCTGCAATGGATCTATCCTTCTTGGTGCTGACTAACTCCCATTGTTCATCTCGGCGTCCGCAAATCTGGTAGATAGTGTCCTTGAGGTCTTCTTGATAAACTTCTCCAATGCGTCCTATGGTGATATGGGCTGCCATGCTCTTTCCTAGGCTCCAAGTTGGTGCATTGAAAACACTATCTATGGGCTTTGTGATTGGCGCGAATGTCCTTCCCGGAACGTGAGCTTGAATCTTCCAGCGCTCCTCTTCAGGCAAAGTGGCGTTGAAGGTTCCCGTGAAACTTGGTAATCCAATGTTTAGATACTTGGTGACTTCCTTCAAGTGAAATCCAAAAGGTGTGCCTTCATCCGGTTGAGCGTACTTAATCTTCGTGTCCTTCATCCTAAAGAGTAGAAAAGATGAGGAGTTAGAAAATGAGGAGAGAATAGTGATCTATGGCTTTAACTTAGTGGTCGTGTCCTATAGTCAGCGTGTGCTCTGATACCATCTTTGTAGCTACCCGACCCGAATCGATCAAGTCTACTGTGCTCCGGTGTCATCCCTGGATCAGTAATGCTGACACCACACAGTACTTCGAAGGATTTATAGCAGAGTGGCAATCACACACTTATTACAACGATGTCTCAGGAGAGAACTTATTACAATAATATGGCTTAAGGCCAACTAATAACGATAACAGCGGAAGACTTGGAAGGTAAATGGGTCCATCAACTCCAACGGCATCACTGAGTACAGAACCACGACCTAAAAGCACCTTAATCGTCGTCTGAAAAGTATGCAACATTAACGTTGCAGCCCGAAATGGGTCAGCACATGGAATATGCTGGCAAGGTAACACATAGAGAGTAATGGAATGAAACAGCTATACTATATGCATATTTGGCTGGTGGAAAGCTCTATGGTTACTGTTTTGCGTAAAGCCAATTTTTCCCTACTTCAAAGGAATAAATTTATTTAACTATCAGGGTGGTTGTTAAACATTGAGAATGGTTGACAGCATTCTCAATCCCAATTAAAAGTGAACAATTAAACCCAACAATATTGACTAGAAGTAACATTATGAGATTCACATGATATTCAAGTACTAGATACTCAAGATTGTCCATAACCGGGGACACGGCTAATCATGATTATTTTATTACACTCTGCAGAGGTTTGCGCACTTTTCCCCACAAGACTCGATCGCCTCCGTTGGTTTTCTCGCACTACTGGTGTTTGAGAAACGGGTGACCGAGACACAGTCTTTCAGAAGCGCTAGCACCTTACGATGGATAGACCGGTACACCTACTTTCCCCTACATCTGCTAGTCTACCCTGTAAGAGTTCGCACGACTTAGTCAACTATGCCAGAGCCCATAATGGCTTGTGGCTGCACACGTAAGTATTTAGCATGAAAGATCTTATGATCCCTTTGAGCCTGGGTGGCGGTCCAAAAGAAAACAGGCAAGTCTTGATAGACATCAGGTGCCTCAATCCACCCAGATGTGTGTTTAAGTTGCCACCTTAGATAAACCATTAAAATTATCAATCTCACATCTGTCATGGATATCACTCACCCAATCCACGTCTACTAGCATAGCATGGCATAATAAGCAAACGTAGAAGTAACTCCCAAAGGTTTCATAATAAACAGGTAATAGGTACTACCTCATCTACTTCCCATCCCACAATTTAATTAGATCCTAATCATGCAATGTGTAAGGATGGATCTAATGCAATAAAACTGGGTTGTAGAAAAGGTATGATCAAAGTGTTACTTGCCTTGCTGATGATCCGCGAGTCCTAGAGATTCGAAGTAACAGGCGGCGCAATCTGGGTAATCTATCGCAGACAAACAACAAGCATACAATAAGTACTCATCTAATGCACGGGTAAAACTCGAACAAGAGATTGAACCAGATAGTTCAACTTAAGAACTCCGGTTGCAAAGAGAGAAAGAATCAAACAAAGAAACCGAAAACAAACGATGGAAGAAAACAACTCAGTTCTAGCAAGTTGAAACTAGGTCAAATTTTACTGTAGCAAAAACTTAGTTAAAGTTGATTAGTCGGAACGGCGGTTTCAAAACGAAACTCCAGGCGCTTGAATCACCTGATTCCGATAAACGAGCCAGAAGATAGAATAGAAAGAAGATCGGATCTGAGATCGCGATCGCGGAATAAATCCGGCGAAAAGAAAAAGAAGAACGGTTGAACGAACGGACGTTCATTAACCTAGAAGAATCCAGAGATCCCGTTCGTTAGGACGAACGGTCCGGCGAACGGTCTGTAGGCAACTGAATCGGAAAAGAAAACGAGTCCGATCTATGGTTTTGGAAAATAAAACCGAACGAAAAACCGATCTAGAAAACCGGAACGGTTTCGCGAAGAAAACGAAGAGAAAAGCAAATCGAAAAAAAGAATCGAAACGATTAGAAGAAAACGATCCGATGAAAGGAAGAGATGCGGTGCGGGGCTACCTCCGGCGGCGTGGGCGTGGGGCGGCGGCGGCAAGGTGCGGCGGCGGCGGTGGCAAGGTGCGGCGGCAGCGCGGGTGGTGACTTAGGGCGGCGCTGGCGGCGGCTTAGGGCGGCGCGGGTGAGGGGTGGCGCGGTGCGGGGGGGGGGGGGTGGAGCTCTAGGCTTTGGGGTTTGATGATGATTTAGAGGGGGGTGCTTGGGTATTTATATTGGGGAGGGGGGATTTACTTGGGGTAGGGGACAAGGAATCAGAATAGGAGTAGGAAAGAAAAGAGGGAAAGGAAAGATCTAGAAAAAAACGAAGTAGGACTAAAGTCCTACTAGGAATCCAACAAGGGGCGGCGGCGGCTCCCTGGTGCGCGCGCGCGGCGCTGGCGCGGCGCTGGCCTTGGCCTGGCCGGCCCGCTGGCTTGCTGGGCCTTTGGCCCAGGCGCTTGGGATTTTTTTTAAACGGTTTCGCGCTCGGAAAACACAAAAAAAAAATTTTCTACCAGACTCCAAAACTAATAAAGTAAATTTTCCCCGACTCCTAAAAAATGAGTCGAACAAAATGAACTTTTCTCCGGGCCAAAAATGTAAATTTTGAAAACGCGCATTTTTCCCTATCCAAATAAAAGGCAAATGAAACTCCGACAAATCCAATGATCCTCTTTTCAAAATTTGAGAAGACTCAAATATGAAAATAACGAAATCTCCAACTCTCTCCGAGGGTCCTTGAGTTGCGTGAAATTTCTAGGATCGGCAAAATGCAAGAAAATATGATATGCATGATGATCTATGTATAACATTCCAAATTGAAAATTTGGGATGTTACAGTTGGAAAGCTTGAGGAAATGTGAAACTTTTTGCTATATATTGTTTCTCCCAATTCCTTATTGTTTTAAGTCAATTTTGAAAATGACTAAAAACGTATTTTCGTCGTAATTTCTACAAGTTTTATCAGAATGGGGCAAGTAATATACCGTTGAAATGCTACGGAAAATGCAAAACTTTTTCATGTTGGTGGTTTTCTCTAATTCCTAGTCGTTTTCAAGTAGTTTCAAAAACGGAGGGATCATTCGTTCTGCCTTTATTGCAAAACAAATTCTTCAAAAATGCACCGCGTGAAGAACTTGAACTTCTCGGCATGTCTACTTGAACTTCACTCTGTTTTTCACGTGCTTGTTTTGCCCGTAGCTCTCCATCCACTCACCGAACTTGATCAAATGATATACTAGTGGAAAGCTGCTGTAAACACGCAACTTTCCCGTGCTGATCATTTTTTCATACTCGCGACGATTTTAAAAGTCTTCCATCTGAAATTCATTCAGTGTAGTAGTTGAACTTTCTGCTAGTTTCACATAGAACTTCTGTGACGTATTTGTGTTTGTAATTTTCTCATCCATTCGTTGGTGTTACACAAATGATATTCCTTTTATAAAACGTCTCTCACAATAATTTTTTAACTTTCTCCGACGAAGGACTTGAAATTATAAGAATAAACTTTTAGCCTTTGATTTTTATTTTTTATTTTAATACAAAATGCACACCGTATAGTACGTGAACTTCTGACATTTATCAATCTGAACTTCTCTTGGTTACGTGAATATATGTGAGTTTTTTATGAATTTTTAATCTAATTTTCTTAATCCTTTTTTATGAATTTTGTAGCGCTCTATTTTGAAAAGTTGAACTTCTTGTTATTTTTTTTGAACTTCTTGTTTCCATTCTTTAATAACAAGGACAATATGAGTTTTCTATAATCAACGAACTTCTACATCCTTTTAATATGGACTTCCTGGTTTTATTTCTTAATCTTTTTTTTGAAATTTTGAAGTGCTCTATTTTTAAAAGTTAAACTTCTTGTTTTTTTATTTTTGAACTTCTTGTTTCCATTCTTTAATAACAAGTAAAAATCTGGGTTTTCTATAATCATCGAACTTACCTTGTTTTCACTTTGAACTTCTACCATGTATTTTTGTTCGTAATTTCTTACCCGTTCATCGGAGTTGAACAAATGATATACCCCGATTACGTCTCTCACAAGAAGTATTGAACTTTACCGTGTCGAGCACCTAAACTTCTTGCAACTAATTTTTTATACTTTATCTTTTTATTCTATCTTCTCATTTGAAAACACACACCATGCAGTACGTGAACTTCTGAAAGTTATTAATTTGAACTTCTCTTTGTTTCGCTTTTAGTAACGAAAAAAATCTGAGATTTTTATACACATCGAACCGCTCTAACTTTTTTGTTTGAACTTCTTTGTGTTTTTTAGAATTGTGAAAATTGAAGTTTTTTTAGAAACATCAAACTTCTTCATTATTTCGAATAGAACTTATTAGTTTTATTCTTTAGCAACCGAAAAAACCGAGTTTTCAAATAATTATCAAACTGCTCTACTTTTTTAAAATTTAACTTCTTGGTTTTATTCTTCATTAACAAGAAAAAACTGAGATTTTATATGCATTGAACCACTCCATTTTTTAAAATTGAACTTCTTGGTTTTAATCTTTAGTATCTGGGAAAATATGAGATTTTATAAATATCAACTTCATGTTTGAATTATGAATTCTTGGTGTTATTCATTAGTAACGAGAAAAGTGCTATTTATACAAAAAATATGTTACTTTAATGCAATTTTTTGGGTATTATTATTAGAAACAGGTAAATTTGTTATTTTTATTTAAATTGAACTACTCTGTATTTAAATTTGGACTTCTTGGTTTTATTTATAGAAACGAAAAATAGTACAAGCACATACAGACATGCCACAAGCAAAATATTCAAGATAAGGCCACTATTTGAACTTGCGTGCACTTGTTCTTTCAGACACAAACAAATGTGGTTAAAAATTTGGATCTCATGTTTTATGTGTACCTTCTCCTGTAAATGAGGTGAAGGAACCTTTTTTCACAAGCGAACTTCTGATATTTGAAACATTTTTTTTGTAAATTGAACTTCATATTCTTAGAAAGAAAATCATTTTTTATTAATTTTGAACTACTCTATTTTTCAAATTTGGACTTCTTGTTTTTTAGTTTGAACTTCTTTGTTTTCATTCTTTAATAATGAGGAAAAATATGAAATTGTGTATAACCATCGAACTCCACTTTTATTTAAATTTGGACTTCTTATTTTTGTTTCTTTTAGTAAGAGAAAAATTACAAGTTTTAAATAAACATTGAGCCGCTCCATTTTTTAGATTTGGATTTCTAAGGGTTTTTTGACGGAGAAAATCCCTTTTTGAACGGAGAAAACATGAGTGTACTAGCAAAAAATCTCTAAACCTTTCATCCACATCACACTGAACTTCAGTAGTCCTCAAAAGACATCATTCGTTGCTGGAAAATAGAACACTTGTTCCGTGCGGTGCTACCATAGAAATGACAGATAATCAAGCTCGAGTCCATGAATATCTCAATCGTCAAAGTTTTCTTCAGCTTGAAAGTTGAACATCCTAGTGCTCTGTCATGTTAGTCTGATAAATCCCTCCATCCATGAGTCATCCACTGGAGAGCATCAAAGGTGAAATGGACCTATTGCGACAAATTTGAATGACTTATGCTAGTGGTGGCGGACGTACGGACGGAAAACAAAACTTTAGATATTTTGTCGAGAGCGCGTTGTGAGTGCTAGTGAAAGAAGCATCATAAAATAACTTGATGTCCATATAGAATCAATCTTCTTCAATAAATCACTTTGAACTTCATATAAAAAAATTGAAAAGCAAAATTACTTGCACAGTATGACAAGCACAACACCACAACTATTATTATCCATTTAAGTTAGATCTCCATTCACATATAATATAGTACTGCCACTGACATCAATCTTTTTCTGAGTTTTTAAAACAGAATTTACTAGTTGTTATCTGGACAAACAATAAAGGTTCAGTTCTGCAAACATGAAACCTTTAGTTGAGCAAATCAAAACAGTATTGTACTATCCATGAAGAATAGATCGATGGAGTTAAATGGTTCAGTTCATGCAAACATCAAATCTTAAGTACATTAGAAAACAAATGGATGGTGCTAGCTCGTCGGACAACATGGGGTGTCGTTCTTATTCTCTTCTACTACTGCGTGTAGCTGCTCTGCTCGTTGCCGCTTGCCTGCGTGCCAAACCAACATCCACACTCTAAGAAATTTGGCTGCCACCAGCCAAATCGACAGCTGCATAGGATGAGGCATCTACCAGTGCACCAGTTCCCGTCTCAACACCGTTCCGCTGTCTTTCATCCAAAATGATGTAGTCTACAACAAGGGGGCATTTGAGGAGGGAATTCACAATGAACTTACCGGTGATGCAATATTGAACGGCCTAGGCATTGCGGTGGTGGACTCTCACCGATGAACTTCATGCGGCGGGTAGTCGACCTGCTGCGGTGGGGAGACGGGGTGCCCAGGCGACTTACCAACGGTGTGTGCAAAATGTCTTCACAATTAGATTGGGTGTAATGTTCATGCTTATGTGGATGATATAGTGGTAAAATCCAGGAAGGAGGAAACTTTGGTCACAGATCTGAAAGAGACCTTCGATAACCTCCGGGTCTACAAAATGATGCTTAACCCAGCTAAGTGTGTTTTTGGAGTCCCAGCCGGCAATCTTTTGGGTTTTTTGGTGTCCAACCAAGATATTGAAGCTAACCCGGAGAAGATTAAGGCAATCACATCCCTGGCCAAACCAACATGCATCAATGACATTCAACGGCTGGCGGGTCGTGTTGCTGCTTTGAGCCGGTTCATAAGCCGGTTAGGGGAGAAGGCGATGCCTTTGTATCAAATGATGAAGAAAACAGATGATTTTGTTTGGAGCGATGCTGCAAACTCTGCTTTTGAGGATCTGAAGACACAGCTTGCTGAGCCGCCGGTCCTTGCTGCTCCAGTTGAGAAAGAGCCGCTATTGTTATACGTAGCCGCCAACTCATGAGCTGTTAGTGTGACAATTGTGGTGGAGCGCAAGGAGGTTGGCAAGGAACATCTGGTTCAACGGCCGGTTTACTACGTCAGTGAGGTGTTAAATGAATCCAAAAAACGATATCCACATTGGCAGAAGCTCGTGTATGGGGTGTTCATGGTGAGCCGGAAGCTTAAACATTATTTCCAGGGTCACCCAATCACTGTGGTTAGCTCTGCTCCTTTGGGAGACATCATTCAAAACAGAGAAGCCACTGGACGAGTCGCCGAGTGGGCCATTGAGCTTGGGTCTCATGGGTTGAAGTATGTACCACGTACTGCGATCAAGTCTCAAGCACTAGTTGATTTTATTAATGGCCGGACAGAGATGCAGATGCCAGAAGAGAAACCAGACAACACATATTGGACTATTCACTTTGATGGGTCCAGACAACTGGAAGGCTCGGGGGCTGGAGTTGTTTTAACCTCCCCTCGAGGTGACAAATTTTCCTATGTGTTTCGACTGATGTTTCCTTGCACTAACAACGCAGCGGAATATGAAGCCTTGCTCCATGGTCTTTGAATGGCCAAAGAGATGAGCCTGAGCCATGTCCGGTGTCTTGGCGACTCAGATTTAGTGGCTCAATAGGTATTAGGCAAGTGGGATTCCAAAGATCCTCTCATGGCGGCTTATCACCGTGAAGTTGATGCTGTTGCAGGGCATTTTAAAGGTTATCAGGTGGAGCACATTGACCGTAGGAAGAACGAAGCGGCTGATGCTTTAATCTGGTTGGGATCTCAGCGTAAGCCGGTGCCACTTAACACCTTTTTGGATGTTTTGCATAACCCGTCTGTTAAGTTACCCACAGAAGAAGATCTAGCCGTTCCTGACCTGGAGGCATAGTTGGTGGCGGCTCTTCATGTCATCCCAGATTGGACAGTGCCGTCCTTGGCTTACATGACCCGGGGAGAGTTGCCAGCGGATGAGACCCTGGCTCGACAGATAACCCGACGGTCTAAGTCAATGACGATTTCTCATGGAGAACTATACCATCGCAGCATCTCTGGAGCGTTTCAACGGTGTGTTTCCCCTGAAGAAGGCCAAGAAATACTTCGTGAGATCCATGAAGGCGATTGTGGTCATCACGCTGGGTCGAAATCTCTGGTGGCCAAGGCTTTTCGTCATGGTTTTTACTGGTTGACGGCTCACGCTTATGTAGAGGATCTGGTTAGTAGATGTGATGGATGTCAAAAATTCGCACAACGAGCACATGTGCCGGCTCAAGAGCTCCGGATGATTCCAATCACTTGCCCGTTTGCGGTTTGGGGGCTTGACATGGTTGGGCCTTTCAAAAGGTCTAAGGATAAAAAGACACATCTTTCAGTGGAAGTTGATAAATTCACAAAGTGGGTTGAGGCAGAGCCGGTGAGTAAGTGTGATGTGGCCACGGAGGTTCAGTTCATGAAAAAGGTGATCTTTCGTTTTGGTTTTCGGCACAGTAAGCCGGCATAGTAAGCCGCCATGACCACAGGCATTTGAGAAATACCGTCAGCAGAAATTGGTTAAGTATGGAGACAAACAGGTTTCTTAACTTATGGATATTGATATGGATCAAATGGCTGTTCAAAATGGAAAAAATTCCTAGACCTAAAAATACAGCCCAGATGAGTTCATCATCTCTAAAAGATATCTGTGCAAAGGAAAGGGATCTACTAACATCTAAAATCGATGAAAACAACTACCGTATGAACATATGTTCTCTTTGGATCAAGAAGAAGCCATAGTAGAAGAACTACAAGGAAACCGTGATGAACTATGAAGAACACGCAGAAACCCTAATGCGGATCTGAGGAGCAGGAAGGTGAGCACTTACAACTGCGGATCTTCTGCGGAGGTCGCCGCCGTTCTCTGGACCGATTTAGGTTGATGCAGCAGCCAAGGTTGACGGAGACGGAGGTGAAGCACGATGGCGGCGAAGCTCGAGCAGCAGGAGGGTTGTGAGAGGAAGAAGACAAAGAGAGAGAGAGAGAGAGAGAGAGAAGAATGAGGAAGACCGGAGCGTGCCTATTTATAAGGGAAAAGGTGAACAGACGTGCGCGAAAATCGAGGAAGAGACGAATAATGGTTATCTAACTAGATGGACGCCTCGATTCTCGGAAGGCATTAAAGATGAAGATCCGTTGGGAGATAACGTCATCAAAGTTTTTCATATTTTCCAAAGATGACGTCATGGCGGGTTACAAAAACCTCTGCGAGGATAAGAGGATGGATTGCGTCTAAGTATTGAAGATTGACAAAGAACAAATTTCGAAGTCAACCTGGGGCCTAATGTTGGGGATATAACTATCAGTTAAGACCCATCCAGGAGGGGTCGGGTCAGCCCCAATGGCAGGTTACAAAGGGAGCCCAGTAAACATTAAGATGATAGTTTATCAAATCTTAATGAAAGCCTAAAAGGCCTAGAGGCGGCTTAAGGCCCAATATTGTAAACCACCGTATGTAAGGAAAGACTTGTAAAGAAAGGCATGTAAAAGAAGTCACCGAGCCGGACACGATTTATGAGCCGGCCGGGACTCTGTAGGCCACCAGGCGTCAACCCGTCTATATAAGGGGATGACCTGGTGGCGGCTTAGGGCAAGAAACAAGAGATCGATAACCAAGCCGGCGAGTTAGCCTCTTGGTGATCGAAACCCCAGCAATACCAAACACAACTAGACGTAGGATTTTACCCTCATCGTAAGGGGCCGAACTAGTATAAAACCTCTTGTGTCCTTTGTCCCGATTAACCCCTTTAAGCTTCCTAGTTGCGATGGCCCTACGACTAAGTCCTTCCACTAGGACATCTGCCGTGACAATTCCATGACAACTCCGGTAGAAACGAGATGTATAAGGAACGATAAAGATCAATTACGACAACACTCCGGTTGGAAATGGAAGGTAAAGAATATGAGCTTGGCAAAATGAAAGCACCTGGATGAGAGTCCAGTTAGAAGAGGAATGATCTACACAACACTCCGGTTAAAACAAGACAAAGAAGGAATAAGAATGATATAATTTGGGCATCACTCCAATTGTAAATGGAAGGAATTGAACATGATCTTGACAAAACAAGATGATGAGGCGAAGAGAGCAACATCACAATGCCTCCGGAACAAATGTAAGAATGGAATCAAAAGAAGGGAGGAGAAAACAACATCTTCTACCTCAAATGAGCTTGAAAAAGCATCTTTAGGAGAAGGGTCAAACGGAGTTGTTCGAAAACCAACAACGAAAAGAGTAAGCTTGTTGTGGGCTTATGGAACACATCCCGAAATTTGAGGTGAAATTTTGCCACTAGCAGAAATAAATATTGATTGATATCAACAAGGAGATGAGAAGCTTATTTCACCGGGAGGATAAATGAAGAACTTGGGTCATTTATGAGCACCATAAATAGCAAAAATCCTTAGGGAAAGCTTTAGGTGAAATATAACCCAAGATAACTCCAATGAAGAGGTTGATTGGTTGAAAAGATGTCCTGAGAGAAGAGAAAATGATGGATTTAGATATGTCACTCTTGAAAACTTGTGAATCATGAAACACGAAGGAAAATTTTCAACAATGACATAACACCACCTCAAAAGATAAGGGAGAAGGGATTAAACTTTGAAATGCAAGATGAAGAATACTAGAGCTACTCTGAAAAGAATCTCGATCAACACTTTGAGAAGGAATTAAATCCTTGATGAACCATCATGTAGAGCCTCCATGAAGAACTCCGGTAATAAAAGGATGATAGAAAGAAAGAGAAGTTCAAACACAAGGTGAATCCTTGCAATGATTTAGATGAATCTTCGAGGTGATATAGTTGAGAGATCTTGGAACTCTGGGAAAAGTATGAAGCACTTGAACCGAGAATTTACTCATCGTGAACAAACTCTGAAGGAATGGATTAAACATTTGGATGAAACAAGAATAAGAATTACATTATGCGTATCCTTCATCAATTTAAATTGATGACCAACAATGGATTTGGCATACTACTTAATCTCGTAGAAAGGATTAAGATAGATATAGCGTAAACTTGAGACGGTATTGATGGAACCACCAGTGGGATTTGGAAACAACGAATGAATTAATGTGATGGCAAAGTAAGAAGAAACTTGAACGAACCACCATAAGAATCTGAAAAATCAACGAAGATAAAGAATGAATCACCGGGAAGAATGGGACAAACGAGCGAAGTTACTTCAGGGAAAATAGATACAAGAGAACGAAGAGATCACGAGCTGATTAGAGGGTACTTAAATGATGCGCCGGAAGAATTCGAGAATGATAGCTGAAAGCTAAGAATGAATAAACCCGAAATGATGGCCTTCGGAGAATCAAACTGAAAAGACTCCTGAATAGCTCCGGATGGGTGAAAAGAATTGTCACAATCAAAAACAATTATGAGAGGATGGCATCAAGCTAGAACTTCACATCTCTGAGAGAACGACTAAGATTTGGAGGAAAAGCTTTTCTTCGGTCTTCAAATCTGAGTATGACGACAAGAAACACCACCATGAATTTTTGATGCACTCCGGAATGAAGAATAGAAAGGTTGAACCAAAAATGAAAAAAATGTGAAAGATCTTGGAGAAAGGCATATGACTGATGGCAATTCATTCTTACATCACACTATGAAATGAATTTGAGAATAACTTCGAAAAAAAAAGAGTCAGGTAAGATCCTGGGAAAAGACCTGTGGGCTAGGGCCCACTCAAAAGATACACTATTGAATGATTATTTGAAAGGGAGATTGCACCAGTTGAATTAAATGGCCTGAATGAGATAACGACCTCGAAAGGGGTTGAACCGATCTTTAATGAAAAGACCAGCCTTCTGAGATATCTTCAGCACTCCAGAACAAATGAATAGAGAGAAGTGAATGATTAAGAGGTGCACCGACATTAGAAAGCATTTGAAACGAGGAAAAGATGTGATCGACAAAGCTTGAATTTGAATCCACCGTAGAAGAAAAGAGAATGAAGAACAATAAACTTGAAGCTCCGTTAGTATCTTCTTTAGAATCACCGGATAAGAACATTAACGGAAAAGAATGGAGAGACTTTCCATCAATAAAAAATATACTTGATTAATAAATCCGAGTCCTTGAAGAAAAAGGGTGGGAGGGCGGGAAAACAAAGGCAACTTGGGAACAGATGAAACGAACAACATTGGGAAAACCGAGAGGTGATCTTGCGGATGTTGAAATGATCAGATCCACTTGAAGAGAAACACACTGGTTGAAAAGGCATGACATGACAATCTCGATTATCATGAAGGATTAGTATTCACATAGAAATATGAGAACACCACTTAGGAAAGGTATGGAATCCACATTTGACTTCAAAGCAACTCGAATACCACAACTCAAAACAAAACAAGGATTGGTTTGCAGAATAAGCCGGAAACAAACATATGATAGACACCATATCGTATCATGTGTCTGTTGGAATGATTATTCTAGGAGCTAATTGAATTCCAACTTATAAACTCCTGAAACTTCCTGGTTATGCAATCAGGTGTTGGGGATACAGGGGAAGCATAATATCTCACCCAAACTAACAATCCCTACATCCAGCTGTATCCATCCTTCAACACAAAACCAAGAAACCTTCGGAAATCATGTACCTCAACCTTCGAAAAGCATCCGTTATACGAGTTATGGAAATACTCCCGAACTCCCTCCCCAATACTGGGTGACCTCGAGGTTATCTCACCAACAACTGCATAAAAGAGATTTTCGATGTCAGCGAACTCAGGTATTCCAGAACTGCAACGATAAAATTGTGATGACAACACATCGGAGCTCAACTCCCCGGGACACTGCCACAACCCCTAAATGTCAGGAGGCACCCAGAACAATGTTCTCGTCACAAGAATATCGGAACGATTCCAAGATACCCGCGTGATCCAAAAAAATTTCATGAAAGTTGAGGAGAAAAAAGTCAAAACTTCTACGTCAGGAGGCCTCACCAGAGCGACAAAGGGACTGAGGAGTAAAAAGAATCCCACTCTCCGATATATATAATCCTAAGACTCAAAACATTATGTTCTAGACTCAACAACGTCAGCGATTCGATCAAGCAGGGGGCTCCTAAGTCGAGGATGGCTCTGATACCAACTTGAAACACCCACAATGCGACTATATCTCCCACGTGTCGAGGCACGACTTAGACGCATAACCGCATGGTGGTTTAGTCGCGAGTTGGGTAATCTTCACACAATCCCATGTACTGAATAAGAAAGGGATAAAGAGTTGGCTTACAATCGCCAGTTCACACAATTACAAGTTAAACATACATCATCCAGAGTACAATCAAAGGTCCGACTGCGGAACCAAAATAAAGGAGGACAACCCCAATTGCTAGATCCTCGATCATCCCAACTGGACTCCACTACTGATCAACCAGAAAAGACACAAAACAACGATCAAGATCTTCATCGAGCTCCCACTTGAGCTCGGTTGCGTCACCTGTACTAGTATCATCGACACCTGCAACTGTTTGGAAGTATATGTGAGTCATGAGGATTCAACAATCTCACACCCGCGAGATCAATACTATTTAAGCTTATGGGTAGGATATGGTAATGAGGTGGAGCTGCAACAAGAGCTAAGAAATATACGGTGGCTAACATACGCAAATAAGAGCGAGAAGAGAAGCAATGCAACGGTCGTGAAGCTAGAAGTGATCAAGAAGTTATCCTAAAACTACTTACGTTCAAGCATAACACAAGACCGTGTTCACTTCCCGGAGTCCGCCGAAAAGAGACCATCATGGCTACACACGTGGTTGATGCATTTTAATTAAGTCAAGTGTCAAGTTCTCTATAACCGGATATTAAAAAATTCCCATCTGCCACATAACCGCGGGCATGGCTCTCAAAAGTTTATACCCTGCAGGGGTGTCCCAGCTTAGCCCATCACAAGCTCTCACGGTCAACGAAGGATATTCCTTCTCCCGGGAAGACCCGATCAGTCTTGGAATCCCGGTTACAAGACATTTCGACAATGGTAACAAGACCAGTAAAGCCGCCTGATGTGCCGACAAATCCCGATAGGAGTCGCATGTATCTCGTTCTCAGGGCACACCGGATGGGCCAGACGTCGGGTTGGCATAGACCCTGGTTGCCCAGGGGGCGCCGGACATCGCCCAGTTTGGACCAACACTCAGAGGAGCACTGGCCCGGGGGTTTAAAATCAAGGTGACCCTTGAGTCTGCAGAACCCAAGGGAAAAAGGCTTTGGTGGCAAATGTTAAAACCAAGGTTGGGCCTTGCTGGAGGAGTTTTATTCAAAGCGAACTATCAAGGGGTTCCCATAACACCCAACCGCGTAAGGAACGCAAAATCAAGGAACATAACACCAGTATGATGGAAACTAGGGCGGCAAGAGTGGAACAAAACACCAGGCATAAGGCCGAGCCTTCCACCCTTTACCAAGTATATAGATGCATTAATTAAATAAGAGATATTGTGATATCCAAACATATCCATGTTTCAACATGAGACAAACTTCAACTTCACCTGCAATTAGCAACGCTATAAGAGGGGCTGAGGAAAAGCGGTAACATAGCCAAACACCGATTTGCTAGGAACGTGGGTTAGAGGCTTGACATGGCAACATGGGAGGCATGTTAGAGCAAGTTGTAGGTAGCGCAACATAGCGATAGAGCGAACAACTAGCAAGAAAAGATAGAAGTGATTTCGAGGGTATGGTCATCTTGCCTGAAATCCCGCAAGGAAGAAGAACGAGTCCATGAAGAGGACAAACGGACGTAGCCGAACGCATCCTCACAACTTCGGAACGGAACCGAAGCTAAAGAGAGAAGCAACCCGGAAAGAAGCAAGCAACATAGTAAACAACCAGCACATAAACATGGCACGATGCACAACCAAGTATGATGCATGTCCGGCTTAAAGAAGCATGGCATGGAAAAGTGCACAAACAACACTACAAGTTAAGTGGAGCTCAATATGCAACGAGTTGCATATTGACAAAACACCACATTTGATTATTTAGTTCACTCCCGTTTATGTACTCAACAATATTAAAAGTTGTTAAACATGGCAAGAGGTGAAGCATAAGTAAACTAAACATTTAGGCAAGTTTAAATGAGGCCAGAAATGTCAAACAATGATTCTGGTAAATCCTCATGTGCATTAGCAATTTAATGCAACAACAATTTTAAACATTTTAAATGTTATTATCATGATGCGTATGACACGTGCAAGTTATGCAATGTTATGAAAATGTTGACATGAGCATATTTTGAAGCATTTGTCATCATGGCGGAAACGAAAGTGGTGCCACGGCAACGACAGCGGAAATGGTGCCATGACAACATTGTGGTTCTGGTAACTCGATTGAGATGCCGGTGCAAAAGAAAAAGTGATGGGAGCGTGATAGAGCACAAACTAACGAGATGCTAAATTGTGCGAGTGACAGTCCGGTCTTTCACGATACTATATGAAACACGACGAACGATAGCAGCAGAAGTTGAAGATAATTAGTAGTGGAAGAATAAGCCTTCGGTTCTTACTAGAGAGCAGAAACCGAAGGAAAATGACTTGCGTCAAAAATTAACATGAGGTCAATCACGACGTAGCAGCGAAGAATCCATTGTCATGGATCGCAAAAACTCATCACGTTGGTGCCCCTGACACAAGGCGTTTTCTGGTTCTTTATTCGACTGCTCAAAAACTAATCTCCGTACACGGCCGAAGCCAGCCCATTATATAGGCGATACATACATATAGACCAAACCGACTCATAGTTCCAACTTTAGATTCTAATAGACTCTATCTCTGATTTGAACTAATTACAGATTAACTAATAAAATATTCAGCCACACCGTTCACCTGTAGGATTATAAAACGAACTAGTACCCTACTTGACAATGCAACTACTAATATGACTACGTAGGAAATAAGGACTATGTGCACATCCTTTCCAAATAGCCTTCAGATGTGTTATGGCACTTGGATTAGAATTGCACCAATCATCACCCAGCTTGGCGTACGAAAATTTGGTTTCACCTCCTCTGGCACTACTAACTTGACAGGAATTTCGCCACAACAATTTATGCTAGCAGATTGAGCACACGGTGCAATTTCCAGTATCCCTTTGCCATTCTTCTTCTACGGCACAAACAACACTTTATCACTGACATGTTCTCGATTCTGCTTCGCAGCCAAAGAATCTCTAGTGGCCACATCATCCCCTCCCTCTTGAAACGAAGCCGTCCTCGGTTTCATGGTAGCTCCATGAACCTTGTTCGGATTTGAAATGATAGCATCCACCTTGATAGCATTGGCAAACATTGGTTGCAACACATATCATTTTCCGTTATTCCAAAATGAATAAGTGTTGGACCTTCCGTCATGTGTGGCACCACGATCATATTGCCATGGTCTTCCCAATAATAAGTGGCATACATCCATAGGGATAACATCACATATCACCATGTCATTATAGTCTCCAACTGAAAAATTCACACGTACCTTATGAGTAACCTTCAGCTTTCCAGTATGGTACATCCATTGAATGCGATGAGGCTGCGGATGTTTCCACGGGCGCAATCCTAAAGCCTCTACCAACCCCTTGCTGACTGCATTGGTGTAGCTTCCACCATTAATGATTATCTTACATTTTGTGTCATTGATTTTGCACTCAGACTGAAAAATATTCCAACGATGTCCCTTATTCTCAATGCGATCCTCTTGCACTTGTTGCACCATCAGTGAAGGATATGATTCAACAACTTCAATACTTGCAACCACATTTTCAGCATCCTTAGATTTTTCACTAGAAGTGTCAGAAACTGACTCTTCATCACTAGCGGATGCATAACCATCTCTCGTGAGCAACACTCTTTTCTCATTAGGACATTCACGCTTCATATGCCCCCTTCCTCCACACTTGAAACACTCTATGTCACTAGTGCGTCTGGTCGACAGTGCACTAGAATCAACCATCGATAGTCCTGATTTTGAGGCATCCTTTTGCATGGAACCATGAGAGCGATTTGATGATGTCGCCCTTGAGCTAGGACCGACATCCTGATTCTTATGATGCAAGCGTCTCCATGTGTTCAAAGTGTTACTAAGAACTGTGCTGACTTGGCGCCGCTTAATCTGTTGTTCCGCACGCACAGCTTGGTGCACAAGATCTTGTATGTTGTAGTAGACCACCATCTCAGCATGATCGTGCACCTCAATATTTAGCCCGTTAAAGAAACATGGCATGGTAGCCTCCTGATCCTCCTTTGTCCCTATACGTATCATAAGCAATTCCATCTCCTTGTATTATTCATCAACACTCATATTACCTTGAGAGAGCCGCTGCAACTTGTTGTACATATCTATTTTATAGTGCTCAGGAACAAAACGTCGCCTCATGAATTCTTTCATCCCTCGCCAAGTCGTCGGGCGATGTCTTGAACGACAAATTTGATTCCACCAAATTAGCGCGTAATCGATGAACTCAATTCCAACAAGTTGAACTTTCTTCTCCTCACTATAATTATGGGCATCAAAAATTTGATCAACACGCATCTCCCACTCCAAATAGCCTTCTGGTTCGCACTTGCCAGAGAACGAAGGGATTGAAATTTTTATGCGTCCAATTCCATCATCCAAAGGCACACGCACAGCTTGACGAACTCGGTCATGCACTCTGCCACGAACGGAAGTTTCAGGACAAGGCTCATAGTGTCGTGCTCGTGGCGCGTATCCTGCGTGGTCAACATCGTCACTGAGACCATCATCTCCAGCATGAGGTTGTGCCGCCAAATGGCGATCATGCACGCCGGCATGTCCATCGCGAGCCGGTGGTGGATAATATAGTGGAGCAGCCATAGCAATCTGTGGTGGGGTAAAATTCGCCGTTGGCATATTGATGATGTCTGCCAAACCATCGAACCGAGTGATCAGGACATCTATCCTTTTGCCGAGTGCGTCATGACATTGCTTGATGTAGTTGCATGTGTGGTCAAAACCATCCCGGATATTTTGAGGAATATCATCCGCGTACACTGGACGTACAATTTCCTCAGAATCAGCAGCAACCTCATCATCCTTGTTGACCGAGGTTGACATCTTGATCAACACAGTACCATGAAAAACCTTAGCTCTGAATACCAATTGATAGAGCACAAACTAGCGAGATGCTAAATTGTGCGAGTGACAGTCCGATCTTTCACGATACTAGATGAAACATGATGAACGATAGCAACAGTAGTTGAAGAAAATTAGTTGTGGAAGAATAAGCCTTCGGATCTTACTAGAGAGAAGAAACTGAAGGAAAAGGACTTGCGTCAAAAATTAACACGAGGTCAATCACGACGTAGCAGCGACGAATCCCTTGTCATGGATCATAAAAACTCATCACGTTGGTGCCCCCTGACACAATGCGTTTTTCTGGTTTCTTTATTCGACTGCTCAAAAACTAATCTCCGTACACGGCCGAAGCCAGCCCATTATATGGGCGAGACATACGTATAGACCAAACCGACTCATAGTTCTAACTTTAGATTCTAACAGACTCTATCTCTGATTTGAACTTATTACAGGTTAACTAATAAAATATTCGGCCACATCGTTCACCTGTAGGATTATAAAACGAACTAGTACCCTACTTGACAACACAACTACTAATATGACTACGTAGGAAATAAGGATTATGTGCACATCCTTTCCAAATAGCCTTCAGATGTGTTATGGCACTTGGATTAGAATTGCACCGATCATCACCCAGCTTGGCATACAAAAATTTGGTTTCACCTCCTCTGGCACTACTAACTTGACAGGAATTTCGCCACAACAATTTATGCTAGCAGATTAAGCACACGGTGCAATTCCCAGTATCCCTTTGCCATTCTTCTTCTCGGGCACAAACATCACTTTATCACTGACATGTTCTCGATTCTGCTTCACAGCAAAAGAATCTCTAGTGGCCACATCAGAGCGTGTCATGCAAGGATGGTGGGGTGATCCCGGATACCGGGTTCCCGCGGGTCGACGATGGTGCCAAGCGAGGGAAACAACTAACGTTCACGGGAGGATACAACATCCAAACATGCATCTCATACAACACATGCATTCGTTCACGGGCGTTCGTCACGGGGTTATACCTTCGAAGCATGCAAACGGGATGGTTCTCGTTCGGTGCAAAGTAGAGGAAGTAGACATTCTCGGGACGTTCGTACTAGAAGTAGTCGTTCTCTCTTCATAGTTTTACACACTCCGTAGGTGTTCGGGGTCACAACGAGATACTTGACGTCCACGGGGTCTTCGAGGGTCGGCGGTAGTGGTACTCAGTCATTTTGAAGAGGTACTTGGGGTATTCGAACTTGTCGATCTCGTCAACTCAAAGGGGTACTTAGCATTTCTGCTACCCGGGTTATCGGCGATGGTAGTTGCACTATGCATCAGGCGTCAAGGTACTTGTCGTTCTTAGCGATTCCAAAGACGGCGGTAGACGAACATGACGTGTCATCATGGTACTTGGCAAAAATATCAAAGAAGATAGCTGACGGTCCCAGTTATAGGTCTTAGCGCCTCTCTTGCTGACCCAAAACAAAGAGATACCAAAAGGGCCTCTGGCCAGAAGCAGACAAGGCACGGCGGCGCGCGAGCAGCGATGGAAATGGGCACGGGGCTCGTGGTGAAAACATCGACGAACAGAGGCGCAACGACGTCCATAGCGAGCGGCACAACATGACGTTGAGCAGAGGAGGTGAGGGGGTTGGCTGGGGAGGGTGGCAGTGGCATGCAGAAGCCAAAGAGGCGCACGACGAAGGAGGCCAAGGCACGGGTGAGGGGACGGCCACGGCGGCGCTGGTCGCCGGCAAGGGCGGCTGGAGGTAGCAAGCCGGCAGGGGCGGCTGGAGGGTCAAGGGGCTCCTATCCATGGCGGACAGAGGAGCTCCAGTAGGTCCTAGGCGGTGGCAGGGGAGGACCCCAACGAAGTGCAGCCTGATCCGTAGCGGCGACGGGCTCCGGAGTTTAGCTAGTGGTGCGGAGGCGACGAGGGGATCCAGGAAGGAAATGGCGGCGGGCGGAGGCACGGGGTCGCGCTGGCATGTGGAGGAGCTTCACTCCGGCGAGGTCGAGGTCCGGTGGAGAGGGAGCCCTAGCCTGGATGGCATTAGGAGGCGCGAGGGGATCGGGGGAGAGAAGTGGATCGGGAGAGGGGTTGGCACTCTCCTCTCCCTGCGTGACGGCGCTCGGGAGGGAGATGGGGATTGGGAGGTAGAGCGATGGGTGCGGGCTAGGTTTAGGATTAGGAGGGGGTCCTCCAAAGCGCGCAGGAAGCCCGGGTTGAAGCCCAAGGAGCCTTCCTGGAGATTCAAGAGGCCAAGAAGATTGCGGCAGGTAAGGCCTTTATTATCCAGAGGAAATTTGTGAGGAGAAGTTACCTCTAGGGGTTACAAGAGTTGATCTACCTCGAGATTGTAATTGCTAAACCCTAGCTGTCTAGCTTATGAGAATGCTGATAGCCTCTACAGACTAAACCCTCCGGTTTATATAAACACCGGAGGGGCCTAGGGATGTACAGAGTTGGTTTGTAAAGGAAGGAAATAACATATCCGAACACCAATCTTGTCGACCATGCATATAGGAGTCCTACCCGGACACGGGGGGAAGTCTTCTGCTTTTATCTTCATGGCCCATCAGTCCGGCCCATATCAAGTAGTCTAGACACCCGGGGAACCCCTAATCCAGGACTCCCTCAGGCGCCACTGCCGGGTGAGCAGGGTGGTCCGCACGGCAGATTTGGTGGGGAGGAGGCCGATGATGACGAGAAGCATGTCATCGAGGAGGCTGCTGATGAAGTCCATGCTCGCCGGATGCGGTTTTGGCTCGAACCGCCTCCGCTTGTTGGCTGCCTCGCTGTCCATCTCAGCCGGTTGCGACGTCGGTGTACACGTGTAGTGTTGGTGTGTATCTTGTGTTGGGTGTGCGCGAGTGCGTCCTTCTGTGCATGCCGCCGCGTAGTGGTGAAGTGTGCGTGAGTGCGTCCTTCACGCAGAAGAAGTGTGCCCTCAATTTACTAGCGTGCAGGGTGCTACCCGGAGTGGTTTCTACTTTGTTTACTTCACCGCGTGTCATATGGGCCTATAGTTTACTTATTTTCACCCACTGCCACATGGGCCAGCACACGAAGATAAAGAGCACGAGCTGACAAGGCAACATGTGGACTGGTTGACCCATCAACTAAATAATATATGGAGCTAAACACGGACACACTAACCATATAATCCCTCGGTATAGAGAGTTCGAATGAGAGGGGAGGCCTATGAGAGATAGTAGAGAGAGAAAGAGCTACTCCCTCTGTTTGATAATGTAGTGCCTACATTTTTTTAAAGTCAAAATTTTGAAACTTTGACCAAGTTTATAAAGAAATTACTTATATCTACAATACCAAAGATAAATGATAGTATGAAGGAAGTACATGTTGTGATGAATCTAATGATCGTTCCAGATGTAAATGTTTTTCTCCACATATACCTGGTCAAACTTTTTTGAGGTTTGACTTTTCAAAATATCCATATGCTTACGGACGTGAGAGAGTACCTAACTAGAAAGAGACGGTGTGTGTGTGAAATAGAAAGAGTGACTGAAAAAAGTGTGTGTGCGTGTGTGAAAGAGACATGGATACACATGATAAAGTAGAGAAAAAGTGTGTGTGTCTTATGCAAACATATCACACATGCATCTTCGGCAGCAGAAGAGAGGTGAGGGGATAGTGTGTGGTTGTTTGCAACCGAGAGAGAAATACCCCTAGCACGTGTCCAAGAGAGGTCTGACAAACAAGGGAGAGAGGTCGAGAGCGACGTATGGAGAAAATGCAGACATGTGGAGGAGAGAGTGTATGTTTGTGACAGAGAGATCCCCTGTAGATCGTGATGGGAATACATGGGTGGGACATCGAGTGACAAGGTGTGTGCGTGATAGAAGATACCCCAAGAGATATCGATGTAGACGTATGGACGGAAGGAGACAATACGTGTGTCCCTAATGGACAGTGAGAGATAGTCATACTTAGGGGGGGAGTGCGTGCGCCTATGATGGAGTGAGGGATTATGGTACTTAGGGGGTGCATGTCATATAGAGAGAGAACAAGGGTGGACAGTGTTAGATGGGTCTATGTAGCACGAGCGAGATTTGTATATGTGTGAACTAGGGAGATATGAAGTTTGAGATAGATAGAGGAGCCCCGATACGGCTGAGTGGTGCGTCAGATAGCTGAGAGGAGGAAAGAGATATTCCATCCACACGATAATGTAGTCCATATAAATTTTTTAGAAGTCGAACATTGGAAACTTTGACCAGGTTTACACAAATATTATTTGTATCTACAATACCAAAGATACATCATATGAAACTACATCTCATGATGAATCTAGTGATATATGTTTGCCGTTCTAGATGTAAATGTTTTTCTCCATGTACATGGTCACACTTTGTGATGTTTGACTTTTGAATAAATCTATATGCTATGGATCGAAGAGAGTGGGTAAGTCAAGAGAGATCAAGTGCGTGTGAAAGAGAATGAGGAAGTGTGCAAAAAGAGTATGTGTGTTAAAGATAAAGGGACACCAAATGATAAATTAGAGAGAGGGTGTGTGTTCATTTCTTATGCAAACATATCACGCGTGCATCTCCGAGATAGAAAAGCGAGGTGAGGAGATACACAAAGATAGCTAGTGTGTGATTGTTTGCAACGGAGAGAGACACCCCTATAGCACATGTCCAATAGAGGTCTGGCAAACAAGGGATAAAGGTCGAGACGGACTCATGGAGAAGATGGATGCATGGGAGGGAGAGATGGTGTGTTTGTGATAGAGAGATCCCCTCAAGATCGTGAGGGGACCATATGGTTGGGAGATCGAGGGATAAGGTGCGTGTGCAATAGAAATATGCCCCGAGAGAAATCGAGATAGACCATGCACATGTTTGTGATGGAGACTAAGAATCAGCTAGTCATATACATATAGGGGGGACTGTGTGTGCCTACATTGAATGAGATACCATCATACTTGGCTAGGCGTGAGATTGTGTGTGTGCGCGTGTGAGATGGAGAAAGAATGAGGGAGAGAGAGAGAGAGTTTTAGATGGGTCTATCGTGTGTGAGTGAGATATGCATGTGTATGTGTGACCCGGAGAGATGGAGAGTTTGAGAGAGAGAGGAAGAGCTCCGAGACGGCCGAGTGGTGAGTGAGAGAGTTACGGGCAATGAGCCAGGGAATTTGTGTGTGTACGATGAGTGCACCCAAGAGATTTACCTTGGACTAGAGAATCATACATAGTGTGCGAGAGAGACCTATACATGGAGTGTGCATGCGAACTAGAAAGACCCCCCCCCAAACACATACACAAAGAGAGACAGAGGGAGAGGGACCAACAAGGTTTGTGTTTGGATGCATGCGATAGAATTGAAGATTCTCGGTGAGAGAGAGAGAGAGCAGGAGTCCGAGACAGGGGGAGGTCGCGTTTTATGCATCAAAGGCTGATATAAACCATGTATCGATATAAACTTGCATTCAAATATTTAAATTGGAGAACATGTTGTGTGCAATCCACGCATGAATGGAGATATGCGTATCATATAAGTCTATTAATTTGACTTTCAACATGTTCATGGAGTACTATAATACTATACAACATGCTACTCCATTGAGGTGTTCAATTTTGGATTTAGTTCACTATTTTGACCTGGTAAATGAGCAATTTCATTTTGGGTTTGATTCCCATTTTTGAGTGGGTCAACTATTTGTCATATAGTAAATCGTTAGTA
This sequence comes from Triticum monococcum, assembly GCA_034509565.1. Lineage (NCBI taxonomy): Eukaryota > Viridiplantae > Streptophyta > Magnoliopsida > Poales > Poaceae > Triticum > Triticum monococcum. The sequence goes on from CM067847.1 coordinate 354,587,077, forward strand.
ACGAGCATGTAAAAACACATTAGTCCCGAGCATCATCTCTCCATCTAAAAAAGAAGTGGCAAGCTAATATTTCAAAATTTGATTCGAATCGACTTGGTAAGGTAGACGTGGGTGCTCGTTCTCCCAAAATTTGAACGAACTACTAAACACCCTCTGCTCGTGTAATGCCCCAAGACCGATGTGCCAAGTGTCCTCCAGTTATTCACCGTCATTGCCTTGTCATTGCTTGCATGTCATGCATTTCATATCATGTCATCATGTGCATTTCATTTGCATACTTGTTTGTCTCATGCATCCGAGCATTTTCCCCGTTGTCCGTTTTGCAATCCGGCGCTCCTATGTCACCCGATGCCCCTTTCTACCTCTTTTCTTGTGCGGGTATTAAACGTTTTCGGATTGGACCGAGACTTGTCATGCGGCCTTGGTTTACTACCGTTAGAGCGCCTGTCAAGTTTCGTGCCATTTGGACTTCGTTTGATACTCCAACGGTTAACCGAGGGACCGATAAGGCCTCGTGTGTGTTGCAGCCCAACACCCCTCCAAAGTGGCCCAAAACCCACCTAAACCCCTCCCATCATCTAGGTCGTTCGATCAAGATCGCGTGGCCGCAAACCGCACCTCATTTGGAGCTTCCTAGCTCCCTCTACGCCTATATAAAGACCCCTCCATTTCATTCCCGGGTCTTCTTTCCCCTAACCCTAAAAATCCCTCCCCTCGCACCGCCGGACGCGTCCTCACCGCGTCGGACAATGTCCGCCCTGCCGGAAACGTCGCTCCAGCCAATCGTCGGACGCAACGTCACCCCCGCCACCGCTCTCCGCCAATCGCGCGCCTCCACGCGTCCCAGCCAGCTCCCACCGCCGCCGCGGCCCGTGGAGCCCATCGCGGGCCCGCGCAGGCCCAGATCCGCGCCGCCGCCTGGCCGTTCGCCGCCTCCTCGTGTGCCCACTAGACCTCGCCGGAACCAGCCATCGCCGGAGTGCCCTACCACCGGAGCTTGGCCCCGCCGCCTCACCAGGTCATCTGCGCCGCCGTCCAGCCTCGTTTCCTCTCAGCTTTCTCTCTCTCATGAGCTCCCTCTCTCTGTACTCCCTAGGGAACCTCGCCGGAGCCCCATGCCCTCGTGCTCGTCGCCGGAATGGCCCGCTCTCGCCGGATCTGCCCCCCTCTCATCAAACCCGGCCTCCCTGTCGTCCTCGAGCATCCTCGCCGAGATCCATGGTGCGCCGCCGCCACCCTGCCTCTTGCACCCGACCGGTTCGGGGGGAGGACGAGGACGTAGCACCGTGGGCCCCGCCCCACGTCCAGCCCACCTCCAGCCATGGCCCAGCTCCTCCCCAGCCTAGCGCATCGTCAAGGCCGGCCCATCGCCTCCTCTGCCATCTTGGGTCAAGCCCGATGTGAGCGCCCGCCTAAACCTCGCCCCGAGCTTCCTTTAGTGATCTATCGCTCATCTGTTTTTTTTTCTGAAATCTACTAAGTCCCAGTAATTTTATGCCTCCTTCCTTGCATCATAACTTCATCACCGTTGCTCCAATTCGTGCGTGTAGCATATCGAATTGTTCGTCTCAACGAGTACTCCATTTCGTCTCATTGCATTATTTTCATTTGAGCTCATCTAGATGCCCGAAATGCTGTTGGAAGAGGGCTATGTGATGTTAGTTTCAGATCCGTATCAGCATTTGCACTTTTGTCATTTTTGCCATGATTAATGTGTGCATGCTATGATCCTGAGCTCTACATGTATTTTGAAGTATGCCATGCCATCTTTACAGGGGTGAATGCCATGTCTTTGTTTGCATTTATGGAGCAACCTAGCTTGAGTCAATCGAGCTCTACTTTTGCTATAAAATGTTCCTGGTAGATTGTTAACATGTTTAGCAATTTTGCCGAGCTTGTTGTTGTTGATCCGTGCGTGCTATGATGTTGTTCTTGCCAAGCTTTCATGCCATGCCTACTTGATGGGTGTATGCTTAGTTTGTCATGCCATGCTTTGTAGTGAGTGCATCGAGCTCGTACGCATGCCTACTTGATGTCTATTTCACCATGTTCCAGTTTTTCACTAAGTCTGAATCTGTTAACGATAATTGCCATGTTCACGTGGTTGCAATTGTATTTTCTGATCCCTTTTGGCTCAAGGTCAGTAAGGGACTTTTGTTGTATGCTTTGAGTAGCTTCATGCATTGCTTTGCTTTGCCATGATATGTTCCTGTAGCATGTAGTTATCGTGCTCTAAACATTGCTTCCTGATGTTAAATTCCTGAGTCTGTAACCTGTTATCATTTGCACTTTTGCCGTGCTTGTTTGAGCTTGCTATTGAGTGAATTAGCCGCAGCTCAGTGTTCATCTTTTGTTAAGCATCTTGAGTGGATCCCTGCCATGTATTTTGTTGCAATGTTTGAGTGCAGTAGCTTATTTATCTTGATGCATTTAGAGGGCCTCGTGTTGTTAATCGCAGATCAGTGCCATATTTGTTTTGCTTGCCACTTCCAAACCGTGCATCCGTTTCCGGTGATCTTTATATCGATTTCGACCGAAATCAACTCACCTTTCCAGTGGCACTCTTGGATTTACAAGTTGAGGCTAGGTTCAATCATTCCTTTCCAAATCATGCATATGCATCACATATCGCATCCCGCATATCATACCATGTTTGCATCATGTTGCTTGAGCATTGCACGTGGTTGATTGTGTCTCCCTTTGCTTGCTGTTCTTGCTTGGGTAGAGCCGGGAGACGAGTTCGTGTTCGAGGACCCATTGAGTACGCTTATGAGGATCAAGCTTTCGTCTTCTCGGAGAACTTTGCAGGCAAGATGACCATACCCTCGAAATCACTTCTATCTTCGCTTGCTAGATGCTCGGTCTTTTGCTATGCCTATGTTGCGATACCTACCACTTTCTTATCATGCCTCCCATATTGCTAAGCCAAGCCTCTAACCCACCTTGTCCTAGCAAACCGTTGTTTGGCTATGTTACCGCTTTGCTTAGCCCCTCTTATAGCATTTGTTAGTTGCAGGTGAAGATTGCAGTTTGTTCCTTGTTGGAACATGGATATTTTTGTTGGGATATCACAATATCTCTTATTTAATTAATGCATCTATATACTTGGTAAAGGATGGAAGGCTCGGCCTTATGCCTGGTGTTTTGTTCCACTCTTGCCGCCCTAGTTTTCGTCATATCGGTGTTATGTTCCTGGATTTTGCGTTCCTTACACGGTTGGGTTATAATGGGAACCCCTTGACAGTTCGCCTTGAATAAAACTCCTCCAGCAAGGCCCAACATTGGTTTTACCATTTGCTACCTAGCCTTTTCTTTCCCTTGGGTAGGCCTGCCCAAGGGTCATCTTTATTTAACCCCCCCCCCCCCCGGCCAGTGCTCCTCTAAGTGTTGGTCTGAAATGGGTAGCCTGCGGGGCCACCTCGGGGCAACTCGAGGGCTGGTTTTACTCGTAGCTTGACCTATCCGGTGTGCCCTGAGAATGAGATATGTGCAGCTCCTACCGGGATTTGTCGGCACATCTGGGTGGTTTTGCTGGACTTGTTTTACCATTGTCGAGGATGTCTTGTAACTGGGATGCCGAGTCTGATTGGATTGTCTTGGGAGAAGGAATATCCTTCGTTGACCGTGAGAGCTTGTGATGGGCTAAGTTGGGACACCCCTATAGGGTTTTGAACTTTCGAAAGCCGTGCCCGTGGTTATGGGCAGATGGGAATTTGTTAATGTCCGGTTGTAGAAAACCCGAAGCTTACTTATTTAAAATGCATCAACCGCGTGTGTTACCGTGACGGTCTCTTCTCGGCGGGGTCCGGGAAGTGAACACGGTGTTGGAGTTATGTTTGGCGTAGGTTGTTCTAGGATCACTTCTTGATCATAGTTTCTCGACCGTGCTTTGCCTTCTCTTCTCGCTCTCATTTGCATTTGTTAGCCACCATATATGCTAGTGCTTGCTGCAGGTCCACCTTACATACCTTTTACCCTACCTATAAGCTTAAATAGTCTTGATCGCGAGGGTGTGAGATTGCTGAGTCCCCGTGACTCACAGATACTTCCAAAACCAGTTTGCAGGTGCCGATGATATCGTGCAAGTGAAGCAACCGAGCTCAAGGAGGAGCTCGATGAAGATCTTGTCCATTGAGTTGTTTCGTTTCAGTCGATCAGTAGTGGAGCCCAGTTGGGACGATCGGGGATCTGTGTAGCTTTTGGGGTAGTCTTCTTTTATTTTGGTTCCGTAGTCGGACCTTGATTGTATCCGGATGATGTAATGTTATATTCATGTATTGTGTGAAGTGGCGAGTGTAAGCCAACTATGTATCTCTTTCCCTTATGTATTACATGGCTTGTGTGAAGATTAACTCACTTGCGACATTGCTTTCAATGCGGTTATGCCTCTAAGTCGTGCTTCGACATGTGGGAGATATAGCCGCATCGAGGGCCTTACAAGTTGGTAATCAGAGCCTTCCCCGACCCTAGGAGCCCCCTGCTTGATCGAATCATTGGCGTTGTTGAGTCTAGAAAAATGTTTTGAGTCATTTAGGATTATATATATCGGAGAGTAGGATTCTTTTTACTCCTCAGTCCCTTCGTCGCTCTGGTGAGGCATCCTGACGTAGAGTTTTGACTCTTCTCTTCTCAAAATTTTCACTAAATTTTTTTTAGGATCACGCGGGTATCTTGGGATCGTTCCGATGGTTTTGTGACGAGAACATTGTTCTTGCTGCCTCCTGACATTTAGGGGTTGTGGCAGTGTCCCGGGGAGTTGAGCTCCGAGGTGTTGTCGTCACAATTTTATCATTGAGATTTTGGAATACCTGGGTTTCTCCGACATCGAAAATCTCTTTTATGCAGTTGTTGGTGAGATAACCTTGACGCCACCCAGTACTGGGGCGGGAGTTCGGGAGTATTGCCATAACTCGTATAACGGATGCTTTTCGAAGGTTGAGGTAAATGATTTCTGAAGGTTTCTTGGTTATGTGTTGAAGGATGGATACAACTGGATGTAGGATTTGTTAGTTTTGGGTGAGATATTATGCTTCCCCTGTATCCCCAACACCTGATTGCATAACCAGAAAATTTTGGGAGTTTATAAGTGGGAATTCAAGTAGCTCTTAGGATATCTTTTCGACAGATGTACGATATGAAATTGGGGTTCGACGTCTAGTGGTCCGCCTATCCACGGTTGGTTTTTTACAGTGGTCTTGTTGTGTCTTAAAGACTCCTTGGCTATGCTGACTCGGGGATGCTTCGTATGTCACATGCACTCACTACAAAAAAATACACTTCCATGATGATACGTGTTTGTCATAGTAGGTCGCTTTTTTTGTCATGCATGTACACCCCTAACAAATTTATGACAAAATCAAGATAGTCATACCTATGCCGTCGTAGAAGTGTTCCATGACATCACCAAAATTATCATCACGGAAGTGTCCACTTCCATGACAATAAATCGTGCGTCACAGAAGTGCTTTCGTCAAGGGTGACCGACACGTGGCATCCACCGTAACGGAACACCGTTAAGCTATCGAGTCGGGTTTTGGATCCGTTAACCTGTTGACAGCCCCGACCAATGGGGATTTTCCACGTGTAAAATCATCATTGGCTAGAGGAAACACGTGTCGGCTCATCATTGGGAAAGATGTCATCCACTCACTGGACAGAAGGCGCCTATGATACGTCGACACGTGGCACGGTCCAACAGTGGCACGGTCCAACAGTGGCCCATTCCTGTGAAAAGGCTGGCCCATTTGACTTGGTCAAAAGCTGGCGGGCCGGCCCATGGAAAGCCTGTTAACAGCATGTTCGCATATAGCCCATTTACAGCCCGCTAACCCAAGTCCCGTTACGCCCTATCCGAATTAGGCCCAGTAGTGTCATCTGGGCCGTCTAATATGATTCCAGCCCATTTTCACTTCTGGCCCATGTATAGCCATGACGTCTTTCGGCCCATATGAGGCCCTTTGTAACTCTTGGCCCATTAGCGGCCCGTGCTGAAACTGGCCCGTAATGAACAGTGTATCACTTTACACCCATTAACGGCCCATGGTGAAACCGGCCTGTAATGAACAGTGTATCACTTTATACCCATTAATGGCCTGTTATTCCGTTGGGCCGTCTCCAGCCCATGTTATCTTTCGGCCTTCTCAGATCCCATTTATTCTTGGGCTCATTTCCAGCATTTGTTTACTTACGGCCCATTACTGTCATTTTCTGCTTATGGGCCAAATTCAACCTGTGGTTACAGTCGGCCCGTTTGTGGTCCGTTAATACGTTGGGCCGTTTTCATAGCGTCATCAAATACGGCCTATTAACGATGGCCCGTTATGGTCGGCCCATGAACGGACGATTCCAACTCTAGCATGTTTACGGCCAGAATGCGGTCTGTTTGGCCCATGTTTGGCCAATCAATCATACGGCCCGTATAAGGCCCATTGATGATACGGCCCGTAGAAGGCCCATTGTTTCTACGGCCCGTAAAAGGCCCACTGTTTCTACGGCCTGTAGAAGGCCCGCTGTTTCTACGGCTCGTAGAAGGCCCACTGTTTCTACGGCCCGTAGGAGGCCCAGTGTCACTATAGTAAATATTAGCCCATGGTTACTGTGGCCTAGTTTTATAGAATAGGTTATTGCAGCCACTAGCAAACCGCAGAAAAAGAACTGCATTGACTACAAGCAAACAAATAAACAAGACAACAAGGAAATAAATAAGCAAGCAACTTACACTAGGCTATCACGGCTATTACACATATTACATCCACTGGGCATCAAAGTTCGCCACCAGTGCAAATATAGGGAACACAGCAGCATATAAACGCCGCAGCAAAACAAGTCCAGAACTGAAACCACTTCAGAAGAGCTCAAGAAACAATATCCTGGGTACCCATAATGCTAGCAAGATGCTTAGCAAGCTTATTAAGTTTCTCTTGTTTGGCGCTTAAGTCCTCCAGCGCTTGCTGTTGCACCAGAAAATATGCATCTGAATTCTGTAGGGACTTCCTCAGTCCTTCGGCTTCCAGTTGCATAACATCTGATCGATGTCTTTCAACTTGAAGTTGAGACTCAAGAAGCCGAACTGATTCAGGCAATGAGTTCGAAGAGCTGGTGCCAGCAGTGGTAGCCAGTAACTCGAACACTACATCAAGACAGGACTTTGGGGTTGTCTCAGTGTCTTCAATATAGTTTTTATCAGCTTTCTTGGAGACCAACAGGGATGTCTCACTATCTTGAACCTTATCTGCATTACTTCCTTTACCATTGCATAATAGGGTACTCTTCTCCAATATTTTATCCGCGTTCTAAAAGAGAAACAAACAAACACATCTCAGGTTTACAATGTAGTATATGAAACTCATTTTGGTAAACTAGTTTAGTAGTAAGGTGGACATGATAACAGCATGAAACAAACATATATCTATGTAGTATGGTCACTGTATGGTCTATATCACTCTAGTTTATGTTGCCAAATCAAGATAGATACAGTTCGAATCATATCTATTTAAGACAAAGCAGCATAGACAGAATATAAGTGTGGGAAACTACATAGCAATAACAACACTTGTAATGTGCATGGCATGAGAACATAACTGTTTATTCAATTGAAACTAAAATCAACATAGAGCAAGTTACAACAGCAAACAACCAAACACGTTGAAGAAACATGTTTAAAACATACCTGTTGCGCCATTGGAGTTTCAATTGCATCCTTCAAATTTGACATTAGTTGGTATCAGTAAATATAGTGATGCAAGAGCAAAGCAGTATGAACCATAGCTACGGAACCTGACCTAAGAACAATTCTTCTTCTGCTTTAAGTGTTGACTTTGGGTTAGGAGTGGTGGTCCTCATGATTTGGGCACTGTAGTTGCCTTACTAACCGCTCGTGTTTGGGTGCTCTATGGTGGAGACGGTGATGTGTCAACGGGAAGTGGGTGTCTATGTGCTGGGGTTGGGGTTAGAAGGGGTGTAGCTGGTTCTCTGTCCAACTGGGTAGGGTACAATCTGCATTAGTGTGGGTTATGTGTGGTGGGGCTGGTTCTTGGGCAAGTAAAACCGTGGTTCTATCTGCATCGACAGGTAGCACGATCTTTTCTGAAGACCGTGTTTTTACTCCCACAGATACTGCCATCACTCCCTCCATTTGAAATGGCTGATAAAAAAGAAAAGTAATCGAATGTACACACATTGTAAGATAGACAGGTGCAATGGATAGTAGGGAAGAAAACATGGCATGAAATAATTCACATTTATGTTGTCTAAGCAAACAGAATAGCAGGACATAATTTCACATATATGATGGCTAATTAAACAGGATAGCATGACACAATTTCACATGTATGATGGCTAACTAAACATGATAGAATGACATACTTCAAAATATGATGACTATGTAAACAGGATGACATGATATAACTATACGATGTGTCTATTAAAGTGGTTGGCATGCCATAAATCACAAACATGTCGTCGATGGAAACATGATGGCATGATATAATTCACGGATAGAATGACATAATTTAAATATGATGACTATGTAAACAGGATGAGATGATATAGCTATATTATGTCTTTAGAAAATGGATTGGCATGCCATAATTCAGATACATGTTGTCTATGTAAACATCATGGCATGACATAATTCAAATATATGATTTATATACTAAGGAAGTGAGCAGAGGGCAATCGCATATATGATGTGTCAACTAAGGAGATGGCATTCATTATTGTGTATATGATGTAAAAACTAAGCATTGCAATACAACATATGCATTATATGAGTAATATAACCCTACCAAGTTTGAGCATACACCTCAGGGGGATAATAGGACTGGTCATCTGCCTCTGAATCCTCCTCTGAAGAGCTATCTGTAACCAGCAAGATATCTGCTTTAGTAGGTAGCATTGTCTGCTCTGAAGACCTTGTTTTCACTCGAGATTTCTCCATCACCAATTCAAATGGCCGATGCACAGGAAGAGCAGATGAATATACAAACATTGTCGACAAAAGCAATGAGAAATACAAAAAAAGGACAGCATGATATAATTCACATATATGACGCTTGCCTAAATAGCATGGCATTGCATAATTCACATACATAATGCCTTGCAACAAGATAACAATGCATAATTCACATATATAATGTCTTGCAACAAGATGGCATTGCATAATTCACATATATGGTAATTAGACACTAAATAGGTGGCATTCACACAAAGCATGTCTAAAGTAAGCAAATGACATAGCAATGCAAGATACCATACGCACGATATGAGCAACATAACCCTGCCAAGTTAGGGCATGCACCTCAGGGGGGAAATATGACTGGTCATCTGTCTCTGAATCCTCCTCTAAGGAGCTATCGGTAACTAGCAAGACATGCGCTTCGTCAGATAGCATTGTCTACTCTGAAGACCTTGTTTCCACTCCAGATTTTTCCATGACCGTGCTAAATGGCTGATGCACAGGAGGAGTAATTGAATGTACTAAAATTGTTGACAAATTTAACACGTAATAAAAAATGATGGCATGATATAATTCACATATAAGATGACTGGCTAACCAGGGTGGCATTGCAAAATTCACATATATGATGCCTGGCTAGACAAGATGGCATTGCATGATTCACATATATGATAAAGAAACTAAACAGATGGCATTGACACAAAGCATGTCTAAATTAAGCAGACGAAATCTTTAATGTATACAGTAAGCAATGCAAGGCACCATATGCATGATATTACCAGCATCAGCATGCCAAGTTAGAGCGAAGACCTCATGGGGTAAATAGGAGTGGTCTTCTCCTTCTGAATCCCCCTCATAACAGTTATGTTCCTCTTGATTACGATCTGAAATGGGTGGAGGGGGGCTGCCTTTGCGCCCACCATGGAACAACGTCTGCATGAAATTTTATTGCCACGCAAGGCTCGTCTCTTTTGCTCTACATGATCAGTTCCATTGTGTACAATAACTGGCATGCATAGGAATAAAACATAGTGAGATTATCTAAGGAGTGCATGCACAAATCCAGAGTGATGGTAGCAAACTATGGATAGACCCAAAACCAATGATAGCAGGAAGATAATAGCTTTAGTTAGAAAATACAGATAATGGCTCCTTTAATGTTTATTTGCACCCAACATGAAACTCATAGTAGATACCGGAGATTAACCAGATAGTAGACAAATAGTACAAATTGCTGCCACAATATGTACCCCACAACCATTTAAAAACTCAAGTTTCAGCATTAGTTTGGACCTGACTCAGAGTCCAATAGGTGAACACGACGATAATGTAGCATGTCATCATATTAAGCGACGCATAACATAAGCAGACACGGAAGAGTGTGACCTCTCTTGTGGACCCGTGTAGTCCTCAAGGTCATCTGCTCAGTTGATGATGGTAATGCAGTTGCCATGGCTGCCGGCGGCGGGGAAGAAGATCTAAGGTGGCGAAAGACAGTCTGGAGAGCGGATCCCTGCTATGGTGAACCCTTCCGTCGTTCGAGTAGCTGAGCTGGGGTGGAACACAGCGCCGTAGGAGCAGGACAAACCACACAAGGTTTTCTTTGACACATATCTGCAACAGAAGTAATTGAGTAAGGGCTTGTTTGAATTTGAGGATTCTAACAATGCAGGGATAGGAAATAGACAGGAATAGGATAGGAATGCACGTGCAAAACAGAGAATTTAAAAACACAGGATTTCTGCCAATCTGGGTGTTTGATTCACAACAATTGGAAGATCACAGGATGCAAAAAAGCATGGTGAGATTAAGTCAAACCACAAGAAAATGTACGGTTATAATGCTATTATGCTACTATCTCTTATTCTTGTGCTTGATGAATAGGAATATGAAAAGGAGGAGAAGTGGAAATTAGAATTCCTACGGTTTTTCTTTCAAGGAGACACTAAAGGAACAAATCCTACAGTTTTCCTTTGCTCCATTCCTTTGCACCAAATTCATGAAAAGTAGTACCATAGGAAACTTTCCAATTCTGATGTTTTCATTCACTTTTCCTTTCAAGCACTGGCGATTCTAGTAGGCAGGCTTGAGCAAGGAAAATCCTACACTAAAAAAATGATTTTGTGCTACTTCTATTACTTTGGACCCAGGCCACTGCCATACTAGCTCAACTCCCAGGCCCATCGACAAATGCACAGCTCAAACACGCAGAGATAAATAATGATGGCGTTCAAGAGAGTCCATCACAGATAGCTAAGTTTCCTGGTACCTCACTGCTTGTCATATAGTAGGATAAAATAATCGTATTTCCCATTACTACGAGTGCTCAGTGGACAATATATATAACATGTAGAGTAAAAAAGAGATGCAACAAGTGTACAACCTCTTTGGCGAAGCCATGTCGATCTCAGCGTGATTGGGTTGGCCGGTGAGGATGCTCTGACTAACTTGGTTGTCGGAGGAGGGGAAGAAGATCTTAGGCGTCTGGAGATGGAGCCCGAGGTACTGCTCCGCTGTGATGGAGGGTTTCGTCGTTGGAGCAGCTCCGGTGAGTTGTACGACGCCGAGGCTGAAGCAGGACAAGAGAGACAACGAACAACGTTAACCTGAGTGGAATTCTAATAGCATCTCCAATACATGACGTAAAATACATAAACACAAAGTGCTATATGTAAAATACATCAGCCGCTCATCTCTGAACTTAACTGTCGGAACTGAATTTAACTGTCGAAACTGAACTTAACTGTCGAAACTGAATTTTGCTGTCGAAACTGAATTTTGCTGTCGAAACTGAACGCACTAGCAAGGTGAGGCTACACGTCGGTCGACTGACTTTTTCATCTCTAGTCAGTCGATTTTGCAGCCGTTGGATACGAAATCAAGGGCCTGCGGTTCATCTTCAACCTCCACCCCCCTGAGCCGGCCAAACAGCAGCCCCTCGCCGCCCGCGGTCGGTGGTGCGCCGCCCCGCCCGCCCCGAAAACACTCCCCACCGCCGGTCTGCCGCCGCCCCGACCATCCCTCTAGCCCCCCCCCACATCGATCTTTTTCTCCGGCGATCCCCACGCCACCGCCCCCATCCTGAACCCTAAGATAGATAGTGGGGGTACCTCTCCGGCGAGCCCCCTCCCCGCTGCGGCTGGTTCTTCCTTCACCACGGCGGCATCGGGGTGAAGTGTAGCTAAATCGGGGCAGCATCGCAAGCAAGAGCAAGAGCGAGAGCAGCAGCGTGAGCAAGAGCAATAGCAAGAGCAGACCAGGTAGGGGACCGAGAGCAAGAGCAGAGCAGCAGCGCGAGCGAGAGCTAAAGCAGTAGCAGGTCCTATTGATGTGGACGTCGCTGCCGAGGGAGCGATGCCGTGGAGGAAGTGGACGGCGACGCAGCCGGGGATGGAGCTGCGCCGTGTGGGCTCGGGACCGAGCGCCGGTAGCACCGTGAGATCGAATCAGGAAGAAAATGCGGTGATTAGTGTACAACCTCTTTGGTGGCGCCGATTAGGCCGCAGCTTCATCCGAGGAAACGGTGATGATGATGCTCTTCTGGTGGTGCAGGTGAAGATGGCGGTGTGGGAATGGAGGTGGCGCGAAACACAAGGGGAACGTCGGGGCAGCTCCTTGGAGGTGGAGGACGGTGTGGCTGAATCGGCGGGACGATGAGATCGACGATGGATCCTCATCCGGTACGGTGGATGAGGGACATCGAGGTGTTGCTGTGGACGACGTCTTCGGGGAAGAGGCTCCGGCTGGGTGGTGGACAGAACAGGGTGTGGGGTTTCGTCGGGGGTTTTCGCGGCCTTGGTGTACGAATGGGCGGGCGGATGGGATGGCAGTGGGGAACCATGGCTTAGAGACGCGCTTGTCCGAAGTGTGGGGTAAGTTACGAAAGTACCCCCACCGATTTGAGGTGGTTATTTCGGTTTAGGGGTACCACGGGCATTTCGCGTGTCGGGATTTCACAGGAGGTGGGAGTTTTCGCGCGTTTTGTAATTTCGGAATAGCAAGGCGCAGGTTGAGATGGAGGGAGTTGTCGGAGCACAACGAGACAAAGATATATCTTAAATATTTCGGGCTAACAAGGCGCAGGTTGAAGAGGCGGGAGTTTCGCAGCACGATAGACAGAGACGCTAGCTTGAATTTTCGGCATAACAAGGCGCGGCTTGAAATTTCGGAAGAACAAGCTTAACGTGTACCCAAAAAAAAGACAATTCGCACCTCAACACGCACAACACACACACAAACACCATTTAGACTAGAGTAAGGTACACGGGCATTGCACGCATGAGATTCGGCAACCAAATTATGAATAAATACCACATTATAGCATGCAAGATTTGAGTCATATATGCATGATGTAGATGTTCGTTTAATTCTTATAGTTCATTTCATTCAAAATCATCTAGTTTTTATAAGAAAGCTAATCTATTTTAAGATTCATGGAATTGTGCGTCGTAAGACATAAAGTAAAATCAAATAATGACAAATCATGTAGAAAAACATTTGGGCAATTCTGATATGGAAGATTCTAGAACACATAAGAAGTGCTTGTGTTTTGATGTTTGTGCATTATGTTTAAGTTCAACCATGGAGTCTTCTAGATTATACATGTGGCGAAATCTGGTGGAATCTAGATGATATCCAACGACCAGTAGTGCTCAAATTTTCCATCTTTGGACCATCGGATTCGCCTCATCCAATGACCATCTTTCAAAGTTAAAGTTACCCGCACAAAATATAAAAAATATAATATATATAGGGGTATAGATATATATATGTGATGCAAAAGCTGCCCATCATCTCCAATTAGAGTAGTGTGTCCATGCACGGATGCGACATGGCCAAATGATGTCTGCCATCGGTATCTCAAATTCAAATCACACCGCACCGCACATATCTCGTTACAACATGCTCGTTTCCAAACCACACCGCGCAGATCTCCGTTATATTCATGCATGCATGGGTTTCAAACATCATGATATCTTATTCAAATATTTGAATTCAACTTTACATTGATTGTGACCTCACCTATTCAGCTATTCTTTTACACCCACACAGTAGTCTTCTCTTTATAATTGTACCACTAACTTTCTCTCGTGCATGCATGCACACACACTACCAGTCGGCATTATCCATCGCACGCATGCAATCTTTTTCTTCAGGTCGGTCTCCCATGAAGGCACACACCAACACACATCCCCCTCTCCATCATATCAGGCATTCTTTATCTCTCACGCGTGCATGCGTAACGATCAATGTTCCTCTATGTATGTGTGTATATAGCTAGGTCTTTCATAGTTTTCCACACAAACCGATCAATCAATATATCCAGTGAGGTATCACCCTCTTTCCCATGTCCACATCGATCAATCTATACCTCTCTATATAGGATTAACATATATAGCTAATACACCCACATTAATTATGTATCCAACGTCCCCCTCTCATCATCCATGCCTTCCACTTCCTCTCTCAAACGCGTGCACAATGGCCAAGACAGGTGGCAGTAAGGGCCCTGCCCCCCTCCCCCCTAACATCACTATATATCAAGGCTAATATGAATGTGATCATGAATTAACCCTCCTCGTAAAGGATTGGCAATGCTTGGCCCCCTAGCTCATTTATTTTTCATGGCTCCGCCACTGCGCGCATCAGCGCACGTGTTCACCCTCTCTCTCTCTCTAAATACCGATCTCGCACTTGTGCATTCCTTCATAGTCTCCCTCCACTCGGCCCCTCGCACCATCTTCTAGCCCCCCACCGGATTTTTCCACATGTATAATCTAGCAGACTCCATGGTTGAACTTTAGCATAATGCACAAACCTCAAAATAACAGTGGTTCTCTTTTGTTCTAGAATCCTCCATATCATAACTGCCCAAACTTTTTTCTAGTTGAATTGCCATTATTTGTTTTTTACTTTATGCTTTACAACGCACAATTCCATGAATCTTAAAATAGATTAAGGGCTTCTTCGATTCAAAGGATTCTCAAAGGAATTTTGGAGGATTCTAATCATTAGGAATTTTTCCTGTCTTGGTTGTTTGATTCGTAGGATTGTAAACCATAGGAATTTTTTCATATGATTCATTTGCACTAGATTTCATAGGAAACATCCCATCCACTCAAACCTCTTTGAAATAATTCTGCGTTTTTTCTATGCACAATTAAACACTCGTACAATCCTATAGGATTCAAGACGACATTCCACTATAATACCATGTTTTTCCTATTCCCGGGTTCTTAGCTTTTTTTATAAAAACTAATTGATTTTGAATGAGATGAACTATAAGAATTAAACGAAGGGCTACATCAGCCATATATGACTCAGAGCTTACATGCTATAGTGTGGTATTTATTCATAATTTGGTTGCAAAATCTGATGCGTGCAATGCACGTGTACCTTACTAGTACTTCGAGTATGTGCAAAACACGTAAATTAGAATACCAATGGCACGCTACACAGTGTCTCTCTTACAGTTCATGAAGCCACGTGGCACATGTGTAGGCATTGTCGCGACCTCCTTGCGTGGATTGATCACAGTGACGTGCTGATGGTTCCAGAAGAATGTACTCATCCTCCCTGAGCCATACTGGCGGTACATGCACGAAGCGAAGATGTGCATGCACGCCATGCACGCACTCATTCCTCGCACGCACATGCGGGTACACGGGCGGACGCAATTTTGTACCAAGATCCACCCCATGTGATAATTTGACGCGTGTAAAGTCGTTCACTTCATTGATGGTCAATTAATACATCGCATGCAAATTGAGTGGACGTGAGGCGGAAGAAAGACATTATTACTCCACTGCGCGCATGGGAGTAGTTAAATCGTGGGTTGCTAGTAGTACTTCCATTGGTCTCCTTCGTATTTTGTGCCAATTTTTGACAGTAACATAATATTTACGCATTTGAGCAGTGTAGTACTTGAAATTTATGTTCCGCTAAACTCATCGGGAGCCGTTTCGGGCCTCGAAACCAAAACCATCAATTAATCTTTACCTTGTTCCCATCACATTCGAAAGCCTGCTCACACCTACTAGCAGTACGTACCAAACCTGAACGTGTTCCCACTATGCAGATATTAGTACTAGTGCTAGTACTTAGGTTATAAAAAGGGGAACTACCTAACCGAAAATCACTCTACCTTTCCTCCTCATAAGTGCTTCTTCTTCGTCCATCGTTGCCATGGCCGGTGAGCAGAGCTCTCGGTCGAGAACTACTCGTAACAAGGGAGCGGCAACCAAGGCTGCGAAAAAAAAGAGAGGGCTTGCCGCCATGCAGAGACCTCGAAAGATCTCTCATGGGCAGGCGATGGCTCCCAGGAGCGCCCTAGCCGCGGAGGCGAACATGCCGAGTCGACAGAGCTGGAGTCGTTATCCCTCGACGGCATGCCCAATCAGCTCAATAAGCAGAAGGAGTTCATCCAAGGCTTGATGGAGTTGTTGAAGGAAAGCCTCGATGACATGACCGCTGAGCTCAATCAGCAGGGGGACTTGACCGCCGGCTTGGTGATGCTGCTGAAGAAGAGCATTGCCTCGGAGAAGAAGGCGATCAGTGAAATCCTGCGACTTCGGGAGGACAATGCGAAGCTCTGCCACGAGATCGACCTGTTGAAGGAGAAGAACGCCGGCTGGAAGAAGCTGCATGAGAATAGTAGTTCCTCGATGAAGATACTACAGGCCCTCGCCATGGAATAGAAGGAAGAGTTGACGAAGCTCCACATCAAGCACCCGACTGCTGTCAAGGTACGTAATATGGTCGTGGAACAGATGATGAAGGCTCGTGTCGAGAAATGCCGCGTCATGGACACAATGATGAAGATGGCGGAGGAGACGCGCAAGGAGATGGAGGTCGTGGAAGCGATGAAGAAGCAGTTACAACTCCACGGCGAATTAGATCATTTGGGGTGATAATCTTCCTTCTTCTTTTGCTCCTGTGTTTCATCTTTTGCTTCGGGTGTTTCACCGCACGTGTCATGTTCTCTACGAGGCATGAATAGAACAATGTTTTTTTGAGGGAATGAATAGAACAATGCTAACAATGAGATGACTAGCAAATTAGATCATTTTTTATCGCCATATGGCACTGGGCTGCCGTGTTTCGTACTCCTCCATCGCAGTACTACTCCAGTGGAAAACTTGAGTATACCGCATGGTTCTTTGCTCCTCCTTGATCAGGTCGTCGGCGCATTTATACGAGCAATCAAATCACAAGGCCCCGCCTTCCAGCAGTAATGAGCCGTCAAATCACAAAGGCCCTCGCCTCACGTGAAACCGACCAAGCTAGACTGCCCCGCCCTCTAGCCTTTTAAAAAATGTATACTTTTGCACAGCAGTAGTATCGATGGATTGCGCCATGGAGCAAAACTTGAAATTAAAAAAAAATTGGTACATATAGAGAGCGCTCGTCGCCAAATTATGCATATAGTACTATTAAAAAGGCTAGTCACAATAATGGTGTCCAGCACAACCCACCCCTCAAATAAAACTAAGAGGGTGCTTGGATACGTTTTAGTCCCATGACTAAAAGTAGTGGGACTAAAACATGATAGCCTCACCCATGCTTGGATCCAAATACTAAAAAGGCTAAAATCAAGTTAATGAGCATTTATTATCCTCCAAACCCTCCAATCCAGAACTCGCCTGTGTTAAAGGAGAGGAGTTAAATGAGTAGAGAGAGGACTAATCCACATTTTAGTAGGGGTACCCCTGACTAAAAAAATTTAGTCTCAAGACTAGTTTTAGCCCCTCTTTAGTCAGGGGTGCTTGGAACTTTAGCCTCTTAAATAGACTATTTTTAGTCAGACTATAATAAGTCCCTTGGATCCAAGCACCCTCTAAGCATCCTGGAATTCTTTGACAAAACTAAGCACCCTGAAATTCTTTGACAACTAAACTGTTGGCTATATGATGTTGGCCATATATATTGTACGTATATAATGTGAAGAAACTAGTGGTAGTACAATACCAACTAAAAGGTGAAATGTAAGAAATACTAGTATGTACGTACTGAAGAGTTAAAGTAACGAGAGGAAACATAACATAGTTCTGCTAGGGGCTCAGCACAATACACCCCTCAAATTAAATTAAGCACACCTGAAATTAAACTTTGCAACTATTCCGGTAGACACTGCATTAGAACCACCATGAGCAATGACACTGCCACCTTACTCGGAGTCCTCGTCCACGTCCTCGACTTTGTCCTTGTCCCTGTTCCTCTTGGCTGATACTTCTTTGCTTGAACCGCACACTTAGCTGTTGCTCTTCATCCAACCCTTGTTGATATTGAAGCAAAGGTAGCCATCCATTACAGCGTAGTGGATGTGGTCTACATCTAGTAAATTCTGCTGCCATGCATGACGATGAAACGTGTAATGAGGTTTCTCCAGTTTACCGTACGAAGGATGAACCATGGCTACTGCCAGGGTCAACATTGAAGTCTGACGAGAGGACACCAACCGATTCTTCTGGAGGTCGAAGGTGTTGCCTGATGTCTACTACACAACCTTCTTCTTATAGACGTTGTTGGGCCTCCAAGTGCAGAGGTTTGTAGGACAGTAGCAAATTTCCCTCAAGTGGATGACCTAAGGTTTATCAATCTGTAGGAGGCGTAGGATGAAGATGGTCTCTCTCAAGCAACCCTACAACCAAGTAACAAAGAGTCTCTTGTGTCCCCAACACACCCAATACAATGGTAAATTGTATAGGTGCACTAGTTCGGCGAAGAGATGGTGATACAAGTGGTATATGGATGGTAGATAAAGGTATTTGTAATCTGAAATTATAAAAACAGCAAGGTAGCAAGTGATAAAAGTGAGCGTAAACGGTATTGCAATGTGTGGAAATAAGGCCTAGGGTTCATATTTTCGCTAGTGTAAGTTCCCTCAACAATACTAATATAATTGGATCACATAACTATCCCTCAACATGCAACAGAGAGTCACTCCAAAGTCACTAATAGCGGAGAACGAACGAAGCGATTATAGTAGGTTACGAAACCACCTCCAAGTTATTCTTTCCAATCAATCCGTTGGGCTATTCCTATAAGTGTCACAAACAGCCCTAGAATTCGTACTAGAATAACACATTAAGACACAAATCAACCAAAACCCTAATGTCACCTAGATACTCCAATGTCACCTCAAGTATCCGTGGGTATGATTATAAGATATGCATCACACAATCTCAGATTCATCTATTCAACCAACACAAAGACCTCAAAAGTGCCCCAAAGTTCCTACGGGAGAATCACGACGAAAACATGCGCCAACCCCTATGCATAGGTTCTCAATGTCACGAAACCCGCAAGTTGGTCACCAAGATACATCAAGTGGCACGTGGTATCCCATTGTCACCACAGATATCCACGGCAAGACATACATCAAGTGTTCTCAAATCTTTAAAGACTCAATCCGATAAGATTACTTCAAAGGGGAAAGTCAATTCATTACAAGAGAGAAGAGGGGAGGAGAAACATAAGATCCAACTATAATAGCAAAGCTCGCGATACATCAAGATCGTATCATCTCAAGAACATGAGAGAGAGAGAGAGATCAAACATATAGCTACTGGTACATACCCTCAGCCCCGAGGGAGAACTACTCCCTCCTCGTCATGGAGAGCGTCGGGATGATGAAGATGGCCACCGGTGAGGGTTCCCTGTCCGGCAGGGTGCCGGAACAGGGTCCCGATTGACTTTTGGTGGCTACGGAGGCTTCTGGCGGCGGAACTCCCGATCTAATCTCTTGTTCTGGAAGTTTTAGGGTATATGGAGTTATATAGGCACAAAAAGCACATCAGGGGAGCCACGAGGGCCCCACGAGACAGGGGGGCACGCCCTAGGGGGGGTGCCCCCCACCCTCGTGAGCACCTCGTTCCTTCCTTGACGTGGGGTCCAAGTCCATCAGGTGTGTTTCCTTCCAAAAATAACTTCTCTAGTTGATTTCGTTCTGTTTCGACTCCGTTTGATATTCCTTTTCTTCAAAACACTGAAATAGGCATAAAACAGCAAATCTGGGCTGGGCCTCCGGTTAATAGGTTAGTCCCAAAAATAATATAAAAGTGGAAAATAAAGCCCAAAATTTCCCAAAACAGTAGATAATATAGCATGGAGCAATCAAAAATTATAGATACATTGGAGACGTATCAAGCATCCCCAAGCTTAATTCCTGCTCGTCCTCGAGTAGGTAAATGACAAAAAGATAATTTTTGATGTGGAATGCTAGTTGGCATAATTTCAATGTAATTCTTCTTACTTGTGATATGAATATTCAGATCCATAAGATTCAAGACAAAAGTTCATATTGACATAGAAATAATAATACTTCAAGCATACTAACTTAAGCAACTAGTTGATACCCCGCGCGTTGCTGCGGGATTTTGTAGAGGATAATTGATGCGCTGATAAATATTTCAAATCATGAAAGGAAATATATATTTGTATATTTATTGAACCATCAAGGTTAGTAGATTTGGGAACAATTTAAGTAAAATACAGATAATCAGCTTAGTGAAGTGCATATCACCCATAGACTTCACAATTCACACTTAATAATTGCATATGTAACCCCAAAGTTCCTACCCGAGAATCACGACGAAAACGTGCGCCAACCCCTATGCATAGGTTCCCAATGCCACAAAAGCTGCAAGTTGGTCACCAAGACATACATCAAGTGGCACGTGGTATCCCATTGTCACCACAGATATCCATGGCAAGACATACATCAAGTGTTCTCAAATCTTTAAAGACTCAATCCGATAAGATTACTTAAAAGGGAAACTCAATTCATTACAAGAGAGAAGAGGGGGAGGAGAAACATAAGATCCAACTATAATAGCAAAGCTCGCGATACATCAAGATTGTATCATCTCAAGAACACGAGAGAGAGAGATCAAACACATAGGTACTGGTACATACTCTTAGCCCAAAGGGAGAACTACTCCCTCCTCGTAATGGAGAGCGCCGCGATGATGAAGATGGCCACCGGTGAGGGTTCCCCCCTCCGGCAGGGTGCCAGAACAGGGTCCCGATTGACTTTTTGTGGCTACGGAGGCTTCTGGCAGCGGAACTCCTAATCTAATCTCTTGTTCTGGAAGTTTTAGGGTATATGGAGTTATATAGGCAGAAAAAGCACATCAGGGGAGCCACGAGGGCCCCACGAGACAGGGGGGCACGCCCTAGGGGGGGCCCACCCTCGTGAGCACCTCGTTCCTTCCTTGACGTGGGGTCCAAGTCCATCAGGTGTGTTTACTTCCAAAAATAACTTCTCTAGTTGATTTCGTTCTATTTCGACTCCGTTTGATATTCCTTTTCTTCAAAACACTGAAATAGGCATAAAACAACAAATCTGGGCTGGGCCTCCGGTTAATAGGTTAGTCCCAAAAATAATATAAAAGTGGAAAATAAAGCCCAAAATTGCCCAAAATAGTAGATAATATAGCATGGAGCAATCAAAAATTATAGATACGTTGGAGACGTATCAAGCATCCCCAAGCTTAATTCCTGCTCGTCCTCGAGTAGGTAAATGACAAAAAGATAATTTTTGATGTGGAATGCTAGTTGGCATAATTTCAATGTAATTCTTCTTACTTGTGATATGAATATTCAGATCCATAAGATTCAAGACAAAAGTTCATATTGACATAGAAATAATAATACTTCAAGCATACTAACTTAAGCAACTAGTTGATACCCCACGCGTTGCTGTGGGATTTTGTAGAGGATAATTGATGCGCTGATAAATATTTCAAATCATGAAAGGAAATATATATTTGTATATTTATTGAACCATCAAGGTTAGTAGATTTGGGAACAATTTAAGTAAAATACAGATAATCAGCTTAGTGAATTGCATATCACCCATAGACTTCACAATTCACACTTAATAATTGCATATGTAACCCCAAAGTTCCTACCGGAGAATCACGACGAAAACGTGCGCCAACCCCTATGCATAGGTTCCCAATGCCACGAAAGCTGCAAGTTGTTCACCAAGACATACATCAAGTGGCACGTGGTATCCCATTGTCACCACAGATATCCACGGCAAGACATACATCAAGTGTTCTCAAATCTTTAAAGACTCAATCCGATAAGATTACTTCAAAGGGAAAGTCAATTCATTACAAGAGAGAAGAGGGGGAGGAGAAACATAAGATCCAACTATAATAGCAAAGCTCGCGATACATCAAGATCGTATCATCTCAAGAACACGAGAGAGAGAGAGAGATCAAACACATAGCTACTGGTACATACCCTCAGCCCCGAGGGAGAACTACTCCCTCCTCATCATGGAGAGCACCGACATGATGAAGATGGCCACCGGTGAGGGTTCCCCCCTCCGGCAGGGTGCCAGAACAGGGTCCCGATTGACTTTTGGTGGCTACGGAGGCTTCTGGAGGCGGAACTCCTGATCTAATCTCTTGTTCTGGAAGTTTTAGGGTATATGGAGTTATATAGGCAGAAAAAGCACGCCAGGGGAGACACAAGGGCCCCACGAGACAGGGGGCGCGCCCTAGGGGGGGCGCCCCCACCCTCGTGAGCACCTTGTTCCTTCCTTGACGTGGGGTCCAAGTCCATCAGGTGTGTTTTCTTCCAAAAATAACTTCTCTAGTTGATTTCGTTCCATTTCGACTCCGTCTGATATTCCTTTTCTTCAAAACACTGAAATAGGCATAAAACAGCAAATCTGGGCTGGGCCTCCAGTTAATAGGTTAGTCCCAAAAATAATATAAAAGTGGAAAATAAAGCCCAAAATTGCCCAAAACAGTAGATAATATAGCATGGAGCAATCAAAAATTATAGATACGTTGGAGACGTATCAAGCATCCCCAAGCTTAACTCCTGCTCGTCCTCAAGTAGGTAAATGATAAAAAGATAATTTTTGATGCGGAATGCTAGTTGGAATAATTTCAATGTAATTCTTCTTACTTGTGATATGAATATTCAGATCCATAAGATTCAAGACAAAAGTTCATATTGACATAGAAATAATAATACTTCAAGCATACTAACTTAACCAATTATGTCTCTTCAAAATAACATGGCCAAAGAAAGTTATCCCTACAAAATCATATAGTCTGGCTATGCTCCATATTCACCACACAACATATTTAAATCATGCGCAAACCCGATGACAAGCCAAGCAATTGTTTCATACTTTTGATGTTCTCAAACTTTTTCAATCTTCACGCAATACATGAGCGTGAGCCACGGATATAGCACTATAGGTGGAATAGAATGGTGGTTGTGGAGAAGAAAAAAAGGAGAAGACAGTCTCACATCAACTAGGCGTATCAACGGGCTATGGTGATGCCCATCAATAGATATCAGTGTGAGTGAGTAGGGATTGCCATGTAATGGATGCACTAGAGCTATAAGTATATGAAAGCTCAAAAAGAAACTAAGTGGGTGTGCATCCAACTCGCTTGCTCACGAAGACTTAGGGCATTTTGAGGAAGCCCATCATTGGAATATACAAGCCAAGTTCTATAATGAAAGATTCCCACTAGTATATAAAAGTGACAACATATGAGACTCTCTATATGAAGAACATGGTGCTACTTTGAAGCACAATATATGAGACTCGCTATATCATGGTGCTACTTTGAAGCACAAGTGTGGAAAAAGGAATAGTAGCATTGCCCCTTTTATTTTCTTTTTTCTTTTTTTATTTTTATTTGGCCTTTCTTTTTATATTTGGCCTTCCTTTTTTTATTTGGCCTTTCTCTCTTTTTTGGGACAAGGCTCTATTGAATGATGATCATCACACTCCTATCTATTTATAACTCAATGATTACAACTCGATACTAGAACAAAGTATGACTCTATATGAATGCCTCCAGCGGTGTACCAGGATGTGCAATGATGCATGAGTGACATGTATGAAAGAATTATGAACGGTGGCATTGCCACAAATACTATGTCAACTACATGATCATGCTAAGCAATATGACATTGATCGAGTGTGTCATAATAAACGGAACAGTGGAAATTGCATGGAAATATATCTCAGAATGGCTATGGAAATGCCATAATAGGTAGGTATGGTGGCTGTTTTGAGGAAGGTATATGGTGGGTTTATGGTACCGGCGAAAGTTGCGCGGTACTAGAGAGGCTAGCAATGGTGGAAGGGTGAGAGTGCGTATAATCCATGGACTCAACATTAGTCATAAAGAACTCATATACTTATTGCAAAAATCTACAAGTTATCAAAGCAAACTACTACGCGCATGCTCCTAGAGGGATAGATTGGTAGGAAAAGACCATCGCTCGTCCCCGACCGCCACTTATAAGGAAGACAATCAATAAATAAATCATGCTCCGACTTCGTCACATAACGGTTCACCATACGTGCATGCTACGGGAATCACAAACTTCAACACAATTTTCTCTCAAATTCACAACTACTCTACTAGCATGACTCTAATATCACCATCTCCATATCTCAAAACAATTATCATGCTTCAATCTTTTCTTAGTATTCAACACACTCATAAGAGAATTTTATTATTCTTGAATACCTAGCATATTAGGATTTTAAGAATATTACGATGCTATTTAAGACTCTCAAGATAATCTAAGGGATGCATGAGAGTTCATCTATTTCTTCAAAATAAAACTACCACATGCTCTAAAATATATAAGTGAAGCACTAGAGCAAATGACAAACTACTCCGAAGATTTAAGTGAAGATCAATGAGTAGTCGAATAATTATGCAACTATGTGAAGACTATCTAACATTTTAATAATTTCAGATCTTGGTATTATATTCAAACAGCAAGCAAAGCAAAATAAAATGACATTCTAAGAATAGCAAACATCATGTGAAGAAGCAAAAACTTAGGATCAACCGAAAATAACCGATAGTTGTTGAAGAAGAAAGGTGGGATGCCAACCGGGGCATCCCCAAGCTTAGATGCTTGAGACTTCTTGAAATATTATATAGGGGTGCCTTGGGAATCCCCAAGCTTGTGCTTTTGTGTGTCCTTAATTCCTCTCATATCACGGTCTCCCTAAATCTCAAAAGCTTCATCCACACAAAACTCAACAAGGACTCGAGAGATAAGTTAGTATAAACCATTGCCAAAACCTTATCATACTCTACTGTAGAAAATCACTAAAATTATTATTCAACATTTCATACTAAATTCCTCTGCATATTTAATAGTCCTATCATCAAATAGAATCACTAAAGAAGCAAACATATGCAAACAATGCAAACATAACAGCAATCTGCCTAAACAGGATAGTCTGTAAAGAATGCAGCAACATCCATACTTCCCTAGCTCCAAAAATTATGAAAGAAAATTCCCAATGTATTAAATTTATCATAGCTTAATATGCAAAAGGTTTCAACAATTTATCACATTCTGACTTTTCTAGGGAATTATTGCAACAGCGGTATACTTTCTGTTTTGAAACAGCAACATGTGGACTTCTAACATACGCATAGTAAAGGCTATCAATGCCAATTTTATTGAAATAAAAGATGCAAAACATTTTTATAAATAACAGAAACCAAATCCTAACAAAATAAATTGACGCTCCAAGCAAAACACATATCATGTGGCGAATAAAAATATAGCTCCAAGTAAAGTTACCGATGAACGAAGACGAAAGAGGGGATGCCTTCCGGGGCATCCCCAAGCTTAGGCTCTTGGTTGTCCTTGAATATTACCTTGGGGTGCCTTGGGAATCCCCAAGCTTAGGCTCTTGCCACTTCTTATTCCGTAGTCCATCGAATCCTTACCCAAAACTTGAAAACTTCACAACACAAAACTTAACAGAAAACTCGTAAGCTCCGTTAGTGAAAGAAAACAAAACACTACTTCAAGGTACTGTAATGAACTCATTATTTATTCATATTGGTGTTAAACCTACTGTATTCCAACTTATCTATGGTTTATAAACTATTTTACTAGCCATAGATTCAACAAAATAAGCAAACAACACACAAAAAACAGAATCTGTCAAAACAGAACTATCTGTAGTAATCTGGATCAAACGCATAGTTCTGGAACTCATAAAATTCTCAAATAAATTGATGGACCTGAGGAATTTATATATTAATCATCTGAAAAAATAATTAACGAAATATCACTCTCCAAATAAAAATGGTAGCAATTCTCGTGAGCGCTAAAGTTTCTGTTTTTTACAGCATGATCAACAAGACTTTCCCCAAGTCTTCCCAAAGGTTCTACTTGGCACAAACACTAATTAAAAGCATAGAACCACATCTAAACAGAGGCTATATGAATTATTTATTACTAAACAGGAGCAAAAAGCAAGTAACAAAAATAAATTTGGGTTGCCTCCCAACAAGCGCTATCGTTTAACGCCCCTAGCTAGGCATGATGATTTCAATGATGCTCACATAAAAGATAAGGATTGTAACATAAAGAGAGCATCATGAAGAATATGACTAGGATATTTAAGTCTAACCCACTTCCTATGCATAGGGATTTTCTGAGAAAACAACTTATGGGAACAAGAATCATCTTGCAAAGGAAGGTAAAGCAAGCATAACTTCAAAACTTTAAGCGCATAGAGAGGAAACTTGACATTATTGCAATTCCTACAAGCATATGTTCCTCCCTCATAATAATTTTCAGTAGCATCATGAATGAATTCAACAATATAACTATCACATGAAGCATTCTTCTCATGATCTACAAGCATAGAAAATTTACTACTCTCCACATAAGCAAAATTCTTCGCTTGAATAGTAGTGGGAGCAAACTCAACAAAGTAACTATCATGGGATTGAAAATTGAAATCAAGATGACAAGTTTCATTGTTATCATTATTCTTTAAAGCATACGTGTCATCACAATAATCATCATAGATAGGAGGCATGCTTTCATCATAATAAATTTGCTCATCAAAACTTAGGGGACAAAAAATATTATCTTCATCGAACATAGCTTCCCCAAGCTTGTGGCTTTGCATATCATTAGCATCATGGATATTCAAGGAATTCATACTAACAAAATTGCAATCATGCTCATCATTCAAATATTTAGTGCCAAACATTTTATAGATTTCTTCTTCTAGCACTTTCCATCATATTCACGAAAGATATTAAAAAGGTGAAGCGTATGAGACAAACTCAATTCCATTTTTTATAGTTTTCTTTTATAAACAAAACTAGTGATAAAAACAAGAAACTAAAAGACTCGATTGCAAGATCTAAAGATATACCTTCAAGCACTCACCTCCCCGGCAACGGCGCCAGAAAAGAGCTTGATGTCTACTACACAACCTTCTTCTTGTAGACGTTGTTGGGCCTCCAAGTGCAGAGGTTTGTAGGACAGTAGCAAATTTCCCTCAAGTGGATGACCTAAGGTTTATCAATCCGTAGGAGGCGTAGGATGAAGATGGTCTCTCTCAAGCAACCCTGCAACCAAGTAACAAAGAGTCTCTTGTGTCCCCAACACACCCAATACAATGGTAAATTGTATAGGTGCACTAGTTCGGCGAAGAGATGGTGATACAACTGGTATATGAATGGTAGATAAAGGTATTTGTAATCTGAAATTATAAAAACAGCAAGGTAGAAAGTGATAAAAGTGAGCGTAAACGGTATTGCAATGTGTGGAAATAAGGCCTAGGGTTCATACTTTCGCTAGTGTAAGTTCCCTCAACAATACTAATATAATTGGATCACATAACTATCCCTCAACATGCAACAAAGAGTCACTCCAAAGTCGATAATAGCGGAGAACGAACGAAGAGATTATGGTAGGGTACGAAACCACCTCAAAGTTATTCTTTCCAATCAATCCGTTGGGCTATTCCTATAAGTGTCACAAACAGACCTAGAGTTCGTACTAGAATAACACCTTATGACACAAATCAACCAAAACCCTAATGTCACCTAGATACTCCAATGTCACCTCAAGTATCCGTGGGTATGATTATACGATATGCATCACACAATCTCAGATTCATCTATTCAACCAACACAAAGGACCTCAAAAGTGCCCCAAAGTTCCTACTGGAGAATCACGACGAAAACGTGCGCCAACCCCATTGCATAGGTTCTCAATATCACAAAACCCGCAAGTTGGTCACCAAGACATACATCAAGTGGCACGTGGTATCCCATTGTCACCACAGATATCCACGGCAAGACATACATCAAGTGTTCTCAAATCTTTAAAGACTCAATCCGATAAGATTACTTCAAAGGGGAAAGTCAATTCATTACAAGAGAGAAGAGGGGGAGAAGAAACATAAGATCCAACTATAATAGCAAAGCTCGCGATACATCAAGATTGTATCATCTCAAGAACACGAGAGAGAGAGAGAGAGATCAAACACATAGCTACTGGTACATACCCTCAGCCCCGAGGGAGAACTACTCCCTCCTCGTCATGGAGAGCGCCGGGATGATGAAGATGGCCACTGGTGAGGGTTCCCCCCTCCGGCAGGGTGCCGGAACAGGGTCCCGGTTGACTTTTGGTGGCTACGGAGGCTTCTGGCGGCGGAACTCCCGATCTAATCTCTTGTTCTGGAAGTTTTAGGGTATATGGAGTTATATAGGCAGAAAAAGCACATCAGGGGAGCCACGAGGGCCCCACGAGACAAGGGGCACGCCCTAGGGGGGCACCCCCCACCCTCGTGAGCACCTCATTCCTTCCTTGACATGGGGTCCAAGTCCATCAGGTGTGTTTCCTTCCAAAAATAACTTCTCTAGTTGATTTAGTTCCGTTTCGACTCCGTTTGATATTCCTTTTCTTCAAAACACTGAAATAGGCATAAAACAGCAAATCTGGGCTGGGCCTCCGGTTAATAGGTTAGTCCCAAAAATAATATAAAAGTGGAAAATAAAGCCCAAAATTGCCCAAAACAGTAGATAATATAGCATGGAGCAATCAAAAATTATAGATACGTTGGAGACGTATCAAACATCCCCAAGCTTAATTCCTGCTCGTCCTCGAGTAGGTAAATGACAAAAAGATAATTTTTGATGTGGAATGCTAGTTAGCATAATTTCAATGTAATTCTTCTTACTTGTGATATGAATATTCAGATCCATAAGATTCAAGACAAAAGTTCATATTGACATAGAAATAATAATACTTCAAGCATACTAACTTGAGCAACTAGTTGATACCCCGCGCGTTGCTGCGGGATTTTGTAGAGGATAATTGATGCGATGATAAATATTTCAAATCATGAAAGGAAATATATATTTGTATATTTATTGAACCATCAAGGTTAGTAGATTTGGGAACAATTTAAGTAAAATACAGATAATCAGCTTAGTGAAGTGCATATCACCCATAGACTTCACAATTCACACTTAATAATTGCATATGTAACATGCAAAGGGTCATTAGGAAATAGTAATAACGTGAGTTTGTCGGGATTACAATTTAAGCAAGAATGTAACTAATTTTATGTAGAAAGGTAGTAGTGTATCTCGTAGGTGCATCTCTTCTATGCCGTTCATGTTGCTAAAAACAACAGTATTCTTGTGCAGCATTATTCTTGTGATTGCATGCACCTTGACGATGTCATTTTCCCCTTGCATGTCCTGATTGCACAATAATCTCTTTATTGGTGGTTTCATCTTCTGAAAGTTCAATGCTCATTTTAGCCAAAGAATACCTGTGACAAAAAATCATCATTTGAATTTCATGTTGAATCTGAACCAATCGATTTACGCGGAGAGTTTTAAAACTATTACCTATTTTGTTGTCTCTCAATGACATTAGTTGCGGGTTGGCAAGAGGGAGGTGTATTATTGTTTGCATCCTCTAGAGTATGGGTAATCGCACTGCGAATAGAAAATTGTTGGGTCGGTGATGTTTAGATACAGAATGTAAATGCTATTTGGTGATTGATGGTAGACCTCTCGATATTCTTTGAAGATGGATGGCTCATCATTTCTTTGCATGGAGATGGCTGGAAGTATTTCATGTTTAAAGTTAGTACTTTCTATGTAGTAGGTAATATGGTTAAAAACTTAAAATTAGGGAGAACATACTCTTTGAATGAAAAGAAATTAGCCAACCTTTGTAGAAGGTAACACTTGTGCATTGTCAACCGAGAAGCTTTTCTTTATGACATAACTTACGGGGAACCTGTATACTGAATCAATCTTCATTCTCTCTGGCAAGCACCAAACAACCTCGTTTGGTGTCATATAGCGACATCCTAGATGATTTTCTATTTCATTGACTGTTTCACTTGATGAATCGGATGATCCAGCATTAGACATTATTTTTTATCTGCCTATCAAATCCCTTCGTCATATATTTGGAAGAGATATTTGTATGTACCACCAGTGGACATTGTGAGGAACACATTCTCTAATAGTGGCTTG
Organism: Triticum monococcum; assembly: GCA_034509565.1. Lineage (NCBI taxonomy): Eukaryota > Viridiplantae > Streptophyta > Magnoliopsida > Poales > Poaceae > Triticum > Triticum monococcum. The sequence continues at coordinate 354,617,368 of CM067847.1, forward strand.
CTCATAGAAATCTTTAGGGTAATACTTTTGTATTATCCTAACTGACCTCTATTTCAAGGGTGTGACAACATGTTGTGATTGATGGCGAGGGTGGTCATTACTACGTGAGACTAAATGCCTACCAGGATGCCTTGAAGTAGATCGTAGACAATATGTTTGAACAAATAAATAGAATGGAATAATCTAGAGGAAGAAATTTATATGGTATTTTACTATGTAATAGTTGAATTATCTCTTCCTCTAGATTATTCAGCAGTGAATGTGTTCGTACCAATTTCCAGTATAGAAGAGATAATCTAGAGGAAGAAATTTAATTACTTACACTTGATGAACAAATAAATAAATAGAAGATGCATATGCTCATCAAGTGTAACTAATTAAATTTAGCAGTGAGTGTGTTCGTACCAATTTGAGCTGCAAGAGACCTATGAAGCAATGAATCCAGCTCGAGTAGGAAGAGATCCGTGAAGCATAACGTCGAGCACCTTTTGATCCAAGAGCAATCTAAGAAATTCATAATGATAAGATCACTTCTTTACTAAATGAAAAAACTGATATATGGCACATTGCTTAAAAATATAATTGAGACCATATATAACAATATAACTAAATACAATGGTCCAGCCCATAAGAAAATTGAGACCTTCCTATTTTTCCGATAGAAAGAAGGTGGACCATTGATGTCTTTCTAACATACAATGTGTTTCATGTAGTCTAGGTCGTCTAAGACAATTGATATCTTTCTAACGTGGAATGTGTTTGGAGAACAAAAAGTACCTCTTAGGATCTCACTCGCATCACCACTCTTTCAGGGTCAGTAGCTTCGTGAACCTTAAAAACAGAGGTAAGCAATGCAAAACAAATTACTGGCTTAACACATACAAAAATATTTCAGCAACCATAAGCATGTAAGGTGTATCTTGATGTGACTGACGATGGGGGCGCCCACGACCGCGTGGGACTGAATGGATACCATGATTTGTAGAAGAATTTGCGGCGCTATCCATCTTTGCAAAGCATGTGCACAAAATTGCCTGAAATGGAAGCAGATTGTAGCCTATATGTTTGAATAAATATATCACAAAAAGATCCAAGGTAGGAAATTCATATGGTATCTAATATGCATGGAAATGAATGGATGGTGCATATGTTTGCATACCAATGTAAGAAGCGGGAGACCGCTGCAAAAATGAAATGAAGCCAATCCGAGGAGCAAGAGACCTACTAAGAAGAAAGTTGAAGCACCTTTCGATTCGGAGAGCAATCTGCAAAAAATTAAAACATAAGTTCAGTGATAAGAGAATTCCCGGGTGACTGAAAACAGGAAGCGTGCAACAGGAGGGAAATAACTACAATGTACTGATAAAATAGAAATAAATAGATAAATTAGTAAAATGATGATATTGGCTTTTGTACTATGTCCATCCTAAATTAGAAACATGTGTTGGTAGCACTGCTAACCAATTTGTGTAAGTGTGTATCATAATCAAATTGCAATTTTATGAAATAAGAATCTGAAAGAAATGCAAGGACCAAGAGACCTGTGATGTAACGTGGCCAATCCGAGCAGCAAGAAACCTACACGCTCAGCATCCTTTCATCCTTAGCACAACCTGAGAAATTGGAAAGCATAATCTTGTGAGGATAGAAATATTCAGAGAGGGCTGAAAAGAGGGAGTGTGCACCTAGTAGGGCTAAAGTTGGTTCTCAAAGGTGGATGTGAGCAGGCGTTCATGGTCGATGCGTTTGCAGAGGGGTTATAAGCACAACCTTTTCCGCATTTGCAGGGTAATGAAGCAGGAGATAATGGCGGCCTTAAATTGAGTGATGTGAGGCAGTTTCATATGCATTTGTGGCATCGAGGTGGAAGAGTTTGTGACATAAAAGTGGGGAAGACGAAGGAATTTCGTGGAGTTAATGCTCATCCGTGGAGCGGCGTTGACTGGCAGGGGGAGGGGCATTGGGCGTGGTGGCGTAAGTCACTGGCGGTGGCTGGCCATGGGGACCATCGATTGGGGCGTGGCGGCGGAATCCATGGTGGCAGCGGCTGGATCCCGCATCACAGGAGAGGTTGCTCGTAGGGGACCACCGAGAGTGAGGGCGGCAGGGTCAGTAGGGGCAGCTGGCCAGAGGCAAGCATGGTTGGCGACGGCAGGTGGGAGATCATGAGGGACCGCGGCGGCTGGCCGGGGAAGGGTAGGTCGTGCACAGCCGCCAGAAGGGATTATTGTAGCGGCGGCTTGACGAAAGGGATTTTCTTTAGCAATTCTTGACGGAAGGGTGTAGATCATATGTATCCTGAATGATAGATGCCCTTGGGCTTGGAGTGGGCCTTTTAGTGTCCAAAAAATGGTAAAGTCTACGCCCAGCGCACAAAATGAAATCAGACGCCAACAGCGAGCGGTGTGCCGGAGGACGAAACGGTACATTCACTTAGCGGTGGCAGCTCCTAGTAATTTTCACCAACACTTGATCTGATGGCTGTAGAGCACCCATCTATGTTGCATCAAAGGCTAGAACAATTCGGGTGACATGGCTTCATGAGAAGACAGGAAAATCACCTAGTGGGGTGCCCCTATTTAGATATAGAAGATTATGTCTCTTCAAAATAACATGGCCAAAGAAAGTTATCCCTACAAAATCATATAGTCTGGCTATGCTCCATCTTCACCACACAACATATTTAAATCATGCACAAACCCGATGACAAGCCAAGCAATTGTTTCATACTTTTGATGTTCTCAAACTTTTTCAATCTTCACGCAATACATGAGCGTGAGCCATGGATATAGCACTATAGGTGGAATAGAATGGTGGTTGTGGAGAAGACAAAAAGGAGAAGACAATCTCACATCAACTAGGCGTATCAACGGGCTATGGAGATGCCCATCAATAGATATCAATGTGAGTGAGTAGGGATTGCCATGCAATGGATGCACTAGAGCTATAAGTATATGAAAGCTCAAAAAGAAACTAAGTGGGTGTGCATCCAACTCGCTTGCTCACGAAGACCTAGGGCATTTTGAGGAAGCCCATCATTTGAATATACAAGCCAAGTTCTATAATGAAAGATTCCCACTAGTATATAAAAGTGACAACATATGAGACTCTCTATATGAAGAACATGGTGCTACTTTGAAGCACAATATATAAGACTCGCTATATCATGGTGCTACTTTGAAGCACAAGTGTGGAAAAAAGGAATAGTAGCATTGTCCCTTTTATTTTCTTTTTTTCTTTTTTTATTTTTATTTGGCCTTCCTTTTTTATTTGGCCTTTCTCTTTTTTGTTGGGACAATGCTCTATTGAATGATGATCATCACACTTCTATCTATTTACAACTCAATGATTACAACTCGATACTAGAACAAAGTATGACTCTATATGAATGCCTCTGGCGGTGTACCGGGATGTGCAATGATGCATGAGTGACATGTATGAAAAAATTATGAACGGTGGCTTTGCCACAAATACTATGTCAACTACGTGATCATGCTAAGCAATATGACAATGATCGAGTGTGTCATAATAAACGGAACGGTAGAAAGTTGCATGGCAATATATCTCGGAATGGCTATGGAAATGCTATAATAGGTAGGTATGGTGGCTGTTTTGAGGAGGGTATATGGTGGGTTTATGGTACCGGCGAAAGTTGTGCGGTACTAGAGAGGCTAGCAATGGTGGAAGGGTGAGAGTGCGTATAATCCATGGACTCAACATTAGTCATAAAGAACGCATATACTTATTGCAAAAATCTACAAGTTATCAAAGCACTGTACTACGCGCATGCTCCTAGGGGGATAGATTGGTAGGAAAAGACCATCGCTCGTCCCCGACCGCCACTCATAAGGAAGATAATCAATAAATAAATAAATCATGCTCCGACTTCGTCACATAACGGTTCACCATACGTGCATGCTATGGGATTCACAAACTTCAACACAAGTATCTCTCAAATTCACAACTAATCAACTAGCATGACTCTAATATCACAATCTCCATATCTCAAAACAATTATCATGCTTCAATCTTTTCTTAGTATTCAACACAATCATAAGAGAATTTTAGTATTCTTGAATACCTAGCATATTAGGATTTTAAGCATATTACCATGCTATTTAAGACTCTCAAAATAATCTAAGTGATGCATGAGAGTTCATCTATTTCTTCAAAATAAAACTACCACATGCTCTAAAATATATAAGTGAAGCACTAGAGCAAATGACAAACTACTCCGAAAGATTTAAGTGAAGATCAATGAGTAGTCAAATAATTATGCAACTATGTGAAGACTCTCTAACATTTAATAATTTCATGTCTTGGTATTCTATTAAAACAGCAAGCAAAGAAAAATAAAATGACATTCTAAGAATAGCAAACATCATGTGAAGAAGCAAAAACTTGGGATCAACCAAAACTAACCGATAGTTGTTGAAGAAGAAAGGTGGGATGCCAACCGGGGCATCCCCAAGCTTAGATGCTTGAGACTTCTTGAAATATTATCTTGGGGTGCCTTGGAAATCCCCAAGCTTGAGCTTTTGTGTGTCCTTAATTCCTCTCATATCACGGTCTCCCTAAATCTCAAAAGCTTCATCCACACAAAACTCAACAAGGACTCGTGAGATAACTTAGTATAAACCATTGCCAAAACCTTATCATACTCTACTGTAGCAAATCACTAAAATTATTATTCAACATTGAATACTAAATGCCTCTGCATATTTAATAGTCCTATCGTCAAATAGAATCATTAAAGAAGCAAACATATGCAAACAATGCAAACATAACAGCAATCTGCCTAAACAGGATAGTCTGTAAAGAATGCAGCAACATCCATACTTCCCTAGATCCAAAAATTATGAAAGAAAATTCCCACTGTATTAAATTTATCAGAGCTTAATATGCAAAAGGTTTCAACAATTTATCACATTCTGACTTTTCTAGGGAATTATTGCAACAGCGGTAAACTTTCTGTTTTGAAACAGCAACATGTGGACTTCTAACATACGCATAGTAAAGGCTATCAATGCCAATTTTATTGAAATAAAAGATGCAAAACATTTTTATAAATAACAGAAACCAAATCCTAACAAAATAAATTGACGCTCCAAGCAAAACACATATCATGTGGCGAATAAAAATATAGCTCCAAGTAAAGTTACCGATGAACGAAGACGAAAGAGGGGATGCCTTCCGGGGCATCCCCAAGCTTAGGCTCTTGGTTGTCCTTGAATATTACCTTGGGGTTCCTTGGGCATCCCCAAGCTTAGGCTCTTGCCACTCCTTATTCCGTAGTCCATTGAATCCTTACCCAAAACATGAAAACTTCACAACACAAAACTTAACAAAAAACTCGTAAGCTCCGTTAGCGAAAGAAAACAAAACACTACTTCAAGGTACTGTAATGAACTCATTCTTTATTTATATTGGTGTTAAACCTACTGTATTCCAACTTATCTATGGTTTATAAACTATTTTACTAGCCATAGATTCATCAAAATAAGCAAACAACACACGAAAAACAGAATCTGTCAAAACAGAACAGTCTGTAGTAATCTGGATCAAACGTATACTTCTGGAACTCATAAAATTCTCAAATAAATTTCTGGACCTGAGGAATTTATCTATTAATCATCATAAAAAATGATTAACTAAATAGCACTCTCCAAATAAAAATGGCAGAAATTCTCGTGAGCCCTAATGTTTCTGTTTTTTACAGCATGATCAACAAGACTTTCCCCAAGTCTTCCCAAAGGTTCTACTTGGCACAAACACTAATTAAAAGCATAAAACCACATCTAAACAGAGGCTAGATGAATTATTTATTACTAAACAGGAGCAAAAAGCAAGGAACAAAAATAAAGTTGGATTGCCTCTCAACAAGCGCCATCGTTTAACGCCCCTAGCTAGGCATGTTGATTTCAATGATGCTCACATAAAAGATAAGGATTGTAACATAAAGAGAGCATCATGAAGAATATTACTAGAACATTTAAGTCTAACCCACTTCCTATGCATAGGTATTTTTTGAGAAAACAACTTATGGGAACAAGAATCATCTTGCAAAGGAAGGTAAAGCAAGCATAACCTCAAAACTTTAAGCACATAGAGAGGAAACTTGACATTATTGCAATTCCTACAAGCATATGTTCCTCCCTCATAATAATTTTCAGTAGCATCATGAATGAATTCAACAATATAACTATCACATAAAGCATTCTTTTCATGATCTACAAGCATAAAAAATTTACTAGTCTCCACATAAGAAAAATTCTTCTCTTGAGTAGTAGTGGGAGCAAACTCAACAAAGTAACTATCATGGGATTGAAAATTGAAATCAAGATGACAAGTTTCATTGTTATCATTATTCTTTAAAGAATATGTGTCATCACAATAATCATCATAGATAGGAGGCATGCTTTCATCATAATAAATTTTCTCATCAAAACTTGGGGGACAAAAAATATCATCTTCATCAAACATAGCTTCCCCAAGCTTGTGGCTTTGCATATCATTAGCATCATGGATATTCAAGGAATTCATACTAACAACATTGAAATTATGCTCATCATTCAAATATTTAGTGCCAAACATTTTATAGATTTCTTCTTCTAGCACTTGAGCACAATTATCCTTTCCATCATATTAACGAAAGATATTAAAAAGGTGAAGCGTATGAGACAAACTCAATTCCATTTTTTATAGTTTTATTTTATAAACAAAACTAGTGATAAAAACAAGAAACTAAAAGACTCGATTGCAAGATGTAAAGATATACTTTCAAGAACTCACCTCCCCGGCAACGGTGCCAGAAAAGAGCTTGATGTCTAGTACACAACCTTCTTCTTGTAGACGTTGTTGGGCCTCCAAGTGCAGAGGTTTGTAGGACAGTAGAAAATTTCCCTCAAGTGGATGACCTAAGGTTTATCAATCCGTAGGAGGCGTAGGATGAAGATGGTCTCTCTCAAGCAACCCTGCAACCAAGTAACAAAGAGTCTCTTGTGTCCCCAACACACCCAATACAATGGTAAATTGTATAGGTGCACTAGTTCGACGAAGAGATGGTGATACAAGTGGTATATGGATGGTAGATAAAGGTATTTGTAATCTGAAATTATAAAAACAGCAAGGTAGAAAGTGATAAAAGTGAGCGTAAACAGTATTGCAATGTGTGGAAATAAGGCCTAGGGTTCATACTTTCGCTAGTGTAAGTTCCCTCAGCAATACTAATATAATTGGATCACATAACTATCCCTCAGCATGCAACAAAGAGTCACTCCAAAGTCACTAATAGTGGAGAACGAACGAAGAGATTATGGTAGGGTACAAAACCACCTCAAAGTTATTCTTTCCAATCAATCCATTGGGCTATTCCTATAAGTGTCACAAACAGCCCTAGAGTGCGTACTAGAATAACACCTTAAGACACAAATCAACCAAAACCCTAATGTCACCTAGATACTCCAATGTCACCTCAAGTATCCGTGGGTATGATTATACGATATGCATCACACAATCTCAGATTCGTCTATTCAACCAACACAAAGGACCTCAAAAGTGCCCCAAAGTTCCTACCGGAGAATCACGACGAAAACGTGCGCCAACCCCTATGCATAGGTTCCCAATGTGACGAAACCCGCAAGTTGGTCACCAAGACATACATCAAGTGGCACGTGGTATCCCATTGTCACCACAGATATCCACGGCAAGACATACATCAAGTGTTCTCAAATCTTTACAGACTCAATCCGATAAGATTACTTCAAAGGGGAAACTCAATTCATTACAAGAGAGAAGAGGGGACGAGAAACATAAGATCCAACTAAGCTCGCGATACATCAAGATCGTATCATCTCAAGAACACGAGAGAGAGAGAGAGATCAAACACATAGCTACTGGTACATACCCTCAGCCCCGAGGGAGAACTACTCCCTCCTCATCATGGAGAGCGCCGACATGATGAAGATGGCCACCGGTGAGGGTTCCCCCCTCCGGCAGGGTGCCGGAACAGGGTCCCGATTGACTTTTGGTGGCTACGGAGGCTTCTGGCGGCGGAACTCCCGATCTAATCTCTTGTTCTGGAAGTTTTAGGGTATATGGAGTTATATAGGCAGAAAAAGCACGTCAGGGGAGCCATGAGGGCCCCACGAGACAGGGGGCGCGCCCTAGGGGGGGCGCCCCCCACCCTCGTGAGCACCTCGTTCCTTCCTTGACGTGGGGTCCAAGTCCATCAGGTGTGTTTCCTTCCAAAAATAACTTCTCTAGTTGATTTCGTTCCGTTTCGACTCCATCTGATATTCCTTTTCTTCAGAACACTAAAATAGGCATAAAACAACAAATCTGGGCTGGGCCTCTGGTTAATAGGTTAGTCCCAAAAATAATATAAAAGTGGAAAATAAAGCCCAATATTGCCCAAAACAGTAGATAATATAGCATGGAGCAATCAAAAATTATAGATACGTTGGAGACATATCATTGTCTACAACGAGGCCTATTCGATGCAGGACTTCTTTGTTGTTACCAAAGTCTACAGTAACGAATTTGACTAGGTTGCTCTCGAGGAAGTCTTTAAAATCCTGGCACTCAACGTCGGCATGGCATATGTGCTAGACCAAGCATAAGTCATGCACGCAAACCTGGATCACGGCGGGCTTCTTCCTCTCTTCGTCCTTTAGATCCTTCTCTCGTCCTAGGACTATGGTGTACTCAACATCTAGCCCAGCGACCCACTCATCATCTGAGTCTTCGAACATGCGTCTGAAGCGAGAAAGGCATCCTTTCACTGTCGCGGAAGAACGGGTGTAGATGACGTCGAACTCATCGTCGGTGATGGTTCTAACCTTGTACTCATCGCCGATCGTGGAGATTTGGGACGCCATGGATTTGGGAGGAGGGTTAGGATTAGTGGAATTGTCGTAATGTAAATGGACGGGACGACTAGGAGCAAACCGCTATAGTATTGAAGGACGTGCGGGGACGAGTTGGAGCGAACTACCAGCGTGCGAACGGCAGGGTAGTGGCTTTCCATTCTCCCATGATACGGGCTTTCGAGAGCCCTTGGATCTGAGATCGAACGGTTGCATGGCGTGATTCTAGACCTATGGGTGAATATCCTATCCTGGAGGGTTATTCTGCAAATTTTCAGCAACTTAGCATGCAACCGTTTGATCTCAGATCCAAGGGCTGCCAGCAGCCCGTATCATGGTCGCGCCTACCACGACCATCGCGTCGCTCGCGCGGTCGCGCCCTTGGAGATTTAACACAGTGCGTTAGGCTATCTGATGTTGGCATGTCATACATAGTCATCACTTAGTCACTCATACTACAACAAGGTTGGCTATAAGTGTATTTTTTTACTCCTCTCTATCTCTTTCTTCGTACTCAGGGAAGAAACGGTGCTAAGCGCGTGTATTTATTGCATTTGCCAAGGAGTGACCTCTTCCAATGAAATGGTGTTGCTAAGTTTGCTTCATTTAATTAGCTATAGACTCAAACTTGTCTTTTCACCTAGGTACACGCGCTTAGCACCATTTCTTCCTTGGGTCACCAAACTAGTCTCTCTCTTCTTGATTAAATTGCCAATCAGACTTTATGCTTATGTGGCAAGCTTAAGCACCTGTAGGAGCAAGTAAAAGTAAGTATAATAGTGCGCTTTACATGGCATTTTTGCATATGTGTAGGAAAGAGAGGCAAGGAAAAAGTGGAGAAGTGGGCTCTCATGCAAGAGCCAGCCTCTACTACATGGTGGAGCATTGGGAGAGGCACCTGTATGGAGGTGGTCAGGAATCTGGGAGACTCACGCCGGTCGTAGCGCCGCAGTTAAAACGATAATGGCAAGTCAAATCATAGGGCCCCACCTGTCCAGCAGTAACTCACTGTCAAATCACACATCCCTACGTTTGCAGCAGCCTACTCCCTCGTCTTCTCGCGTCTCTGTCGAACCGACTAGGCAGAACTGCCCCGCCGCCTACCGCACAGGAAAAGCCCCGCCCTCGACTTTTAAATAGTATATAGTATACTAATTTTGTATCCATGGATTGCGCTCGCGCCATGGAGCAAAGCGTCTAGAAAATGGAGGAGAGACGGTGGTCTTGCAATAGAGAAGAGGGAGAGGCGAGACGGTGGTTTTGGAATGGAGATGATGGAGAGGAGAGGAGGTGGTTTTGCAATGGAGAAGAGGGAGAGGAGCGTGCAGCAGCAATTTAGGATTGGATGAGAGGGCCGGTGCGCTCTAACTGGATCAAAATCAAAATCAATTTACCCTTCAATTAAGAAAGCCACCCCACATTAACTAGTCTCCCTTTTATTCTGGGTCATAATTGACCATGATTTTCGCACATAAAATATATGTTATACGTTGTATACAAGGCCACTATCAAAATTACAATTTGCAACTATACAAGGCCACTAACATTAATCGAGGCAAAATTGATGGTGTTTGCCTCGTACTAGCACCCGAGGACATTAATATCCCTTGTGTGCATGCGGGAGTGAGAAGGTTAGCTTGCATTCCAAACATTAATCAACCAATGACGAGTAAGAGGGTTGGCTTGTTGTGCTTGGGAGAGAAAAACCACATTAATTAACATGACAATCAAGGTGACAAGCTAGCTTGCAACATTGACTTAAACATAGCATTGATTTTTACCTTGGTACCTGTAATATGAGTTTGTGGCCTTGTATACAAAAATGGAGGGAGTATAATTTGAAAGTACATTCATATACGAACCAAACGATACAATTTTTGGTGACATGCATTCACATTTTGCTTGTCAAATACAGTACGTGGTCAAACTTTGACCCAAAATACGCGAAACAACAAAAAATACTTCCAAGACCAGCGCCGCTCTTCCGCTCTTCTCCTCTTAAACCACCGCCGCTCCTCTCATGTTCCAATCTAAATGCAGCGCCGCTCCTCTCCTCTTCCAATTCAAAACCACCGCCCCTCCTCTCCTGTTCCAGTCCAAAGCCCGCGTCGCTCCTCTTCCGTTCTAATCCAAAACCAGCGCTGCTCCTCTCCTCTTCCATTCAAAAACCACCGCCGGCGAGTGAAGGTGCTGCGGAGAAGTAGATCGATGGAGGAGTACAACCGATACATGAGGATCGCAGACGGCGACCCTGTGAAGCTAGCTAGGATGTTGGAGATACAGTCTTGGTTTGACAACAAGGACCAATTAGTGGCGACGGCGACATCCATGGCCAAATATCTGCAACAGAGCGAAAAGGCGGCGATAATCCCGGAGGGAGTCGCGCAGGAGTACATAGAGCTGCTCCTCTGGGCCATGGAGCAAACAGATTCACTGAATCCGATCGTGAGGGAGCGGTGGTGGGAGTATCGATCCCAGATGGAGCATCCACCAGAGATTGAAGGAACGAGCATCTACAGGGTGCCATTTGTGAGGGTGTCCTGCCAGAGCGAGCCGATGGAGTCTTCATCGACCGAACCCAACTGCAAGAGGAGAAAAGCAGTTGGCCCGACGATGCTTGCCCGCCATCGTCTCCCTCGCGGTTCACATCGTCTCACGGGGCGACTGTCTGCAGCCCAGGAATAGGAGGGGGCTGCCCCCCAGCCCAATAGTCGGGCAGGTTGTGAATTGTCAGGAGGAGCTTAGGGTTGTCAGTATTTGCAGGTTGTGAATTGTGTTTTGTGTTGTGTATTTTGAGAGTACTTTCAGATATGAATGTCTTTTGAATTTTAGATTTGCAGTATTGAGCATATGAAGTATTTTATGAATTCTAGATATCTATTTTTAGCACTTAAAAAATGTAGTTTCATAGGAGTATAAAAGTGTAGACAATGTGATTCTCAGAGAAGAAACTGCAAGTTTCAGTTTCAGATAAGAAACTGCATGTTCAGTTTCAGATAAGAAACTGCAACTTTCAGAGGCAGAGCATTTATATTAACACGGCCTTTTCAAACAGGGTTAACATCATGTTGGAAGTTTTATTCATGGTCGAAAATGGAACTACCATCCAGTTAACATCATGCTGATCAACATTCATGCATACCACATCTTCATATGATGCATAGTCAAAATGCCCACACAATGTCGAGTGTGCGAAACACAGAGAAAATGAGGGACGAAGTTTTGGCAAGTGTTGGACGTGGTTTTGGGCTGCCCCGTCTAGGATTTCATTTTTAACATGCGCAGCCCACGTCCTCGGATGGGAGGTCCATAGGTCTGTTTGTATTTTCTTAGGGTCGTCATGTATCTCCCATCCGAGGTTTCATTTTTGGCAGCCCAATTTATGTATTTTTTTTTGAAGAAAACACAGAGGTCTGTTCTATTTTTCTATATAAGAATAGGAACGCTAGGTCCAACTTATGTTTCCCTTCTAACTATATTATTTATATTTCAATTATTTTATATGTTGACTGTTTAGTTCATATAATTGGCAAATAGATGACCGCTCTCGCGATCCCCTTCGCCCCCGCCACCACCTCCACCCTCGCCGTCGCCCCCGCCACTACCTCCACCCTCGCCGCCGCCATAGATCTTGCCGCCACCCCCTGCCTCCTAACTCCGGGCACGCCTGCCCCCCTCAGCAAGTCCGCTCGCACGCCCCATGGAGTCGCCGGCCATATCCACGGGGGAATGGCTGGAAGACAGGCAGATGTACAAGATGCATCTCCCACATGTCTACGAAGCCTTCCCGCGGATGCTCCAGCCGCTCGACTCTGTCGCGCCGGCGGTGCTGCGGGAGACTCGAGGGAGGAGATGGAGGGAGCAGGCGATGCGGATCCGCGACGACGCTCTCTCCTGGACCCAGTGCACGCGCGAATGGAGGGAAGCAGAGGAGGAAGCTGCGAGGGAGGAAGCCAAGGAGGGACCGAATCCGTTCTCTCACTCGCGCAGGTATGCTCGGATGTTCAAGGATCATGTGGATTGGGAGCTGCTAAATCTAGCCCTGCGGATCTACTTCAAAGGAGATTTCTCATAGATGCAAAGGATGCCCCACCCCAGTGAGCCGCCGATTGCGTTCATTCGATGGGCGAAAGGAGAAGTGAATTCAGGAGATCCACGCCGTGCTGCGAGATGGGAATGCTTGACTGGACTCCTGCCCACCAGCACGCCACCGGAGCCGGAGCAGGTGGATCCCCTACCTTACCTCTTCCCCAAACCTATAGAAGATTGAAATTAGGCTTGCAATCTGCTTCAATTGAGCTGTCTGGTGGTTATTTTTGCTTCCTGAGAGACAACATCTGGCTGGAGGATGAGAAGGAACTAGGAACTCCGATGAATTTCCCCTATCACAATGGGGGGAGCGCCGGTTGGGCAGTGGTACGGCCCACCTCCGCCCCAAATGGGGGCACAATCTGCGTAGGCTCCTGTAATTGCCCAAGATCAATCTGCTGGTGGTTCTGACTCTCAGATCAGTGGGAAATCTCAAGGCAAGAATCGGCAAAAGAAGAGATAGGACATCCAGAAAACTGCTCCTGCCCCTGCTTCGGGCCTTATGGCATACTCTGAGGTGATCTGCTACAACTGTGGGGAACCAGGACATCATTTGGATAAATGTGTCAAGCCCAAGAGTTGTTTTATCTGCAAAATGGTTACCCATAAAGTTGAGAATTGCCCTGTCAGAAGGAAAACCCACAGTTCTGCTAGATATGTTGGAAGTGCTGCTCCAGGATTATGTCCACCATTGACAAAATTTTCTGTGACACAGAATTAGATAGTTTTTTGCCCTTTCTAGTTGTAGAGCTCTGCCCAGATGTGGTAGTGACCACACTCCTTTGCTCTGGGACTCTGGTCTTAACCAAACTCCAAATAGCAATAGTTTTAAATTTGAAAAGTGGTGGTTGCTTAGAGAAGATTTTACTTAGCTAGTCAGGAAAATCTGGAATCAGCCTACTGGGAGCAGCTGCCCCCAAGAAAATTGGCAGATCAAAATCACTTTCACCTGGAGAGCCCCTTATTACTTATGATCGTCTGCTGCACATGAGGACCCTGAAGATACTCTCCGTTGTTAACCCGAGAACTTGTGTTCATCGCATTTGCAATTTCCCTTCCACCGTCAACCCTTATGGATAACTACTTGCAGTTGTTATTCTTACATTCATCCCCAGTTGGTCTTGTTATTACAAGATACCCCGAAATACTCGTCGTTGTTTCGATAATCCTTTAAGCTTACTACCTTGCTGTTCTTTGTCGCCTGAATACCCCTATGGATAATTCTCGCACTTATCGAGTATCTGCTCATCCCCAGTTGATTATGTATTTCACAAAAGCTTTCGAAATACCATTCGATCTTCCGAAAATCCTCAATGACCTATTGCTCTTGAAATTCCTGCTTGCTTGCATTATGGTTAATCCCATAAGTCTGGTGATCTTATTGGCATCCTTTGTCATTATCATTTTGAGTCTGTTGATACAATATGTTGCGAATGCTCGCAATCATTAGTTGATCCTTGAAATTATCTTTCTGGCTCAGATGTCATTTTGGAACATGAGTTGATTCTCGACCAATCTATTTGCCGTCGATTGTACTCTTAGGTCTATTCAACTTATTCACCCTTGATCAGAACATATGCATATGATCATTTGATTTGGAAATCTTAATTCCTTTGATATCTAAGCATCGAATTATTCATTGTTCTATAATCCGATGCCTTTACATTCTTTCTTCAACTGGTTGTGTGCCGATGCTCACATCAACTCCGCTATGGACTGTCAGATCCTTTGTTGGATTACTATTTGACAATGTCCTTCATATTTCACCACCTTGTGAATTCTTCCCTAATTCATAATACTATTGGTAAATAGTATTCTCTGATTTGGCCAACCATGCTCTACTATCGAGCTTGAATTATTTACCCCTGAGTTTGTGGTATATGGTTCTACGAAGCCCCGATGGGTTGAAACTATGCCTTCCTTAATCTGTGTGAACTCGGAAGATTTCACGGGTCATACTTATCTGGTATTGCACGAGGTAAAACTTTTAAGAACTATTGTCATTTTCGAAAAGCAAGAGGTGAATGGAAGGTTATACATTGAAAAAGTGGGAGTCGACCTTGAACTTTGTGTTCATGCCCATGGACACGATGTAGATCCTATCATGGAAGCTTCTTGTAATAATAACTATTTCCTTGATATAATATCCTCTGGTATCGGTGAATTGGTCCTTGGCAATCGTGGTTCCGACAATGTTCTTCTTTGATCCCATTTCTCGGGCAAGTTTAAGCACTTGTCTTCTATGGATCAATACAACAGTCCGACCTTTACTTTGATATTTCATCGAGTACTACACCTTGGTATCTCGAGATTAACACGGAACTACATAATTTCTTATGAGTTCTCCATCAGGTACTGCTTTCTCACTGATTCCAATTTTTTTTCACGGGCTCTGAGTCATTAAACACTCAAGGACACCGATAGCTGAATCGAGTCCGCATCGCGATTAAACAACTATTAGTAATCTTCTTTACTTACGAGTTTGCACTCGATCACGTCATTTCTAGCCTGATCGGCTATATCACTATCGTGCTGATTTTAACTGTGCTACCTGGTCCTTATTCCCGGAGCATAATTTTCGACGATGAGCTAAACTTACGTCGATCTTCCTCATCATATCATTTCACCTTGAATAGCGAGCTTGGTTTTGAGTTTGTGTCGTACCCTTGGTTCCAATAACTTTTCGCTTCACCATTGCTTTGACTTGATGTCATCGCCGATCGATTACATCTTAAAATCTCTCAACAAATGTGTCATGATCATCATAAACATTTCGAGCTCTTCCAAGATATCTATTGAATTCTTCATGGGAAATACCATCCTTGCCTTCGATGAATTGTGTTATCATCGACAACTTTATTGCCTTCCTTCCAACACAAACTTGTTCGTGTTTTGTATTATACCTTGAGTTCCTTGCTATCCAACATTTGTTCTTCTTTACCTTGGAGTATTACCATCTATTATATCCAGGATATCGTGCTTAGCACATCCGGCCGGAGGCCCTATGGTTATAGATTCCTTTTCAGCAAGGTTATCCATTCTTCCATGAGGAAATTGTAAGACTTATTCTACAAGTTATTCCTGATGGATCCTTTGTGTTTCCAAAGTCTGACCTTTGCCTGAAGACCATGTCAATGCTATCTCGAAGCATATATATGTACTCCGACTTTCAACAAAATCATTTGAAGCCAGTGCTAAATGTTTCCTGCTCAATTATCCAAACACCGTTGTATGGATAATGTCATGAAAATTCTCTCCCGTACCTAAAGAGTTTTCTACAATATATCCTGTCATGGATATCATGATCTGCTTGTCCTTGGGAAGGATATACCCTTGAAATATGTGTTTGAACACATTTTCCTTTCCATTGTTCTATTTAATCTGATAATCACATTTTCCTTTCAATTGTTTTGTTTAACCTTCTTGAGGTTTATAAGATCTAAATAGTAATAAGTCACTACTTTTGTAAACAACTCGGTGTACAACTCTGTCAGTAAGAACCCGTTACTATTGTTGGTGACATTCCGGTAACCCCCGATGGGCGAGAACTTTGCCTATTGGTCCACCTCCTTTCAACGAGCAGAAAAATGGTTCTCTTCGTCCCTTGCCCTTGGTACCAACGTTGTTGCCGACATAACTGATAGGCTGCCCTCTGACCTGTCTTGCTATCATGACCGTACAAGATAGCACCGCTCCTCCTAGTTTTAACCCACATGGTGGGCCCATAACCCACAGGTCCACACGATCGAAACCTGACTCTCCTGTATATATTTGATTCTGAAATATTCTTGCATTTGGCTTCGTATCTTGTCACGAGCCACCTTTAGAGAGATGATTTGTTCCCGATGCTCTGAACCCCTTCCTCACACTTTGTTCAGGTATCAATCGTTTGTCTATTCGCTTTAAACTTCATATGGTACCTTCATACTTGCTCTCGATGTTAATTAAGTTTCAACTCGAGAGATACTTCTGCCTCATTCCCTGAATTATTCACCAGACAATTAACCCTATATGGGTCAGTTCACCCGATCTTACTCTTTACTTCCCCACTTAAATCTCGGGACGAGATTTCTTGTAGTGGAGGAGATTTGTAACATCCCCGGCATCACACTACAGTAATCTGTCCCTAATGAAGGTCACGTCATCATGATCATCATGCCAAAATGCCACTTGTCCAAAATCTACTTCAAATTCAAATTCAAATTGCATGTCAAATAATTGCTTCTTCTTTCATGCAAATAAAATAGTTCGTCCTATGGCAATAATCCCTACATATTTGTCATGTTGAGGCCAACATTTTTGGAATTCCCAAATTGCCCCTGGGAATTTATTATCTGGTCCAGTAGTATTTAAGATGTCCTTATCATTTTCTAAAATGCTTGGACAACTCCTGATGGCCCCAAACTTTTTCTGGCAATGCGCAATAATTGATTAAAATTGTTATGGCCAGTGGCATGTTTTGCAAAGTCAATTGTGGCGAAAAGAAAATGCAAAAGCTACTGAAAAAGAAAAAGAAAAGAAAAGGCAAAACAATAACAAAAGGAAATGTTCCCCCTCCCTGCTGGGCCTTGCCCTAGATGGCCAACCGGCCCAACTGGCCAAGAGGCCACCAGGCCGGCCCACCCCCAGCTTACACCTAACCCCTCCCCCCATGACCTAACTACTACACCCCCAAACCCCCCACGATCCCCACTCTCCCTCGATCCCTCCCTGCACAGTCACCCACGACACACAGAGGAGGGGCACCCCCTGTTCGATCCCCTCCACCCGGCACCCCCGCGCCTGAAGGCCGCCATCGCTCCGCTGGGGCTGCAGCCAATCGGCGTCGAGCGCCGCCTCTCCCGACCTCCGTCCTTGCGCCGCCGCTGACTAGCGCCGCCATGCCCAACTGCTTCGCCCGCGCCGTCCTCGACCTCCTCCTCAACCGCGGCTCCACCGAGCCTCGCCGATGTTCCCCTGCAACGGGGGTGAGCCGCCGTCCGTCCTCCTCTTCCCTCTCCTCGATTCACCGGCTTAGCTTGTTGTCCGTGTCATCCGTTCTTCTGACCGACGCCGCAGTCGCCGTGCGCCCTCGTCGCGGTCGTCGCGACCGTTGACGTGCCCCTTGTCCGTGCACCGGCTATGCTCGGGCTGCGCCCCGTGCGCGCGTCCGCCCCCGCCAGCGATGTTGCCTACTGCTGCCGCGCGCGGCTGCCACTTCTGCCGCTGCTCTGCTTCTTTTGCCGCTGCTCCAGCGCCCGGGATCGAGGCACCGCGCCCATCCCGACCCGCGGCTAGTGCTACCTGCTGGCCTAGGGCCGTGCCCGTGCCTCGCAAGCACCCCGCATCGTCGCCCGTGCGTGGCCTGTGCGCCCGCTGGTGCCGCGTCGGCGCTCTGGAGCGCCCCCTCATTCGAGCGGTTCCGCCTGCCCGATCCGCCAGGCCCCCAGGGGCCAATGACAAGTGGGCCCCAACCTAGAACGTTTGTTTTAAAAAAATCAATTAATTAAATTTAAAATTAAATTAATAAAGAATTAAATAAATAATAATTAAAATAATTATCTGGTTAATTAAATGAATTAACTTAATTAATCCTGTTAATTAACCTGCTAATTACCTAATTAGTCAATTAGTCAGAACTAACAGAAACTGACATGTGGGTCCCATGACTAGTTGACCAGTCAACTGGTCAAAGTTGACCTGGTCAATGAGTCCACTGTCAGCCTCTGGTGGCCCTGCTGTGTGCACTTTGCTGGGTGCACATAGCAATTTCACCCTTTTATTTCGAATTAATAATAATTTCAGAATATTGTTAAACTTTGGAAATTCATAGAAAATAATCCGTAACTCCGATGAAAATGTTCTCTACATGAAAGTTGCTCAGAATGACAAGAAGAATCCGAATACATGGTCCATTTACCTATCAGATGCCTCTAACTATCTGAACATGGAACATTCCCCCTCCGGTCATCTGTGTGACACAGGTCCGGAACCGGGAAATCTTTCCCGGATGCTATCCCCCTTCACCGGTATCGTGTAGCACCGCGTTAGAACACGTCTAACTCTGCATGTTGTCCTGTTATGCACTTGCTTGCTAGGTATTTACTGTTTCTTCCCCCTCTTCTCTCCAGTAGACCCCGAGACTGCTGCCGCTGTGATCGACTACGTCGACGA
Source organism: Triticum monococcum (assembly GCA_034509565.1). NCBI lineage: Eukaryota > Viridiplantae > Streptophyta > Magnoliopsida > Poales > Poaceae > Triticum > Triticum monococcum. The sequence continues at coordinate 354,636,477 of CM067847.1, forward strand.
TGACCCCCTCCTAGCCAGAGCAACCAGGCAAGCAAACCCCCCTTGAGCATTCCGATATCGCCCATTTCTTTCCCTCTCATGCTTGCATTAGAACTGCTACTGCTTTATGTATGATCCTATTCTGATGCATAGCCTGTTGTTGTTACCTGCTTTCATACCTTACCTGCTTATTCTAAACTGCTTAGTATAGGTTGGTTAGTGATCCATCAGTGACCCCCACCTTGTCCCAGTTGCCCCGCTTTATGTTCAATGACTCGATCAACGTGATCGATGCCTAGGGCCCGACACCGCACATCACCCCCCCTTAGTTGTACGACTCTGCAGAGTTACCATCGAGTGTCGAGGGTGGAACCTCTTACATCACTCCTGATGAGATCTCCGTAGTGTAGCTTTACGGTCGAGGTCATCGAGGGTGATTTCCTCCTTAACCACTTCCGTTATGGCTCTGTCGTGCAACCCATCAAACGTGAACCTCGAGGGTGTATCCTCTTACGTTCACCTTGATGACAACATCGAGTGGAATTCACCGGGGGTGATTCCTCGGGTTTTCCCCTTGGTGTTAGACACACAGTTACTATGGTTACTATGATTTTGCACCGAACCATGTGACTAAAGACGGGTTGACCCTGAGTGGTACCCGCGCGAGATTAATTGCGAGTGATGTGGAGTCGGGTTGACCTAGAAGGTGCCCACGAGATACTTACGAGGCGTGGCCGGGCATTCTTAGCCCTTGCCGCAAGTACTCGAGATGGGGCGACGGGGTCACATCGATCGTGAGTCTCTGCTCGTTACCGCGCGTTCTTAATCCACTATGATTTGGATATTTGATCTGAGGGGCCTCTGGCATATACGCACTAACCATCTACGCGGGGACAGTTATGGGCACTCGACGTCGTGGTATCAGCCGAAGCCTTCGTGATGTCAGCGACTGAGCGACGCGCATTGGATTGGACCGTAAGCCTGCTCTTGTATTAAGGGGGCTAGTTCTGCTTCCGGCCGCGTTCGCAACGTGCAGGTGTGCAAAGGGCGATGGGCCCAGACCCCTGCATCATAGGATTTAGACCGGCGTGCTGACCTCTCTGTTGTGCCTAGGTAGGGCTGCGACGTGTTGATCTTCCGAGGCCGGGCATGACCCATGAAAGTGTGTCCGACCGGAGTTAATCGAGCGTGGTGGGTAAGTTGGTGCACCCCTGCAGGGAAGAAAACATCTATCGATAGCCTGTCCTACGGTAACAGACACTTGGAGTTGTATCCCGATCGATACAACTAGAACTGGATACTTGTGATGAGAACTGGATGCTGATGAGAATTGGATTGTGATGATAACTGGATAGTATGGCTTTGGGATTGCTTTCTCGCAGGGAGTCGAGAAAGGATCTCTGGCCGAGGTTGATAACACTTCTACTACTTACTCTATGCTACTCTACTCCCTCTTGTTGCTGTAAGATGGAGGTTTCCAGAAGATGCTACTCTTCGATAGGCTAGGTTTTCCCCTTCCCTTCTGGCATTCTGCAATTTAGTCCACAGATACAACCTATTTTCCTTTGACACATATGCATACTTAGTTTAGATCTGATGTAAGTCTTGCGAGTACTTTGGATGAGTACTCACGGTTGCTTTGCTACCTCTTTTTCCCCTATACCCGGTTGTTGCGACAAGATGACGGATCCCAGGAGCCAGACGACGCCACTGAAGACTACTACTACCCGGAGGATTCCTACTACTACGTGAAGACCGCAGACGACTAGGAGTAGTTAGGAGGCTCCCAGGCAGGAGGCCTTGCCTTTTCGATCGTTGTTGCTTTTGTGCTAGCCTTCTTAAGGCACACATGTCTAACTTATGTCTGTACTCAGATATTGTTGCTTCCGCTGACTCTTGTGTATTCGAGCTTATGTATTCGAGCCCTCGAGGCCCCTGGCTTGTAATATAAAGCTTGTATTATTTTAATTTGTGTCTAGAGTTGTGTTGTGATATCTTCCCGTGAGTCCTTGATCTTGATCGTACACATTTGCGTGTATGATTAGTGTACGATTGAATCGAGGGCATCACAACTACCAAAGGGTGGAACTCCAATGAGGAAGCTAATCCTAGAAGATACAAAAGGCTTCTCCTCCTTGAGTTTGATTCTCTAGATATTAAGGCAGCAACCAATGACCTCTTTGAGGCTGAGACTAATAGATTAAACTTTGTCCATGGAGAGCTCAAGAAAATTTGGCTTCAAAAATAAATCAAAGCCAAACAAAGGTCTAGAGATAGGAACATTAAGGAGGGTGATAGAAATACTGCTTACTTCCATGCAGTAGCTAACCAGAGGAGGAGGAAAACTCTCATTCACTTCCTTGATGGCCCTAATGCCCCTGTTACTGAGGTAGATGAGATGCTGAAAGTGGCTAGTGACTTCTACAAAGACCAGTTTAAGAAAGAAAACCCTTCTGGGTTCTCTCTACAAAACAATTTTTTCTCTGCTTCTGAAAAAGGCTCTCCTGTTGAAAATGAGCTGCTAGAAGCCCCTAATGGCCATTTTTAGCTCTTATCCTGATGGGGCTCCTGGTCCTGATGGGATTCCCTTCTTGTTTTACCAGCATTTTTGGGACTTGGTGAAAAATGATCTCTTAGATCTTTTTCAAGCCTTTCATAGAGGAGAGTTGGATCTAGCAACTTACTCATGGGGGGTCTATTGGGGTCAAGTTAAATAACTGTGAAAGTGATTTTTTTCCTTGCTGGTAAAGGCCTTAGGCAAGGTGACCCCATCTCCCCACTTTTGTTTAATTTAGTAGTGGACGTTCTTACTAAAATGCTGAGCAAAGCTGCTTATCATAGTCTGATTGCAGGGCTCTATCCTGAGGTCTGCCCTGGTGGCATCCTCTGCCTTCAATATGCAGATGATACCATCCTTGACTCCACACATGCTAGCAATCTGAAAACTGTTCAAACCTGGTTTGAACAAGTCTCAGGCATGAGAATCAACTACTCTAAAAGTGAACTCATCCCTATCAACATGGATGATCAGGAGTTAGCTGACTTCCTCTCTATTCTAGTCTGTAATAAAGGTAACTTCCCCATTAAGTACCTAGGTATCCCTCTCCACTATGATAAAGTAAGGAGAGAGGATATCCAACCCCTTCTAGATAAAATCATTAAAAGGATTGCTGGGTGGAGGGGCAAACTTCTCTCTTACAGCGGTAGATTGATCCTCATACAAGCTTGTTTGGCTAGCATTCCAGTGTATCTCCTCTCCTTCTTCAAGTTCCCTAAATGGGCAGTGAACCTCATACATTCTCAGATGTCTCATTGCTTGTGGAATGATTTTGACGGAAATAGGAAGCTACACCTTGCTAATTGGGCCCTAGTCTCTATGAAAAAAGATTTTGGAGGCCTAGGCATACCTAACCTCCAAGAAATTAACATGTGTCTTCTAGGGTCTTGGATTAAAAGATTCTATGAGGAAGACCTGAAACCCTGGAAGCTTCTTATTGCCCATAAATACCTAGGAAATAAACCTAATATTTTTGTCCCTTCCTCCAACCCTAAGACCTCTAGATTCTGGAAAGGATTAAAATCTATCATGCATGCTGTGAAATTTGGCAACAGATGGAACATAGGGGATGGGAGCAGAATCAGGTTCTGGGAAGATACTTGGTTTGGCACATCCCCCCTAGCAGTCCAATTTTGGCCAATTTACTCTGTCCGCAATGAGCTTAACAAAAGTTTCAATGAAGTTTGGGACGGTCAATGCCTAAAACTCTCTTTTAGAAGGAACTTTAGTGATAGTCTCATGGAACAATGGTTCTAGTTGGAGGAAATAGCCAAAAGCATTACCTTTACTGCCGAGCCGAATGCCCTGATTTGGCAGCTGGACAATAAGGGGAAGTATTCGTCAAGCTCCCTCTATCATGTTATCAACTTTAGAGGGTTTCAACCCGTGTTTATCCCTGTTGTCTGGAAATTGAGAGTTCCCCCTAAAAGTCATGTATTTCTCTGGCTTCTCTCCAAAAACAAATTGATGACTAGGGATAACCTTAGGCAAAGACACACCATCAAACCCCTTGATTGTGTTTACTGGTTGGAACAAGAGTCTTGTTCTCACCTATTTTTTGAATGTATAGTTACTAAACATCTCTGGGTCCACATTGAGGAATATTTCTCTAGTCAGATTGGCTCATCCTTCGAATATGTCACCAGATTCTGGATTGCTACCAAAAAGTGCTCAGTTTTAAACACTGTTAGCTCAGCTGTCCTTTGGTGCCTCTGGAAATATAGAAATGCTATGATTTTCAGTAACACCTCCTAGATTTCCATTCCGCAGGTCTTGAGGTTGATCAGGAACATGGTGAGGAACTGGGCGATTCTCTCCTCCGGATCGGACAAGGACAAGTTGATGAGCTTCATGGAAACCCTAACAAGATCCCTCCAGAAACCGTTGGTGATCACTTGTGCCTGAACAAGGCTCGACCTGATCTGGCTGGACCCGTGGGCTCGTCTCAAGATCTCTGATGAAGATGATGGACACCTAGCGCCAAAAAAGGACATCCACCATGCTACACCTACGCCGCAGGCTGACACAGCCCCTCGGCTGAAGACGTTGAAGGCTTCGCTGGACCCTCCTTGTGTCATTTGAGTGCTCTATCCGCTCTGCCTTTGGCACCGCTCGGGTGATTTGTGTTATTCAAAGAACTTGTTCATCCACCCCCCCTAGTTTGTAGCTTTTCTACCTTTGCTTTCGAACTGCTCTTTGAGCTGCTGTATCAGAATATGTTGTGGTTTCGTTCTAAGCAATGGAACCGGGGAGATGCTCCCTGTTTTTTCTAAAAAAAATATTTTATATCTTATTATATAAAGCATGGTAAGACTATAAATTTAAGGACGAATGTAATAATATCACTTATTATTTAAATATATTTATAACAAAATGCTCAGCTCCTTTTAATTTTTTGATAACATTGCTGGCCCAACCCAACATTATAATTAGAATCAGCCCAGCAAAATCGTGTATTTCGAGAAAGTGCAAATGGGCTGTAATTTTTTAGGAAATAAAATAAACGGGCCGCATGGACGCTACATTATTTGTTCACCCAGCCTAGCTAATGGCTGTAATTCAAAAAAAGATCAAATTGACTGTAAATTCTACCGCGCAAAAAAAGACTGTAAATTCTGAAAAAATGGGTTGAATACGTGCCACATTTTTGGAGGCTGAAATGTGGGCCAATAGGTCGAAGCCAATGCAAGTCGTTGTCAATTTAGTCAACAAATGATTCTGACATGTTAGCCATTGGATTTACATCCAATGACCGGCATCCATCTTCAATCTCTCGTCTTCTTCCTCCAGCGCCGCCGGGACCACCTCCGGCCTCCTGCTGCTAGCAGCTCTGCTTATCACGCTTCGCTATGAAGCGCTACTCTACCGTTGGCCAGGCCATCCCTCCACCCCTCCACACCTCCTGTTCTTCTCCACCGACTGTCGAACCACACCACACTAGAACCAGTTAACCCTTGTACACCTCTCTGTCTGCGACTCTACTCCCGCGTCTTCCCATCTCCGGCTCGTTGCTGTCCGGGGCCTCGCCGTTGTCCACCACCTTGGATGCGCTCGTCGCGGCATGGTCAACATGGTCAACGAACGACACCATCGGAAGTAGACTATTCGTCGAGAGGCTGACAGGTGGGTCCACGGCCGCACACAAGGAAATGCCTCCTTATTACGCGCAAAATAATGATTCCTCCACCTGACATCTGGGACCCACCAGAAGGGCCTCTGTATTTCGCGAAATAAAGTGCCCCCCGCTGACATGTCAGACCCACCAGCTATCTTCGCACGCAAGGAAGTGCCTCCTTATTACGCACAAAGAAATGAATATTCCCCCTGCCAGCTAGAACCCAGCATAGTGGGAGGCTGACTTGTGGGCCTACCAAGTTGACGGTGATGGAGGGCTTTGTCAACTTAGTCAATATGAACGATTCTAGCTCCTGTTACCATACGATGTTCATCCAATGGCCGTAGTGCTTCTTCAACCTCTGGTCTTCTTGCTCCAGCCGCCAAACCAGCGCCAGTCGTGTCGCGTGCTCCTGCCTCCCGTGGCCGGCTGTGATGCCGCGAAGGCCTCACCGCCCCCTACTACTCCCACCGCTGGCCAGGCCATCCCTCTACTCACCCACACCCCCTGTTATTCTGCGATGACAGCAGCCTCACACCGCAGCCGAACCAGTGAACCCTCATACTCCTCTTCGCGTGGGCATCCACTACTGCGTCTTCCCCGGCTCCGAGTCATCCCTTTCCTAGTCCTCGCCGTCGTCCACCGCCCTGGTGCTCTCGGCGCAGCGTGGTCAACGTGGTCAATGACCGACTTCCATCGGAAGAGTACTGTACATTGAGAGGCTGACAGCTGGGTCCACGGCAGCCGCAAGGAAGTGCCTCCTTATTACGCGGAAAATAATTATTCCTCCACCTGACAGAGGGGACCCACCGGATGGGCCACCCATATTTTGCGGAAAAAAATCGTTTCCCCCTGACTATTGGGACCCACCGGACGGGCCACCATATTTCGCAAAAAAATGTTCCCCCCGCTGTCAGCTCGGACCCACCGGAAGTGCCTCCTTATTACGCACAAAAAATGAATACTCCCCTGGCTAGCTGGGACCCACCTTGCTGGGAGGCTGACTTGTGGGCCTACTAAGTTGACGGGGACGAAGGGCTTTGTCAACTTAGTCAATATGAACGTTTCTAGCTCCAGTGACCGTATGATGTCCATCCAACGGCCGTAGTGCTTCTTCAACCTCTGGTCTTCTTGCTCCAGCCGCCCAAAGCAGCGCCGGTCGTGCCGCATGCTCCTGCCTCCCGTGGCCGGCTGTGCTGCCGCAGAGGACTCATCGCCCCTACTATTCCCACCGCTGGCCAAGCCCTGCGCCGACGGCAGCTTCACATCACAGCCGAACTAGTGAACCCTCGTAGTCCTCTCCGCGCGGGCTTCCGCTGCCGTGTCATCCCCTTCCTAGGCCTCGCCGTCGTCCACCGCCGTGGTGCTCTCCGCGCGGCATCGTCAACGTGGTCAAGGAACGACTTCCATCAGAAGAGTACTGTACGTGGAGAGGCTGACAGCTGGGTCCACGGCCATAGCCCAGTTTTTTTGTGATTTGCCAAGTAAGTCGCTTTGTCAGGCCTGTTGGGCTGCAAATCTTTCAAGATGAGGAGAGCTTTCATTCGGCTGGCCGGGAAAATGGCCCATCAGTAATGAGCAATGGGTTGTACATTTTTGAAACACATCAAACCGACAATTAGTTTCAAATATCTTTTTTTTATTTCATGATTTTAAATTACATTAATTTTTATGCATGGAGAATTTGTTGGATTTTATATTGATATACATTTATTTTTAAAATCAGTTTGAATGTGAGTCGAAATTTTGGGATTAAAAACAGTTCGGACCGCACCGAAATATGCAAAATTTCATATAATTTTTTAACCGTTGCCACAATATGGGCTGTAATGCTAACAAAAAGAATATGGGCTCCAAAAAAACCTTAAGAATTAGCAAATGGGCTGTAAATTATTAGAAATAATGGCAGATGGGCTGTATGCTGTTTTCCACAGATTTGAGGCTTTCCTAAAAAAAGGTTGACGCACAAGCAATGACTGTTGGATGTCCATCCAACGGCCGCCATGCTTCTTCAATCTCTGCTCTTCCTACTCCAGCCGCTCAAACAAGTGCCGTCGGGACTGCCTGCTCCCTCCTCCCCGCGGTCGGCTGTGCTACCAAGCATGCCTCACCGCCCCACCGTACTCCCATCGCAGGCCTAGCCAACCCTCTACTCACCAACACCTTCTTGCCAAACCCCCCGATAGAAGGTTTGTCTTCGGATCTGTGATAGAAGGTGTATCCAATAGTTTCCTTTGGATATCCTATGAAGACACACTTCTCCGATTTGGTTTCGAGCTTATCAGGTTGAAGCTTTTTCACATAAGCATCGTAGCCCCAAACTTTAAGAAACGACAACTTTGGTTTCTTGCCAAACCATAGTTCATAAGGTGTCGTCTCAACGGATTTTGATGGTGCCCTGTTTAACGTGAATGCGGCCGTCTCTAAAGCATAACCCCAAAACGATAGCGGTAAATCAGTAAGAGACATCATAGATCGCACCATATCTAGTAAAGTACGATTACGACGTTCGGACACACCATTACGTTGTGGTGTTCCGGGTGGCGTGAGTTGCGAAACTATTCCACAATTTTTCAAATGTACACCAAACTCGTAACTCAAATATTCTCCTCCACGATCAGATCGTAGAAACTTTATTTTCTTGTTACGATGATTTTCAACTTCACTCTGAAATTCTTTGAACTTTTCAAATGTTTCAGACTTATGTTTCATTAAGTAGATATACCCATATCTGCTTAAATCATCTATGAAGGTGAGAAAATAACGATATCCGCCACGAGCCTCAATATTCATCGGACCACATACATCGGTATGTATGATTTCCAACAAATCTGTTGCTCTCTCCATAGTACCGGAGAACGGTGTTTTAGTCATCTTGCCTATGAGGCACGGTTCGCAAGTACCAAGTGATTCATAATCAAGTGGTTCCAAAATTCCATCAGTATGGAGTTTCTTCATGCGCTTGACACCGATATGACCTAAACGGCAGTGCCACAAATAAGTTGCACTATCATTATTAACTTTGCATCTTTTGGCTTCTACATTATGAATATGTGTATCACTATCTTCGAGATTCAACAAGAATAGACCACTCTTCAAAGGTGCATGACCATAAAAGATATTATTCATATAAATAGAACAACCATTATTCTCTGATTTAAATGAATAACCGTCTCGCATTAAACAAGATCCAGATATAATGTTCATGCTCAACGCTGGCACCAAATAACAATTATTTAGGTCTAATATTAATCCCGAAGGTAGATGTAGAGGTAGCGTGCCGACCGCGATCACATCGACTTTGGAACCGTTTCCCACGCGCATCGTCACCTCGTCCTTTGCTAGCGTCCGCTTATTCTGTAGTCCCTGTTTCGAGTTGCAAATATTAGCAACAGAACCAGTATCAAATACCCAGGTGCTACTGCGAGCTCTAGTAAGGTACACATCAATAACATGTATATCACATATACCTTTGCTCACTTTGCCATCCTTCTTATCCGCCAAATACTTGGGGCAGTTCCGCTTCCAGTGACCAGTCTGCTTGCAGTAGAAGCACTCAGTTTCAGGCTTAGGTCCAGACTTGGGTTTCTTCTCCTGAGCAGCAACTTGCTTGCTGTTCTTCTTGAAGTTTCCCTTCTTCTTCCCTTTGCCCTTTTTCTTGAAACTAGTGGTTTTGCTAACCATCAACACTTGATGCTCCTTCTTGATTTCTACCTCCGCAGCTTTCAGCATTGCGAAGAGCTCGGGAATAGTCTTGTTCATCCCTTGCATATTATAGTTCATCACGAAGCTCTTGTAGCTTGGTGGCAGTGATTGGAGAATTCTGTCAATGACGCAGTCATCTGGAAGATTAACTCCCATCTGAATCAAGTGATTGTTATACCCAGACATCTTGAGTATATGCTCACTGACAGAACTGTTCTCCTCCATCTTACAGCTATAGAACTTATTGGAGACTTCATATCTCTCAATTCGGGCATTTGCTTGAAATATTAACTTCAACTCCTGGAACATCTCATATGCTCCATGACGTTCAAAACGTCGTTGAAGTCCCGATTCTAAGCCGTAAAGCATGGCACACTGAACTATTGAGTAGTCATCAGCTTTGCTCTGCCAGACGTTCATAACATCTGGCGTTGCTCCAGCAGCAGGCCTGTCACCCAGCGGTGCTTCCAGGACGTAATTCTTCTGTGCAGCAATGAGGATAATCCTCAGGTTACGGACCCAGTCCATGTAATTGCTACCATCATCTTTCAACTTTGCTTTCTCAAGGAACGCATTAAAATTCAACGGAACAATAGCACGAGCCATCTATCTACAATCAACATAAACAAGCAAGATACTATCAGGTACTAAGTTCATGATAAGTTTAAGTTCAGTTAATCAAATTACTTAGGAACTCCCACTTAGATAGACATCCCTCTAATCCTCTAAGTGATCACGTGATCCAAATCAACTAAACCATAACCGATCATCACGTGAGATGGAGTAGTTTTCAATGGTGAACATCGTTATGTTGATCATATCTACTACATGATTCACGCTCGACCTTTCGGTCTCCGTGTTCCGAGGCCATATCTGTATATGCTTGGCTCGTCAAGTATAACCTGAGTATTCTGCGTGTGCAACTGTTTTGCACCCGTTGTATTTGGACGTAGAGCTTATCACACCCGATCATCACGTGGTGTCTGGGCACGACGAACTTTGGCAACAGTGCATACTCAGGGAGAACGCTTCTTGATAATTTTAGTGAGAGATCATCTTATAATGCTACCGTCAATCAAAGCAAGATAAGATGCATAAAAGGATAAACATCACATGCAATCAATATAAGTGATATGATATGGCCATCATCATCTTGTGCTTGTGATCTCCATCTTTGAAGCACCGTCATGATCACCATCGTCACCGGCGCGACACCTTGATCTCCATCGTAGCATCGTTGTCGTCTCGCCAATCTTATGCTTCCACGACTATCACTACCGTTTAGTAATAAAGTAAAGCATTACATCGCGATTGCATTGCATACAATAAAGCGACAACCATATGGCTCCTGCCAGTTGCCGATAACTCGGTTACAAAACATGATCATCTCATACAGTAAAATCAGCATCATGCCTTGACCATATCACATCACAACATACCCTGCAAAAACAAGTTAGACGTCCTCTACTTTGTTGTTGCAAGTTTTACGTGGCTGCTACGGGCTTAAGTAAGAACTCATCTCACCTACGCATCAAAACCACAACGATAGTTCGTCAAATAGACTCCGTTTTAACCTTCTCAAGGACCGGGCGTAGTCACACTTGGTTCAACTAAAGTTGGAGAGATAGTCTTCCGCAAGCCATCTGTGTGCAAAGCACGTCGAGGGAACCGGTCTCGCGTAAGAGTACGCGTAAGGTTGGTCCGGATCGTCTCACCCAACAATACCGCCGAACCAAAGTATGACATGCTGGTAGGCAGTATGACTTGTATCGCCCACAACTCACTTGTGTTCTACTCGTGCATATAACATCAAACCATAAAACCTAGGCTCGGATGCCACTGTTGGGGAACGCAGTAATTTCGAAAATTTTCCTACGCACACGCAAGATCATGGTGATGCACAGCAACGAGAGGGGAGAGTGTTGTCTACGTACCAACGCAGACCGACTGCGGAAGCGATCACACAACGTAGAGGAAGTAGTCGTACGTCTTCTTCCCGATCCGACCGATCCAAGCACCGTTACTCCGGCACCTCCGAGTTCTTAGCACACGTTCAGCTCGATGACGTTCCTCGGGCTCCGATCCAGCAAAGCGTCAAGGAAGAGTTCCGTCAGCATGACGGCGTGATGACGATCTTGATGTACTACCGACGCAGGGCTTCGCCTAAGCACTGTAACGGTACGATCGAGGTGGAATTTGGTGGCAGGGGGCACCGCACACGGCTAAGGAACGATCTCAAGGATCAACTTGTGTGTCTTGGGGTGCCCCCTGCCCCCGTATATAAAGGTTGGAGGAGGGGGAGCCGGCCGGCCAGGGAGAGGAGGCGCAGGGGAGTCCTACTCCCACCGGGGAGTAGGACTCCTCCCCCCAATCCTAATCCAATTAGGACTCCCGGGGGGAAAAGGAGAGAGAAGGGGGGCCGGCCCCTATCCTAGTCCTACTAGGACTTTGGGGAAGGGGGGGCGCCGGCCAGCTTGGGCTTGACCCTTTTCTCCTTTTCCACTAAGGCCCAATAGGCCCATTAGTCTCCCGGGGGGTTCCGGTAACCCTCCCGGTATTCCGGTAAAATCCCGATTTCACCCGGAACACTTCCTATGTCCAAACATAGGCTTCCAATATATCAATCTTTACGTCTCGACCATTTCGAGACTCCTCGTCATGTCCGTGATCTCATCCGGGACTCCGAACAACCTTCGGTACATCAAAATGCATAAACTCATAATAACTGTCATCGTAACGTTAAGCGTGCGGACCCTACGGTTCGAGAACAATGTAGACATGACCGAGACACGTCTCCGGTCAATAACCAATAGCGGGACCTGGATGCCCATATTGGCTCCTACATATTCTACGAAGATCTTTATCGGTCAGACCGCATAACAACATACGTTGTTCCCTTTGTCATCGGTATGTTACTTGCCCGAGATTCGATCGTCGGTATCCAATACCTAGTTCAATCTCGTTACTGGCAAGTCTCTTTACTCGTTCCGTAATACATCATTTCACAACTAACATATTAGTTGCAGTGCTTGCAAGGCTTATGTGATGTGCATTACCGAGAGGGCCCAGAGATACCTCTCCGACAATCGGAGTGACAAACCCTAATCTCGAAATACGCCAACCCAACATCTACCATTGGAGACACCTGTAGTACTCCTTTATAATCACCCAGTTACGTTGTGACGTTTGGTAGTACCCAAAGTGTTCCTCCGGTAAACGGGAGTTGCATAATCTCATAGTTATAGGAACATGTATAAGTCATGAAGAAAGCAATAGCAACATACTAAACGATCGGTTGCTAAGCTAATGGGATGGGTCATGTCAATCAGATCATTCTACTAATGATGTGACCTCGTTAATCAAATAACAACTCTTTGTTCATGGTTAGGAAACATAACCATCTTTGATTAACGAGCTAGTCAAGTAGAGGCATACTAGTGACACTCTGTTGGTCTATGTATTCACACATGTATTATGTTTCCGGTTAATACAATTCTAGCATGAATAATAAACATTTATCATGATATAAGGAAATAAATAATAACTTTATTATTGCCTCTAGGGCATATTTCCTTCAGTCTCCCACTTGCACTAGAGTCAATAATCTAGATTACACAGTAATGATTCTAACACCCATGGAGCCTTGGTGCTGATCATGTTTTGCTCGTGGAAGAGGCTTAGTCAACGGGTCTGCAACGTTCAGATCCGTATGTATCTTGCAAATTTCTATGTCTCCCACCTGGACTAAATCCCGGATGGAGTTGAAGCGTCTCTTGATGTGTTTGGTCCTCTTGTGAAATCTGGATTCCTTTGCCAAGGCAATTGCACCAGTATTGTCACAGAAGATTTTCATTGGACCCGATGCACTAGGTATGACACCTAGATCGGATATGAACTCCTTCATCCAGACTCCTTCGTTTGCTGCTTCCGAAGCAGCTATGTACTCCGCTTCACATGTAGATCCCGCTACGACACTTTGTTTAGAACTGCACCAACTGACAGCTCCACCGTTTAAAGTAAACACATATCCGGTTTGCGATTTAGAATCGTCCGGATCAGTGTCAAAGCTTGCATCAACGTAACCTTTTATGGTGAGCTCTTTGTCACCTCCATATACGAGAAACATATCCTTAGTCCTTTTCAGGTATTTCAGGATATTCTTGACCGCTGTCCAGTGATCCATTCCTGGATTACTTTGGTACCTCCCTGCTAAACTTATAGCAAGGCACACATCACGTCTGGTACACAGCATTGCATACATGATAGAGCCTATGGCTGAAGCATAGGGAACATCTTTCATTTTCTCTCTATCTTCTGCATTGGTCGGGCATTGAGTCTTACTCAACTTCATACCTTGTAACACAGGCAAGAACCCTTTCTTTGCTTGATCCATTTTGAACTTCTTCAAAATCTTGTCAAGGTATGTGCTCTGTGAAAGTCCAATTAAGCGTTTAGATCTATCTCTATAGATCTTTATGCCTAATATGTAAGCAGCTTCCCCGAGGTCTTTCATCGAAAAACTTTTATTCAAGTATCCCTTTATGCTATCCAGAAATTCTATATCATTTCCAATTAGCAATATGTCATCCACATATAATATCAGAAATGCTACAGAGCTCCCACTCACTTTCTTGTAAATACAGGCTTCTCCAAAAGTCTGTATAAAGCCAAATGCTTTGATCACACTATCAAAGCGTTTATTCCAACTCCGAGATGCTTGCACCAGTCCATAAATGGATCGCTGGAGTTTGCATACTTTGTTAGCTCCCTTTGGATCGACAAAACCTTCTGGTTGTATCATATACAACTCTTCTTCCAGAAATCCATTCAGGAATGCAGTTTTGACATCCATCTGCCATATTTCATAATCATAAAATGCGGCAATTGCTAACATTATTCTGACGGACTTAAGCATCGCTACGGGTGAGAAGGTCTCATCGTAGTCAACTCCTTGAACTTGCCGAAAACCTTTCGCGACAAGTCGAGCTTTATAGACAGTAATATTACCGTCAGCGTCAGTCTTTTTCTTGAAGATCCATTTATTCTCAATTGCTTGCCGATCATCGGGCAAGTCAACCAAAGTCCATACTTTGTTTTCATACATGGATCCCATCTCAGATTTCATGGCCTCAAGCCACTTTGCGGAATCTGGGCTCACCATCGCTTCTTCATAGTTCGTAGGTTCATCATGATCTAGCATCATGACTTCCAGAACTGGATTACCGTACCACTCTGGCGCGGATCTCACTCTGGTTGATCTACGTGGTTCAGTAGTATCTTGTTCTGAAGCTTCATGATCATCATCATTAGCTTCCTCACTGATTGGTATAGGTGTCGCAGAAACAGTTTTCTATGATGTACTATTTTCCAATAAGGGAGCAGGTACAGTTACCTCGTCAAGTTCTACTTTCCTCCCACTCACTTCTTTCGAGAGAAACTCCTTCTCTAGAAAGTTTCTGAACTTAGCAACAAAAGTCTTGCCTTCGGATCTGTGATAGAAGGTGTATCCAATAGTTTCCTTTGGATATCCTATGAAGACACACTTCTCCGATTTGGGTTCGAGCTTATCAGGTTGAAGCTTTTTCACATAAGCATCGCAGCCCCAAACTTTAAGAAACGACAACTTTGGTTTCTTGCCAAACCATAGTTCATAAGGTGTCGTCTCAACGGATTTTGATGGTGCCCTGTTTAACGTGAATGCGGCCGTCTCTAAAGCATAACCCCAAAACGATAGCGGTAAATCAGTAAGAGACATCATAGATCGCACCATATCTAGTAAAGTACGATTACGACGTTCGGACACACCATTACGTTGTGGTGTTCCGGGTGGCGTGAGTTGCGAAACTATTCCACAATTTTTCAAATGTACACCAAACTCGTAACTCAAATATTCTCCTCCACGATCAGATCGTAGAAACTTTATTTTCTTGTTACGATGATTTTCAACTTCACTCTGAAATTCTTTGAACTTTTCAAATGTTTCAGACTTATGTTTCATTAAGTAGATATACCCATATCTGCTTAAATCATCTATGAAGGTGAGAAAATAACGATATCCGCCACGAGCCTCAATATTCATCGGACCACATACATCGGTATGTATGATTTCCAACAAATCTGTTGCTCTCCCCATAGTACCGGAGAACGGTGTTTTAGTCATCTTGCCTATGAGGCACGGTTCGCAAGTACCAAGTGATTCATAATCAAGTGGTTCCAAAATTCCATCAGTATGGAGTTTCTTCATGCGCTTTACACCGATATGACCTAAACGGCAGTGCCACAAATAAGTTGCACTATCATTATTAACTTTGCATCTTTTGGCTTCTACATTATGAATATGTGTATCACTATCTTCGAGATTCAACAAGAATAGACCACTCTTCAAAGGTGCATGACCATAAAAGATATTATTCATATAAATAGAACAACCATTATTCTCTGATTTAAATGAATAACCGTCTCGCATTAAACAAGATCCAGATATAATGTTCATGCTCAACGCTGGCACCAAATAACAATTATTTAGGTCTAATATTAATCCCGAAGGTAGATGTAGAGGTAGCGTGCCGACCGCGATCACATCGACTTTGGAACCGTTTCCCACGCGCATCGTCACCTCGTCCTTTGCTAGCGTCCGCTTATTCTGTAGTCCCTGTTTCGAGTTGCAAATATTAGCAACAGAACCAGTATCAAATACCCAGGTGCTACTGCGAGCTCTAGTAAGGTACACATCAATAACATGTATATCACATATACCTTTGCTCACTTTGCCATCCTTCTTATCCGCCAAATACTTGGGGCAGTTCCGCTTCCAGTGACCAGTCTGCTTGCAGTAGAAGCACTCAGTTTCAGGCTTAGGTCCAGACTTGGGTTTCTTCTCCTGAGCAGCAACTTGCTTGCTGTTCTTCTTGAAGTTTCCCTTCTTCTTCCCTTTGCCCTTTTTCTTGAAACTAGTGGTTTTGCTAACCATCAACACTTGATGCTCCTTCTTGATTTCTACCTCCGCAGCTTTCAGCATTGCGAAGAGCTCGGGAATAGTCTTGTTCATCCCTTGCATATTATAGTTCATCACGAAGCTCTTGTAGCTTGGTGGCAGTGATTGGAGAATTCTGTCAATGACGTAGTCATCTGGAAGATTAACTCCCATCTGAATCAAGTGATTGTTATACCCCAGACATCTTGAGTATATGCTCACTGACAGAACTGTTCTCCTCCATCTTACAGCTATAGAACTTATTGGAGACTTCATATCTCTCAATTCGGGCATTTGCTTGAAATATTAACTTCAACTCCTGGAACATCTCATATGCTCCATGACGTTCAAAACGTCGTTGAAGTCCCGATTCTAAGCCGTAAAGCATGGCACACTGAACTATCGAGTAGTCATCAGCTTTGCTCTGCCAGACGTTCATAACATCTGGCGTTGCTCCAGCAGCAGGCCTGTCACCCAGCGGTGCTTCCAGGACGTAATTCTTCTGTGCAGCAATGAGGATAATCCTCAGGTTACGGACCCAGTCCGTGTAATTGCTACCATCATCTTTCAACTTTGCTTTCTCAAGGAACGCATTAAAATTCAACGGAACAATAGCACGAGCCATCTATCTACAATCAACATAAACAAGCAAGATACTATCAGGTACTAAGTTCATGATAAGTTTAAGTTCAGTTAATCAAATTACTTAGGAACTCCCACTTAGATAGACATCCCTCTAATCCTCTAAGTGATCACGTGATCCAAATCAACTAAACCATAACCGATCATCACGTGAGATGGAGTAGTTTTCAATGGTGAACATCGTTATGTTGATCATATCTACTACATGATTCACGCTCGACCTTTCGGTCTCCGTGTTCCGAGGCCATATCTGTATATGCTTGGCTCGTCAAGTATAACCTGAGTATTCTGCGTGTGCAACTGTTTTGCACCCGTTGTATTTGGACGTAGAGCTTATCACACCCGATCATCACGTGGTGTCTGGGCACGACGAACTTTGGCAACAGTGCATACTCAGGGAGAACGCTTCTTGATAATTTTAGTGAGAGATCATCTTATAATGCTACCGTCAATCAAAGCAAGATAAGATGCATAAAAGGATAAACATCACATGCAATCAATATAAGTGATATGATATGGCCATCATCATCTTGTGCTTGTGATCTCCATCTTTGAAGCACCGTCATGATCACCATCGTCACCGGCGCGACACCTTGATCTCCATCGTAGCATCGTTGTCGTCTCGCCAATCTTATGCTTCCACGACTATCACTACCGTTTAGTAATAAAGTAAAGCATTACATCGCGATTGCATTGCATACAATAAAGCGACAACCATATGGCTCCTGCCAGTTGCCGATAACTCGGTTACAAAACATGATCATCTCATACAGTAAAATCAGCATCATGCCTTGACCATATCACATCACAACATACCCTGCAAAAACAAGTTAGACGTCCTCTACTTTGTTGTTGCAAGTTTTACGTGGCTGCTACGGGCTTAAGTAAGAACTCATCTCACCTACGCATCAAAACCACAACGATAGTTCGTCAAATAGACTCCGTTTTAACCTTCTCAAGGACCGGGCGTAGTCACACTTGGTTCAACTAAAGTTGGAGAGACAGTCTTCCGCAAGCCATCTGTGTGCAAAGCACGTCGAGGGAACCGGTCTCGCGTAAGAGTACGCGTAAGGTTGGTCCGGATCGTCTCACCCAACAATACCGCCGAACCAAAGTATGACATGCTGGTAGGCAGTATGACTTGTATCGCCCACAACTCACTTGTGTTCTACTCGTGCATATAACATCAAACCATAAAACCTAGGCTCGGATGCCACTGTTGGGGAACGCAGTAATTTCGAAAATTTTCCTACGCACACGCAAGATCATGGTGATGCACAGCAACGAGAGGGGAGAGTGTTGTCTACGTACCAACGCAGACCGACTGCGGAAGCGATCACACAACGTAGAGGAAGTAGTCGTACGTCTTCTTCCCGATCCGACCGATCCAAGCACCGTTACTCCGGCACCTCCGAGTTCTTAGCACACGTTCAGCTCGATGACGTTCCTCGGGCTCCGATCCAGCAAAGCGTCGAGGAAGAGTTCCGTCAGCATGACGGCGTGATGACGATCTTGATGTACTACCGACGCAGGGCTTCGCCTAAGCACTGTAACGGTACGATCGAGGTGGAATTTGGTGGCAGGGGGCACCGCACACGGCTAAGGAACGATCTCAAGGATCAACTTGTGTGTCTTGGGGTGCCCCCTGCCCCCGTATATAAAGGTTGGAGGAGGGGGAGCCGGCCGGCCAGGGAGAGGAGGCGCAGGGGAGTCCTACTCCCACCGGGAGTAGGACTCCTCCCCCCAATCCTAATCCAATTAGGACTCCCGGGGGGAAAAGGAGAGAGAAGGGGGGCCGGCCCCTATCCTAGTCCTACTAGGACTTTGGGGAAGGGGGGGCGCCGGCCAGCTTGGGCTTGACCCTTTTCTCCTTTTCCACTAAGGCCCAATAGGCCCATTAGTCTCCCGGGGGGTTCCGGTAACCCTCCCGGTATTCCGGTAAAATCCCGATTTCACCCGGAACACTTCCTATGTCCAAACATAGGCTTCCAATATATCAATCTTTACGTCTCGACCATTTCGAGACTCCTCGTCATGTCCGTGATCTCATCCGGGACTCCGAACAACCTTCGGTACATCAAAATGCATAAACTCATAATAACTGTCATCGTAACGTTAAGCGTGCGGACCCTACGGTTCGAGAACAATGTAGACATGACCGAGACACGTCTCCGGTCAATAACCAATAGCGGGACCTGGATGCCCATATTGGCTCCTACATATTCTACGAAGATCTTTATCGGTCAGACCGCATAACAACATACGTTGTTCCCTTTGTCATCGGTATGTTACTTGCCCGAGATTCGATCGTCGGTATCCAATACCTAGTTCAATCTCGTTACTGGCAAGTCTCTTTACTCGTTCCGTAATACATCATTTCACAACTAACATATTAGTTGCATTGCTTGCAAGGCTTATGTGATGTGCATTACCGAGAGGGCCCAGAGATACCTCTCCGACAATCGGAGTGACAAACCCTAATCTCGAAATACGCCAACCCAACATCTACCATTGGAGACACCTGTAGTACTCCTTTATAATCACCCAGTTACGTTGTGACGTTTGGTAGTACCCAAAGTGTTCCTCCGGTAAACGGGAGTTGCATAATCTCATAGTTATAGGAACATGTATAAGTCATGAAGAAAGCAATAGCAACATACTAAACGATCGGTTGCTAAGCTAATGGGATGGGTCATGTCAATCAGATCATTCTACTAATGATGTGACCTCGTTAATCAAATAACAACTCTTTGTTCATGGTTAGGAAACATAACCATCTTTGATTAACGAGCTAGTCAAGTAGAGGCATACTAGTGACACTCTGTTGGTCTATGTATTCACACATGTATTATGTTTCCGGTTAATACAATTCTAGCATGAATAATAAACATTTATCATGATATAAGGAAATAAATAATAACTTTATTATTGCCTCTATGGCATATTTCCTTCACCAGCTACATCTTCGCACGCAAGGAAGTGCGTCCGGGCAAAAAAATGATTCGCCCCCTGACTGCTGGGACCGACCAGCTACATCTTCACAGTCAAGGAAGTGCCTGATAGTCGGGACCCACCTGGTCGAAGCGTACATAGCGTTGTCATTCTGGTCGCGAACGTGTACGTACATACTGGTTGATGTAGAGGCGTGCACGTGTCATAGTAGAGGCGTGCACGTGTCGTAGTAGAGGCGGGCACGTAGCATTTACACATACGTACAGCGGTCAGGGTGCAAGAAAGAAAATACGGCCACGTATGTGTACATACGGGCGGGGTCTCGAACGCCTACTCGCGCATACGTACGGCCAGGGCTCGTGTACATGGCTGGGTCGGAACGGAGAAACAGTGTCGTTGTCATGTTCATGGGGAGGCAACGGAATGCGTCGTGTTCATGGAGAGGCAACGGAATGCGCCATGTTCATGGGGAGGTAACGGAATGCGTCGTGTTCATTGGGAGGGCTTGGACGGAACAGGCGATGGAAACGAGGCCTGGCGTACCGCAGAACGGAGGAAACGACCTTGTGTTTGACTGGCCACATTCGAAACAGGATCCTGTTCATCAGGAGGGGTCTGGTGTACCGCAAAACGGAGGAAACAGACCTCCTACGGTCGAAATGGGGGTCCTATTGATCGGGAGGGGTGTGGCGTACCGCAAAACGGAGGAAACAGACTTGTGTTGGAGCGCTACGGTCGAAACGGGGGTCCCGTTCATTGGGAGGGGTGTGGCATACCGCAAAACGGGACTCCACGGGATACTGTTCATCTCCACCGTCGACCTCCTCCAGCCTCCACGGGCTCCTGTTCATCCAGCCTCCACCGTGCGCTACTCCACCGGCTATTGTTCAACCACCCCTCCACCGTCTACTGTTCATCCAGCCCTCCACACCACGGGGTCCTGTTCAACCACCCCTCCACGGGCACCCCTCCACCGTCTACTGTTCATCCAGCCCTCCACACTACGGGGTCCTGTTCAACCACCCCTGCACCGTCTACTGTTCATCCAGCCCTCCACACCACGGGGTCCTGTTCATCCACCCCTCCACGGGCACCCCTCCACCGTCTACTATTCATCCATCCCTCCACCACACCACGGGGACCTGTTCATCCAGAGGGAACGCCACCGCTCACTGTTCATCCAAACCCCCCTGCAACACCCACTGTTCATCCCATCGATCGGCTTCAGTTAGCAGCAGTAGCGAAGGAATCGCTCGATCGGGTTCAGTTAACAGCCATCGATCGATCGCTTGGGTTAAGTAATGCGTAGCCTGTAGTGCAATCGCTCGGGTTCAGTTAGAGCCCAACGCCTCGCTCGGGTTCAGCTAGAGCCAACGCCTCGCACACACGCGCGTACATGTATGAGAGAAACGTGCATCGCTCAGCCCCCGACCTCCCACCGTAACCGGGAACTCCCCAAAATTTTCCTCCCCCTCGCTTCTACCACGGTTTTTTCCGTCATGGACGGCCCAAAGAATGTCATGCAGTTGCGTCTTCGGCCCGCCCAGGATGAAAAGCCCATTTTCTGTCATGATTTTTTGTCATAGAAGTAGGAGCCCACCACATCTATGATGATATCGGGTTTTGTCACAATTATCGTCATAGAAGTGTCATATGTATGACAGAATTTTTTTTCGTTCGGCCCAAAATGTCACGGATGTGTCTTTTTTTGTAGTGACTGCCTTGTACATGATGGTGTTGTACGATCGAGCCCGTGTAGGCCCCACCACGAAAACTTCGGATGAAATCTCTATCATATGCTTGTTCCGGCTTATTCTGCAAGCCAATCCTTTGTTTTGTTTTGAGTTGTGGTATTCGAGTGGCTTCAATGTCAAGTGTTGATTCCATACCTTCCCTAGGTGGTGTTCTCATATTTCTATGTGAACACTAATCCGTCATGATAATCGAGATTGTCATGTCAATCCTTTTCACCGGCGTGTTTCTCTTCAAGTGGATCCGATCATTTCAACATCAGCAAGATCAATTATCAGTTCTTCTCAATGGTGTTCATTTCATTCGTCCCAAGCTGCCTTTGTTTTCCCGCCCTCCTACCCTTTTTCTTCAAGGACTCAGATTTCTTATTCAAGTATCCTTTTATTGATATGAAGCCTCTCCATTCTTTTCCGTCAATGTTCTTATCCGGTGTTTCTAATGAAGATTCTAACAGAGCTTCTAGTTCGTCATTCCTCATTCCTTTTCTTCTCCAGTGGATTCAATTCAAGTTTTCTGTGTTCATCATATTCTTTTCCTTGTTTCAAATGCTTTCTCATGCCGGTGCACCTCTTAACCATTCCCCGCTTGCTATTCTTTTGTTCCGAAGTGCTAAAGATATCTCAGAAGATTTGTGTTTCCACTCTGCATTCGTTCAAGATCTTTCGAGGAGGTTCTCTCATTCAAGCATTTTAATTCAACCGGTGCAATCTATCTTCCAAGCGACCTTTTCAATGGTGTTTCTTTTGAGTGGGCCCTAAACCACAGGTCTTTTTCCAGGATCTTACCTGACTTTTCTTATTTTCCTGGAGATATTCTCAATTCTTTTTCAAAGTTTGATGTAAGAATGAGTTATCATCAGTCAAATGCCTTTCTCCAAGATCTTTCAAATTATTTTCATCATTGGATCAACCTTTCCATTCTTCATTCCGGAGTGCCTCAATAATTCTCGGTGGTGTTTCTCGTCGTCATTCTCAACACTTGAAGACCGAAGAAGAGTTTTACCTCCATATCTTATCCGTTCTCTCAGAGATTCGTGGTTCTAGTTCGAGGCCATCCTCTCATAATTTTTTTCGATTGTGAGAATTCTTTTCACCCATCTGGAGCAATTCAGGAGTCTTTTCAGTTTGATTATCCGGAGCCCATCTTCTCAGAATTATTCATTTCTCAGCTTTCAGCTCTCGTTCTCCAAATCTTACCGGTGCATCATTCAAATATTCTCTAATCAATTCATGATCTCTTCGCTCTCATGTATCTAAATCCTAGCAAGCATCTTCATTCATTTGCTAATTTTACCCGGTGTTTCTTTATCTTTCCTTCGTTCATTTCCAATTCTTACGGTGGTTCGTTCAAGAGATCTCTTCCTTTGTTAACGTATCAAATCACTTGTTCTTTCCAATCCTACCGCTGGTTTCTTGAAGACCTTCTCAAATTTATCTTATATCTCTCTTCATCTTTTCTATGAGAATAAGTAATATGCCAAATCCGTTGATTGTCATAAATTTAATTGGTGAAGGATAAGCATAATGTAAATCTTATTCTTGTTTCATCGAGTGAGCTCAATTCGCTATTCCAGATACTCATCAAATTCCTGATTTCAATTGTTTCATCTTATTATTTTCCCGGAGTTCCAACCTCTTTCAATTATTTCACCACGGAGATTCATCTAAATCGGTACAAGGATTCACCTTGTGTTTTCAACTTCTCTTTCCTTCCGTTTGATCATTCTTTTGTTTACCGGAGTTCTTCATGGAGGCTCTACATGATGGTTCATAAAGGATTTAATTCTTTCTTGAAGTGTTCATCGAGATTCTTTTCAGAGGATCTCAAGTATTCTTCATCTTGATTCCGAAGTGCAATTCTTTTTAACTTTTCTTTTGAGATGGTGTTATGTCACTCTTGACAATTTGAGTTTGTGTTTCATGATTCCGATGTTTGTCAAGATTGAGATATTTTCAATCCATCAACCTCTTCAGTGGAGTTATCTTGGGCTATATTTTCACCTAAAGCCTTCCCTAAGGTCTGTTGCTATTTATGGTGCTCATATATGACCCAAGTTCTTCTTTTATCCTTCTGATGAATAAGTTTCTCGTCTCCTTCTTGATATCAAGCCAAAATATAGTTTCGTCAGTAGCAGGATTTCACCTCATAATTTTGAGATGTCTTACATAAGCCCACATCAAGCTTATTCTTTTCCTTGTTGGTTTTCAAACAACTTCGTTCGACCCTTCTCCTAAAGAGGCCTTTTCAAGCTCATTTGAGGCAGAAGATGTTGTTTTCTCCTCCGTTCCTTTTTATTCCATTCTTTCATCTGTTCCGAAGGCATTGTGTTGTTGCACTCTTCAACCCATCTTCTTGTTTTGTCAGGACCATGTTCTTTTCGTGCTTATCCTTTTAACCAGAGTGTCTTGTCCTCTTTTCAAGTATCCTCTCATCTTGTCAAGATCATGTTCAATTCCTTCTATTTCCAACCGGAGTGTTGTCGTAATTGATCTTTATCGTTCCGTGTGCTTCTTGTTTCAACTGGAGTGCTTTCATGTGCTTCTTGTTCATTGCAACCTTCATTCTTGTGTTTTTTCTAATCTACAAGGTTCTAGTAATGATCCTTGTTCCTCTTCTCTAACGGAGTGCTTTCAACTTCGTTCATCTCCGTTGCATTCTTTTCTCGAAATGGCTTAACCGTTTCAAGGTTCTTTGGTCTCACTCGTTTGTCAAAGAAGCAACTTAGTTTTACCGTTTGTCTTCCTCTTCCGTTTTCCCTCCGGTGCCATTCTAGTTCTCGGGACGAGATCCTCTCGTAGTGGTGGAGTGTTGTAACGCCCCGAGACCGATGTGCCAGGTGTCCTCCAGTTATTCGCTATTGTTGCCTTGTCATTGCTTGCATGTCATGCATTTCATATCATGTCATCATGTGCATTTCATTTGCATACTTGTTCGTCTCATGCATCAGAGCATTTTCCTCGTTGTCTGTTTTGCAATCCGGCGCTCCTATGTCACCCGGTGCCCCTTTCTACCTCTTTTTGTGTGCGGGTGTTAAACGTTTTCGGATTGGACCGAGACTTGTCATGCGGCCTTGGTTTACTACCGGTAGAGCACCTGTCAAGTTTCGTGCCATTTGGACTTCGTTTGATACTCCAACGGTTAACCAAGGGACCGATAAGGCTTTGTCTGTGTTGCAGCCCAACAGCCCTCCAAAGTGGCCCAAAACCCACCAAAACCCATCCCATCATCTAGGCCGTTCGATCACGATCGCATGGCCGCAAACCGCACCTCATTTGGAGCTTCCTAGCTCCCTCTACGCCTATATAAAGACCCCTCCATTTCATTCCCGGGTCTTCTTTCCCCTAACCCTAAAAATCCCTCCCCTTGCGCCACCGGACGCATCCTCACCACGCCGGACAATGTCCGCCCCACCAGACACGTCACTCCAGCCAATTGTCGGACGCCACGTCACCCCCGCCGCCGCTCTCCGCCAATCGCGCGCCTCCACGCGTCCCAGCCAGCTCCCACCGCCGCCGCGGCCCGTGGAGCTCATCGCGGGCCCAGACCCGCGCCGCCGCCTGGCCATTCGCCGCCTCCTCGCACGCCCACCGGACCTTGCCGGAACCGGCCATCACCGGAGTGCCCCGCCACCGGAGCTTCGCCCCGCCGCCTCGCCAGGTCATCTGCGCCGCCGTCCAGCCTCGTTTCCTCTCTGCTTTTCTCTCTCTCATGAGCTCCCTCCCTCTGTACTCCCCAGGGAACCTCGCCGGAGCCCCATGCCCGCATGCTCATCGCCGGAATGGTCCGCTCTCGCCAGATCTGCCGCCCTCTCGTCGAACCCAGCCTCCACGTCGTCCTCAAGCGTCCTCGCCGAGATCCATGGTGCGCCACCGCCACCCTGCCTCTCGCACGCGATCGGTTCAGGGGGGGTGGACGTAGCCTCGTGGGCCCCGCCCCGCGTCCGGCCCACCACCAGCCACGACCCAGCTCCTCCCCAGCCCAGCGCATCGTCAAGGCCGGCCCATTGCCTCCTCTGCCATCCTGGGTTGAGCCTGATGTGAGCGCCCGCCTAAACCTTGCCCCGAGCGTCTTTTAGTGATCTAACGCTCGTCTGTTTTTTTCCTGAAATCTGCTAAGTCCCTGTAATTTTATGCCTCCTTCCTTGCATCATAACTTCATCACTGTTGCTCCGATTCGTGCGTGTAGCATATCGAAATGTTCGTCTCAACGAGTACTCCATTTCATCTCATTGCATCATTTTCATTTGAGCTCATCTTGATGCCCGAAATGCTGTTGGAAGAGGGCTATGTGATGTTAGTTTCAGATCCGTATCAGCATTTGCACTTTTGTCATTTTTGCCCTGATTAATGTGTGCATGCTATGATCCTGAGGTCTACATGTATTTTGAAGTATGCCATGCCATCTTTACACGGGTGTATGCCATGTATTCTTGTGATCTTTGTGGTGACTAGCACAAGCATGCAAAGTAGCTTACTCAATGTTGCTGATTTCAGGGACTTACAAATATTCTAAGTCTCTGCCCTCTCCTTACTTTTATGCCATGTGTTCATGTTGTTTCCTAGTGATTCGTGCCTCTTTTGAGCATGATCAGTAAGGATGTTTTGTAGATATTGTGGTGCTCTATCCATCCATGTATTTGTTTGCATTTATGGAGCACCCTAGCTTGAGTCAATCGAGCTCTACTTTTGCTATAAAATGTTCTTGGCAGATTGTTAACATGTTTAGCAATTTTGCCGAGCTTGTTGTTGTTGATCCATGCATGCTATGATGTTGTTCTTAACATGTCTAGCTTTCATGCCATTCCTACTTGATGGGTGTATGCTTAGTTTGTCATGCCATGCTTTTTAGTGAGTGCATCAAGCTTGTAAACATGCCTACTTGATGTCTGTTTTGCCATGTTCCAGTTTTTCACCAAGTCTGAATATGTTAACGATAATTGCCATGTTCACGTGGTTGCAATTGTATTTTCTGATCCCTTTTGGCTCAAGGTCAGTAAAGGACTTTTGTTGTATGCTTTGAGTAGCTTCATGCCATACTTTTCTTTGCCATGATATGTTCCTGTAGCATGTAGTTATCGTGCTCTAAACATTGCTTCCTGATGTTAAATTCCTGACTTGTTAATTTCTCTAAGTCTGTAACCTGTTATCATTTGCACTTTTGCCATGCTTGTTTGAGCCTGCTATTGAGTGAATTAGCCGTAGCTCAGTGTTCATCTTTTTAAGCATATTGAGTGGATCCCTGCCATGTATTTTGTTTCTATGTTTGAGTGCAGTAGCTTATTTATCTTGATGCATTTAGAGGGCCTTGTGCTGTTAATCGCAGATCGGTGCCATATTTGTTTTGCTTGCCATTTCCAAACCGTGCATCCGTTTCCGGCGATCTTTATATCGATTTCGACCAAAACCAACTCACCTTTCCAGTGGAACTCTTGGATTTCCAAGTTGAGGCCAGGTTCAATCATTCCTTTCCAAATCATGCATATGCATCACATATCGCATCCCGCATATCATACCATGTTTGCATCATGTTGCTTGAGCATTGCACGTGGTTGATTGTGTCTCCCTTTGCTTGTTGTTATTTCTTGGGTAGAGCCAGGAGACGATTTCGTGTTCGAGGACCCGTTGAGTATGCTTACGAGGATCAAGCTTTCGTCTTCTCGAAGAACTTTGCAGGCAAGATGACCATACCCTCGAAATCACTTCTATCTTTGCTTGCTAGATGCTCGCTCTTTTGGTATGCCTATGCTGCGATACCTACCACTTTCTTATCATGCCTCCCATATTGCTAAGCCAAGCCTCTAACCCACCTTCTCCAAGCAAACTGTTGTTTGGCTATGTTACCACTTTGCTCAGCCCCTCTTATAGTGTTGTTAGTTGCAGGTGAAGATTGGAGTCTGTTCCTTGTTGGAACATGGATATTTTTGTTGGGATATCACAATATCTCTTATTTAATTAATGCATCTATATAGTTGGTAAAGGGTGGAAGGCTCAGCCTTATGCCTGGTGTTTTGTTCCACTCTTGCGGCCCTAGTTTCTGTCATATCGGTGTTATGTTCCCGGATTTTGCGTTCCTTACACGGTTGGGTTGTAATGGGAACCCCTTGACAGTTCGCCTTGAATAAAACTCCTCCAGCAAGGCCCAACATTGGTTTAACCATTTGCCATCTAGCCTTTTCTTTCCCTTGGGTAGGCCTGCCCAAGGGTCATCTTTATTTAACCCCCCCCCCCCCGGGCCAGTGCTCCTCTGAGTGTTGGTCCGAAATGGGTAGCATGCAGGGCCACCTCGGGGCAACTCGAGGGCTGGTTTTACTCGTAGCTTGACCTATCTGGTGTGCCCTGAGAACGAGATATGTGCAACTCCTATTGGGATTTGTCGGCACATCTGGGTGGTTTTGCTAGACTTGTTTTACCATTGTCGAGGATGTCTTGGAACCGGGATGTCGAGTCTGATTGGATTGTCTTGGGAGAAGGAATATCCTTCGTTGACCGTGAGAGCTTGTGATGGGCTAAGTTGGGACACCCCTGCAGAGTTTTGAACTTTCAAAAGCCGTGCCTGCGGTTATGGGCAGATGGGAATTTGTTAATGTCCGATTGTAGAAAACCCGAAGCTTACTTATTTAAAATGCATCAACCGCGTGTGTTACCGTGACGGTCTCTTCTCGGTGGGGTCCGGGAAGTGAACACGGTGTTGGAGTTATGTTTGGCGTAGGTTGTTCTAGGATCACTTCTTGATCATAGTTTCTCGACTGTGCTTTACCTTCTCTTCTCGCTCTCATTTGCATTTTTTAGCCACCATATATGCTAGTGTTTGCTGCAGCTCCACCTCACATACCTTTTACCCTACCTATAAGCTTAAATAGTCTTGATCGCGAGGGTGTGAGATTGCTGAGTCCCCGTGACTCATAGATACTTCCAAAACTAGTTTGCAGGTGCCGATGATATCGTGTAGGTGAAGCAACCGAGCTCAAGGAGGAGCTCGATGAAGATCTTGTCCATTGAGTTGTTTCGTTTCAGTCGATCAGTAGTGGAGCCCAGTTGGGATGATTGGGGATCTGTGTTGCTTTTGGGGTAGTCTTCTTTTATTTTGGTTCCGTAGTTAGATCTTGATTGTATCTGGATGATGTAATGTTATATTCATGTATTGTGTGAAGTGGCGAGTGTAAGCCAACTATGTATCTCTTTCCCTTATGTATTACATGGGTTGTGTGAAGATTACCTCACTTGTGACATTGCTTTCAATGTGGTTATGCATCTAAGTCGTGCTTCGACATGTGGGAGATATAGCCGCATCGAGGGCGTTACAACTTGGTGGAATTCGCCTGAGCAAATAAATGGGAGACACGAAATTACCGGCCTATGTGGGACACGCATCAATTGGCCCATTGTACTCCGAGGGTAGGTTTGTAACTTCATCCAAGCGCGCCTTCTACCTGGCTGAAATGACATTTGCGGAATAATTCATAAACCATGGGCGGCAAAACACCCTCTCCTCGCCCGAAATCGCTCGCGCCGACTGTTTCAAAACACTCCCTCCTCGCCCGAAATCACTCGTGCCGACTATTTCAAAACACGCCCTCCTCTCCCAAAATCGCTTGCGCCCACTATTTCAAAACACGCCCTCCTCTCCCGAAATCGCTCGCACCCATTATTTGGGAGAAGCAAAGTTACTCCACTATCCCCGACCCTCAGTACACAGACCCAAGCCCAGAAGCCTAAAGGCAGGGGTAGAACTGTAACTCCCCCACACATTTTAGACAAATGCGTCTGTAAGACATGATTCCCCCTCCCAATTCTCCATTCATACCTCATGAGTGTGAAATCACCTTCAACCGGGAAGCTCCCTTCTCCCCTGGCACGAAACCTCGCCCCTCCTCCATGGCGCCCCAACTGCACCAAATTCACTGCCGCCCTCCTCCCCAATTCCGGAGACGCTGTACGTTTTCCGTCGTGCACTGGGCCGTGTGCCTCTTACTCAGTGCTTCTCGAGCTGCCTCGACGACGGTCGCGTGAACCCTACCGGAGCCAATTCACCCCCGCCGTTGTGCACGGCGCCGGAGCGGCTCCAACTTCGAATGCTTCCAGGGCCCTGGCGCTTCTTCCCCGTAGCCATGGACCGTCGTGACATCTCTACTTTCCTACCGCCAGTAGCCACCGCAACCGCGCCGACCTCACCGACTCGATAGCTGGAGCTGCCTACTTCACCGGGCCGCAAGATAGGTCATAACCCCATCTCCAGTCACTTTATTTAGGCGTTAGTTGTCTGAATTTTTATTCTGGGCCAATCGATTCCCAATGGGAAGCAGCACCCCTAGAGGCGGCAAAGCTCCTAGGCTGTGGATTGGCTGATGTCTAACGTAAGGGTGCGGGGCCACAAGTTCGCCACGGAAGCAGCGCTTAGATGGTACTGCCGCCGCCGGATCTAGATGACGGCGAGTCTTTGTGGATTGGCTGGGGGTGGCGCAACCACGACAGTGCGGTGGGGCAGGGAGCGGGGTTTTGGTCGGAGCTCTCGCAGCCACGGACCGCGGCGGCAGGCTGCTCTGCTGGTGGTGACTAGCTCTTTGGGAAAGATTCTGAACAGTGTCAGCCAGGAGGCACAAGATGACCATCAAGCCATCTGGCATAGATCAGACAGTACCAAAATAAATTAAAATCATGTGACCCCAACTTAGTCTTCAGTATATAGATGTGTGACCACTCTCATACCTTACCATTGATCTCTTAGGGTATTTCTTCAGATTAGAGATATGTGTCGTTCTTAACATTATGTGTTTTCTGCATCTTCAGCAACACCGTCTTCCTTCTCACCGCAGTTGCTCCAACAAGGGAAGCATACACCAGAAGGGAGCTATAGTCCCCACTCAACAGTTCCCTGCATCGAATGCGAGTGCCTGACATGGACAACCAGAACAACGGTAGGGCCATTGACAAGTCAGCACATGATGCTCACTCCTATGGGTGGTGGCCAGATAGGTTGTACCCTCATCTTACTTGTGTGCAACATTTATGGCTTTGTTATTCATCTAAGCATGGAAAATAGATTATCACATTTCATTATATATTCATGTTGATCTCTTACAGGTCTTGTTCAGGAGTTAACGATGTTCCATAGTTCAGCTAAGAGACTTGTTCTTTAGGTAATGTTGTTCCATGGTTATCATCCATCAGCCAATGCTATCCCACAGGCTGGTGATTATAGTATTATACCACTTCTAGTATTACCTATGTTGTTCTTTAATACTTTTGTGTGCCATCTAGTTAATCTCGAGTACAGATGATACATATTCTGTAACTTCCATTTATGTTCTCCCTTTAGTTTTTGAGACATGTTGCTGCTAGTTAACCCCAGTCCTACTATTTATATCATCCCCTACAGGCACTCATTACATAAATATAACTACTATT
This sequence comes from Triticum monococcum, assembly GCA_034509565.1. Classification (NCBI taxonomy): domain Eukaryota; kingdom Viridiplantae; phylum Streptophyta; class Magnoliopsida; order Poales; family Poaceae; genus Triticum; species Triticum monococcum. The sequence goes on from CM067847.1 coordinate 354,667,556, forward strand.
TGTCTTCCATGCATGTCAGATATAATTGCATACACTGATATAACCAAAAGAACCTCACGGAGCAATGTAACGGCCAACAAGCTTGACGTCAATGATACCCAATATAATGGAACATGTAAAAGTAGTTCTTTAGAAGACTTGCAGAAAGATGATGAATCCTATTCACTCTGCAAGGTCCTTGCTCTAACTTGGCCCATGATATGGGTACAAGATGCTTATAATGTCCTGGAGTGCATCTACTCTGTTGCAATGCGATGTGCTTATCCTGCTGATCATGCATGTAAATATGTCCTGCATTCCTGTTTTTCAGTACCTATTCCATTCATGATAACATTTTTTCAAATTCCAGTACTATCATTCTACTCTATCGCAATGCCATCTACTTAGTTTGGATATCATGCTTTTGAATATCTTATGCATTGTTATTCATCAGTATGTACTTCATCTGTCTACCATACCATGTTTTTTACATTGAAGTGTTGTTCTAGTGGTCCGTTGCAATGCCATCTTAGTCTCCCAATCATACACGCATATGTTTCCTTAGTGTTTTTCTGTATGTATTCCGCTAGCATACAGTTTTACATTCAACTAGTGTTTTTTTACTCTATTGTCTTGTCGTGTCCCTAGCTCTTACATCATCCTCCCTCCGTCCAGATTACGTGTCGCAGAAATGGATAAAAATGGATGTATCTAGAACTGAAATACGCCTAGACCCATCCATTTATTTCCGGATGGAGGGGATACATGTCAATATGTCATGCCTTTCTATTCTTCAGTACCTATTCCATCTCTCTGCTGTAGCATGTTTTATAATTGAAGCACCATTCTTCTATATAAGGCATGCAAGGGGAAGACGGCTATGTTATAATCTGAAGGGTTACAAACAAGGTCTTTGCAAAAGATCCAAATGCCAGGAGATAGTAAACCAACTCCAATTTTCATAGATACTGCTCTAGCATAGAGAAACCCAAGTCCTACTGATAATAAGCAGATTCTAGTGGCCAAAGAACTAGTCTGCTCCAGTCCAGCAAAAATATGTCAAATCCATTCTAAGAAGCGTGTGCGTATCCTCGCATCATGAAATTTTATAGCATTCTAATCATATTTTCTACATGTTTCTTACCCGTCTCTCTTTTTAGTAAATAATCTTAAACGATCGAAGACTTTCTGCACTGGGATCGTATTCGAGGAAAGTATCTTGCGATAATTCTCTGTGCTGCAATGTTGATGTAAGTACCTGTTGTATATCACTATATTTTTACATCAGCATGTATTTTGTTAATGGGCGTGAATCCAACATTTGTCTGATCTAAATTTAGGTGTAGAAAAATGTATAATTAAAGGCGACAATGTTAATTTTTCTAAGGAAAACTGTCTGGTAGTTTTGCATACTGAGTTGCATGAGTGTACTATATCATATCATGCACATTACTGAATTGTAGTGCTGCTTTGGTTGCCCATTCATTCATTGTGTCACTTTCGTATTACCTTGACAGCCCTGCCATATTGTGTTAATTTGGTGTGGGCTGGTGAGGCCTGGTTGCCCAAACATTCATTGTGTCAATGTTGCTTTCCTATTATCTGACCTGGCCAATGATAGCAATGCTATTGTGTTAATTTGGTGCAGGCTGCTGAAGATAAGAAGACAAACTCTGAAAACAGCAAGGCAACCCCATTGTTTCTTTCCAATAAATCTAGGCCAGGTAATATGGTAATAACTCTTGATTAATATGTTCGGTTCCCCTCCTAATTTATGTTATGATGAAGTGGTCGAGACACTCTCCCCTATCGATAATAGAAGCCTGCCAAAATTGCCATCTGAATCTGTTCAGTTTCCTCTATCTCGAATGCAACGGAAAAATGTATGTTTGTGGACGAATTACTGGCTGAAGCAATGATCGAAATCATGGAGGAATCAGAGGTGCACATTGTTGCGCAAGAACAACTGATCGATGTTTTCAGAGACACTGTAGCAAAGCAGGAAGAAATTGCTCACATGCTTATGGGCGTCATCCGCACCGAGGTTGCAGATTGTGACGTTGTAGATCGTTAGGTTATGTTCATTTATTTGCACTGGCATCAATCTTTGATTGCCTAGTGGATGTAATTTCCTGTATGTCCAATGTTTTCCCCTGTATGTCATACCTTTGCTTAGCGCGCCTCGCATTCCATCTAACTGGTCGCTAGGAAGCTAAAAAAAGGAGTGAAATTATTAGTTAGCATGAACAGTTGTGGGCCCTATATGAAGGAAGCAGCCCATTGCCCTTAATGGGCTTCCCTAATGGGCTTGTAGGTGCCAAAATTCTCATAGGCCTTTGATTGGTCGGTTTTGGTCCTGTGGATAATTGTTCATTGTAATGAGCTCATATTATCTAATTGAGCCTACAGACATGTTCGAACTTTAGTGAGCCCATTAAGTTAATGGGCCGTTACCAGGCCAAAAGTTAATGCTCGGCCCTGATACCTCCCGGGTCGTTAACATGACGACATCAAAGAGGGCAACAGGTGGGCCTATTGATTTCACGAGCCGTTAACAGGCCGATACTAAGGTTGGGCTACATATGGCCCAACTATACTGTGGGCCTTTAGCAGGACGAAAAATAAACCAAGCTTGTATTGGACCATGAAGAGCATGGGCCATTAAAAGGCCAAAACTGAGGTCCAACTGCAAATGGCCAAACTCATTTATGGGTCATTAACAGGCTGAAAGACACACCGGGTTGGAAATTAGCCCAACACGTAAATGGGTTGCTAAAAGGCCGAAAGACGTACGTCCTAAAAATTGGCCCATCCATTGAATGGGCCGTCACTACTACAAGTTGCTTCCAACGCGACACTACGATCAGAGACCCTTCAACGAAACCGTGAGCGATGCAGTAATTGCAAACGGTCGTGTAAAATAACCGTCAAAAATGTGCAAAATGTTTGCAATGACGGATGCATCAAACACGGTTCAAATTTTAGTTGTGTGTGCGATGCAGGGCATACGGTTCAGTGGAATTAACTGTTTGCGATGTGGCAAAACAAAAGAAACAGGCAGCCAGATGAAGGCGTGTGTGATATATAGCTTACAGTTCACTCGGATGAACTATTTGTGATTAGGCAACACAACAAAAACGGTCAGCCAGATCAAGGTGTGTGCGATATACGGCATATGATTCACTCGGATGAACTGTTTTCGATTAGGCAACGCAACAGAAATGGTTCAACCAAATCGAGGTGTGTGCAGTAGAGGGCATACAGTTCATTCAGATAAAATATTTGTTTTGAGCCAAGAGAACAGAAACGTTTCACATAAACAAGATGTGTGTAATACGCGGCAAACATCCAATTACATAGGTGGCTAATACACACATGACATTTCCACACACCAAAGTAAACTATTACATGCATAATTAACTAGGATAAACGATCATCTGATTATCATCTACTTCTTGTGCTAGCTCGATGTTCCTTCTATGCTAAGTTTCCATTAATTGATGTCATTTTATGAACACGCCACCGTTTCCCGCCATTTCCTCAATGGTTTGGTAAGAACTGGTAAGATTTTGAGATTCGCTTGATGAATTTGTGACACACCAGCACCACTTCCTAGTAGTCTGTAGGATCATATTCTTGTGTGTTTCTATTGCTGCTAACCATGGCAGGATCACAAGCTGACAAGACTGACTAGGAGAACATGACGAACAAAGAGTTACATGATAAGTTTCAGCAAATGATGAGTGGACAGGTGGAAGATGTGCTAAACAGATTTGAAGAGGCCATGGAGAAGATAGATGGCATTGATAAGGCGTTCGAAACAAAGCTCGATAACAAGTTTAATGAATTCCTTGCACATCTTCCACAACCACCGCCTGCTGCACCTGTCGCACCTCTGCAACAAGAACAACAACACCACCTTCCAAATCAAGTGGGACGAGCACAACGCGTTCCCCTTGAGCCTGGTCAAATTTCTAGTGCCGCTGTACCTACTGTTGATGCTTCTATAGCTCCTGCGGCTACTGCAGAGGTGGAGGACCATTACGAGGATGAGGTTGATCAAAATCAGAACTATGTGCAACCACCAGCACCACCACCACTAGGTCGTCCTCATGCATATCATCGCAACGGTAGGGCTGCACCACCTAAGGTACGAGATCATGACCATCTTCCTAAACTAAAATTGAATATTCCACCATTTGAGGGTAGATATGTTCGTGATATATATCTTACTTGGGAGTTAGAAACTGAACAATGATTTACATGTTTACAATATCTTGAGGAGAGACGTGTTCCTGCTGTTGTTTGTGCTGTCACTAGCTTTGCATGTGTTTGGTGGTCTGAACATTGTAGATTATATCCTATTCCAGCTACTTGGGCTGCTTTGAAAACTGCTATGCGTACTCGTTGGGTTCCACCATATTATCAACGTGAATTACTTCAAAAATTGCAGCGTTTAAGACAGGGAAAAATTATGTAGAAAAATATTATCAGGAATTGCAAACCAGCATGATTAGATGTGGTATTGTTGAGGAGAATTAAGCTATGCTTGCACATTCTATGGGTGGATTAAATAGAGAGATCCAGACCATTCTAGAGTATAAGGAGTATAATAATATCACTCGTTTATTCCATCTTGCTTGTAAAGCTGAATGTGAAGTGCAGGATCGACAAGCATTGGCGCGAACTAACTTTTCTGCAGGTCGACCTTCATCATGGACACCACATGCATCTTCTACTTCCACTACACCAGCACCTCTAGCAGGTGCCACCTCCAGCCTTGATACAAGAAAGCAGGCACAACCACCACTATCTGCCAAGAGCACACCTGTGGGGCCTGCACAGACCTCTTCTTCTTCCCTGGAATCAACTGAGCACACAAATGATATTATTTGTCGTCGTTGTAAGGGAAGAGGTCATTATGCAAGAGAATGCAAATCTGAGCGTGTGATGATTGCTACTTAGGATGGTGCTTATGAGTCTGCTAGTGACTATGATGAGGAGACTTTGGCTCTTATTACATGTGAAGAACACGGTGGAGATGATTCTGAAAATGAGATGCAATACATGGCTCCTGAAGACGCTGACAGGTATGAATTTTTAGTTGCTCAACGTGTTTTGAGTGTGCAGGTCACACAAGTAGAGCAAACTCAGAGGCATAATTTGTTCCTTACAAAGGGAGGTGTGAAGGAACGTTCTGTTCGTCTCATCATAGATGGAGGGAGCTGCAACAACTTGGCTAGCATGGAGATGGTGGAGAAGCTATCTCTCACCACAAGACCACATCCACATCCTTACTATATCCAATGGTTCAATAACAGCGGCAAGGTTAAGGTAACACGTACTGTTTGTGTGCATTTTAGTATCTCTACATATGCTGATTATGTTGATTGTGATGTGGTACCTATGCAAGCATGTTCCTTATTACATGGTAGACCATGGCAATTTGATAAAAATTATGTACACCATGGTAGAAACAATCAATATACTCTTGTTCATAAGAATAAACATATTACTTTGCTTCCTATGATTCCTGATTCCATTTTGAAAGATGATATTAATAGAGATAATAAAGCAAAAAAGGATCACAACAAGAGTGAAAATCAGATTGTGGCAAAAGAATTTGAGCAACAAATGAAGCCTAATAATAAACCATCTAGTGTTGCTTCTGAAATTAAATTGAAAAGTGCATGTTTACTTGCCACCAAATCTGATATTGATGATCTAGATTTCAGCAAATCTGTTTGCTATGCTTTTGTGTGCAAAGAGGCATTATTTTCATTCGAGGATGTGCCTTCCTCTTTGCCTCCTGTTGTTACTAACATTTTGCAGGAATTTGCTGACGTCTTTCCACAAGGCATGCCACCGGGATTACCACCTATTCGATGGATTGAGCATCAGAGTGACTTAATTCCCGGTGCTTTGCTACACAACAGTGCACCATACCATACCAATCCAGAGGAGACGAAGGAGATTATGCGTCAAGTCCAGGAGCTGCTCGTCAAAGGTAATATTCGTGAATCCCTTATTCCTTGTGTTGTTCCTATTATTCTAGTGCCGAAAGAGGATGGTGCATCGCATATGTGTGTTGATTGTAGAGGCATTAATAATATTACTATTCGTTATCGTCATCCTATTCCTAGGCTAGATGACATGGTTGATGAATTGAGTGGCTCTACAATATTCTCCAAAGTTGATCTGCATAGTGGATACCATCAAATTCGTATGAAATTGGGAGATGAATGGAAAACTGCATTTAGAACTAAGTTTGGTTTATATGAGTGGTTAGTCATGCCTTTTGGGTTAAGTAATGCACCTAGTACTTTCATGAGGTTAATGAACGAAGTTTTACGTGCTTTCATTGGACGATGTGTGGTAGTCTATTTTGATGATATACTGATTTATTGTAAATCTTTGGAGGAACATTTGGAACATTTATGTGCTGTTTTTATTGCCCTACGTGATGCACGTTTGTTTGGTAACCTTGGAAAGTGCACCTTTTGCATCGACCAAGTATCTTTTCTTGGCTATGTTGTTACTCCACAGGGAATTGAAGTTGATAAAGCCAAGATTGAAGCTATTGAGAGTTGGCCGCAGCCCAAAACGGTCACACAAGTGAGGAGTTTCCTTGGCCTCGCTAGTTTCTATAGGCGTTTTGTGAGAGATTTCAGCAGCATTGCTTCACCTCTCAACGAGGTTACAAAGAAGGATGTGCCTTTTGTTTGGGGTACCGCATAGGAAGAAGCCTTCACGGTATTGAAAGATAAGTTGACACATGCTCTTTTACTCCAACTTCCTAATTTTAATAAGACTATTGAGCTTGAATGTGATGCTAGTGGTATTGGATTAGGAGGTGTGTTATTACAAGATGGAAAACCTGTTGCATACTTTTCTGAAAAATTGAGTGGGCCAAGTCTGAACTATTCTACTTATGATAAAGAATTATATGCTCTTGTTTGGACCTTAGAAACATGGCAACATTATTTATAGCCCAAGGAATTTGTTATACAATCTAATCATGAATCTTTGAAACACATTGAAAGTCAAGCAAAACTGAACCATAGACATGTTAAATGGGTTGAATTCATTGAGACTTTCCCTTATGTCATTAAACACAAGAAGGGTAAAGAAAATGTTATTATTGATGCATTGTCTTGTAGTTATACTATGCTTTCACAACTTGACTTTAAAATATTTGGTTTGGAGACTGTCATGGAATTGTAACGATAGATGTCCTAGAGCAAGGACTTAGTCGTAGGGCCATCGCACTAGGAAGCTTAAAGGGGTTAATCGGGACAAAGGACACGAGAGAGTTTTATACTAGTTCGGCCCTTACGATGAAGGTAAAAGCCTACGTCTGGTTGGGTTTGGTATTGCTGAGGTTTCGATCACCAAGAGGCTTAACTCGCCGGCTTGGTTATTGACTTGTTGTTTCTTGCCCTAAACCTCCACCGAGTCGTCCCCTTATATACACGGGTTGACGCCAGGTGGCCTACAGAGTCCCGGCCGGCTCATAATCATGTCCGGCTCGATGACTTTCTTTACATGTCTTTCTGTACAAGTATTTCCTTACATGTGGCGTTTTACAATATCGGGCCTTAAGCCGGGCCCAGGCCTTTGGGCCTTCTATAAGACTTATAAACTACAAACTTGGATGTTTACTGAACTTCTTGTGTAACCCGCCATTGAAGCTAACCCGGTCCCTCCTAGGCGGGTCTCAGCTGATAGTAATATCCCCAGCATTAGGCCCCAGGTTGACTTTGAACTTTGTTCTTTGTCAATCTTCAATACTTAGGCAGAATTCATCCTCTGTCTGAAAATTTCCTTAACCCGCCGTGACATCATCCTATTGAAACACAAAAGACTTTCGTGACATCATCTTCCAACGGATCTTTCATTTTTAATGCTTTCCGGGAATCGAGGCATCTGTTCCGTTGGATAATCATTATTGTGTCTCCTCGATTTTCACGCCCGCTTGTTCGCGCATTCCCTTATAAATAGGCATAACTTAAGTCTTTCTCATTCTCCTTTCTTCCTCATCTTCTTCCTCTCGCAACCTCCGTCGTTGCTTGAGCTCCGCCATCGCCACAACTCTCATCGTCGTTGTCATGCTTGGCCACTACATCACCCTGAGTTCATCCAGAGAACGCGGCGACTTTTCGCGGCAGGCCTGCTTCCTGTAAGCTTTCCTCTCTCTCCTGCATCTAGATCCGTTTCTAGGTTTCACGAGTTCTTCAGCGTTCTTCATCTGTTCATCACGGGCCATCTTGTAGATCTTCTCCACAACTTATTTTGATCCAGAAAAGAGATATAACTCGCGCGGTAGCTGTTTGGCATTTGTTTTTGATATCATTAGATCCCTTTTACCTACACAGATGCTTTGTTATAGTCGAAGAACTCCTCTGTACTATGTTTTTTAGGTCTAGAATATTTCCCTATTTGAAACAGCCCTTTGATCCAATTTGATAATAAGAACTTGGTGAAACTTGTTTATGCCAACACTTAACTGAATTCTACCTTGTGAGAAAATATGTAGTCATGGCGGCTTACCACTCCGGCTTTCTTTTCCTTATATACCATTAGCCCTTAGTTAAACCGCCATTACTTGCTTTATAATTGACCATAGACTGGACCGCCATATTGTTATTTATTTTTCAGTTTGTTGCTCATCATGCCATCAAAGTCACTGACCGTTTGTAACTGGGTCCCTTCTTTCGTAACTGAGGAACGGTTAAAAGAATTCTTCATCGTTGGGTTTCTGCCTTCAAAGAATGTCATGTCTTATCGTGCTCCTGACCCGGAGGAAGAACGTCCCAATCCGAAAGATGGAGAAGTGATTATCTTTACTGACCACATGAACTGGGGATTTTCACCACCGGGTTCAAAATTCTTCAAAGACGTCCTTCATTTTTTCAAACTCCATCCTCAGGACCTTGGACCCAACTCTATTTCCAATATTTGTAACTTCCAAGTGCTCTGTGAGGCGTATCTTCAGCAAGAGCCCACCGTAGAATTTTTTTTAGAGAGTACTTTTATCTGAATCGCCAGAATGAATGCACCAACGGTTCTAGCTTAGAACTTGGAGGCATTTCAATTCAGCGCGGTCAGGGTGCTGTTTTTCCTCTCATCGTCTTACCGAGCCACCCAAAAGATTGGAACCAAACTTGGTTTTATTGTCAGGATACTTCTCCAGCAAACGAGAAGCCTCTGCCGGGTTATCGCCCTAGCCGTCTTGACTCCAAGTTCACCCTTCCGGATAAGCTTACCATCGCTGAACGTAGGAAGCTTCTTCCCTCCATTAGAAGAATCAACGGCTTATTGGGTAATGGTCTAACCGGAGTAGATCTGAGCCGTTGCTGAATCTCATGGCGGGTTATCCCATTAAGTCATCGATCTCAACTGATGTATGAATATGACGGTAGCCCGGACCACCCTCTTTGTCACAGCCCAGTTGAACTCACCGAAGAAGACATTTTTTCGATGTCGGCCCTTTTGGTAAATGGGAAGTACGAAGATTGCAGTGTTGTTGGGTTAAGTCCCTTCTGCAAGATTAATCCGGTGCCAGAAGTAAGTACATTCTGATCTCTTTTTCTTTTTGTTTTGCCCAGCTATTAGTACTTAATACTGATCTTTCTTCTTGTCTTTATAGGCCAATTCTGACTTCTGGAAGGTGAAATATGACCACGAAGCTGCCAAGAAGGCGAAACTCGCCGCCATGAACGCCAAGAAAACAGCCCGGAAATCCAACAAGTAGAAGAAGAAGAAAACCACTGCTGAAGATTTAATGAAGCTTGACGACTCATCTGACTTGGAGGTAGCCTTTGACTCCCTTGGCCAATTTTTTAACACTCTTATTGACACTGATCCTTACCAGGATGACACTGGGGCCAGTCAGGCTGAGGAAGTAGAGGTAACTATTATTTCCTCCGACTCAGAGCCCTTACCAAGACACAAAGTTCGTCGAGTGATCCGTAAAGTAAGGTTTTCTAACCCTTTAGCTCACTTGGATCCCAACTTTCATTTGAAAAAGCAGCAACATGAAAGCCGCCGTGAAGTTGGAATTGAGGATGAACCGGCTGTTGTCCTTCAACAGACCCCTCGGAAATGCCCGAATGAGGTTTAATTATTACTGTTTTTAACCCGTTTTGATGAATCCTGCTTCTTACATTTCTTTTAACTCTATCCTTTATCCTTTCAGGAGGTGTCTCGTTCTTCAGATGACTCATCTGAAACACAATTGCCGTCTTTCAAGACTGCTCCTAGGTAATCAGAACTTTTCCTTTCTTCCAGGTTGCTCAATTATATCTTAACGCTGGAAATTCTGCTATATTATTCTTTAGTGGCCAGGCTAAATCCATGAAATCAAAGGGGGCTAGACCAGCGGAAGACCCGCCAATACCAGCATCTGAGCCGACTAGGCCACCTTCTCCATTACCTGACACCCCAGAAGACCCGCCTATCAATGAAGCAAATCCTTCAGAGCCGTCCCTTGACAACACCACTATGAATCCTTCCACCGTTGGAACGTCAAGCTCAACTGACCCGCCGTCTCCACGTGTTCAAGATGTTCAAATTACTGGGAGTCGCTTCGTTGAGCTGGGGAACCCAACGACATTGGCTAAGTGCATAGCTAAGCAGGAAGCATTGGAAAGGCAAAAGGTTCGCTTTGATGTTGCCAACTACGACCGTCTTAATGCCAGTGATATCTTATCCGGCTATCTCAGCCATGTCCACTCCAGTCGTGAGTCTGAGATCGAGATCGTCAAGCAACTTTAGTTGAAGTATGATGTATGTTATTTCCGGTTTACCAATATTCCTTCAGCCCCCAAGTCTTCAGCTTTATGAGAGAAGCGGAATAACCTATAGACTTAAAATATAGGCCGAGACATTTTACCTCTGAATCACTGCCTGATAGAAACAAAACTTGACCCATAGTCCCCAAGGAACGGTTTATTTTGAGCATTAATGAATCGGTACTTTTAGAACTAAAACCGCCTTCAAAATACTTAACACTCCGGTTTAAACTAGAAAGAACTTGCTGAACTGCATGCATTAGCCCCCAAGTGCCAAGTGATGCTACTTTGGAAAGGACTTGGGACTTCAAATATGTTGGTAGAGTCATAAAAATTTGATTTACCATACATTAGCCCCCAAGTGTCAAGTGGTTTATTCATAAAGTACTTGAGACTTGAATCTTGAAATTGGATACTGGAATTTGTAACCAAGTCCTGATTTATCTGAATGTTTTCACAGAATGCATTGTCTGAACTGAAGTCCCAATTGACTGATACAAAGACCCGGCTAGCGAACCAGGAATCAGAAATTAAATCTTCCACCTCCCAACTGCAAATAAGCCTTTTTGAAATGGAGAAGTTGAAGACCGACTTTGCTGCCAAAGAGAAAACTTGGGCAGATGAGAAGATACTTCTGACCTGGCGAGCTGAGACAGCCGAGACAGCTCTGAAGGAAATTTCAACCGAACTAAATGGTTTAAAAGGCTGGGTGTCTCAAATGGTCGCTGTTATCTTTGGTAAGCTTCCTAATTTGATCTTTCATATGTGTTTCTTGTCAAACCGGAATATGATCCGTCAACTGACTGTGAAAAATGCATGTAGGTCCGCGAAGTAAGAATCTAAACCAAGACTCGTTGATTAAGATGAAAGCCATGTACACTTTAACTGCACAATTGTATATCGGCGCACAACGAGCTCTGGCTGCCATCTCTCCTACTAATCAAGGGTCTAACCGAATCAGTGATGTCTTGAAGAAGCTGTCCATTCTCCCTGCCAGATTCCAAGAGGTGAAACGCTCGTGCGCGCGAGCCAGAGCATTGACTGCCCTAAGCCGCTCCAAGGCTTGGGTACCAGATCTAGACCCGGCATATGTGGCAAGAGGTTATCCTACCGTGAAGGAGGACGGGTCTCCTTTTGATCAGGATGACTTTATAGCCTGCGTCCGTGAAGTCCGGCCTCAGGCGACTAGCCTTGGAGATGATACCAATGTGGACAAGTATCAGCCGGGTTTTGATAATGAGAATAAGAAGATGGCCCCTCCTTCCTATAAAGTAACCGACTTGATCCCACCGGTGAGAGAAGACACATTTGCCCCAGAAGTTGATCTGGTTGGCCTGATTGATGATGAAGCTGAATTTGTCGCCATGAATGGCTATGACTGGTCAAAACCAAACTTCCAGCAGATTCAAGATGTTGAACCGATGAGGGAAGGACAATGATCATCTTCATGGGCTTTAGAAAGCCTTGTAATAGCTTAGCTGCTAAAAACAATGTATGTCTGCTTATGCCATCGCGCATAAAACACTTTGTCGGCGTTCTGGGAACGGGGGTCCCCAGACTTGCCTGCCTGTGGCCCGCGGCGTGGCTCGAATGGGGGCCCAACATGGCCCATCTTCATCAAGCACAAGACTCAAGACCCTCGTGAGGGGCCAAGCCTCACGAGGTGGACGATACGGCGCATCCTCAGGCGCAGCCTCCTCAGGCTGGCTCGCGAGAAGATGGAGATATCAAGGCGGGGTGCCTCGTGAGGTGCCCATGATGCAAGCCATGACGATCGAGGGCGCCAGGCGGGCGCCAGCGCGCGCAGCGTCCTCCCTTCCTCTTTGGTGCAAAGGGGGCAAGCGCAACTGCGGAGTAGCGAGGCATCAGGCAAAGGTTGCCGTTTTGGTGCAACAAGACCAGGACCAAGCGGACTATGAGACGGAGGTCACCATGGAGCCCAGCACGGCGTCACCGCAGAGTCTTTTGCAGGCGAAGACCACCTTTAGTCGGGATAAGAGTACTTGCTGTCCCCCTTCAAATTAGCCCGCCATTGTTGGCTCCCTTCCCGCTCGATATTTGGGAAGAGGACCAGGGCCTCTATAAATAGGGACCGGTCGCCCACGTAGCAAGGGGTTCGATCGGTGAGCGGTCGATCGGTTGGGGGAACGGAAATCAGAGAGAGAGAGAGAGAGAGAGAGAGAGAGAGAGAAGGGCAACTGAAGTCCTCCTAGCAGTTCATCGCCCCAGCCAACAACAGACCCTCGCGAAGCTGTTCTTCCTTGTATTGTTCATCATCACCAGCCCCAGGAGGCAATCCACCCACCACACACTGGAGTAGGGTATTACACCACAATGGTGGCCCGAACCAGTATAAATCTTGTGTCTCTTGTGTGATTCTTTTAGTAGTTTAGATCTTTTTGAGGCGGGGAGGTTGAGGACGTGATTTCCGCGCGCACCCCAGTGTTTGAACCTTAAGGATCTGCCGGAACCCAAAATCCAACATTTGGCGCGCCAGGTAGGGGTGCGCCGGAACCTATCTTCCACCACTCCGTTCTCCTCCGACCGTCGCATCCATGTCGGACGCTCGTCGGGCCCGCGCCGAGCGCCGGGCCGCCATCGCTTCTCGCGTCGCCCAGACGGCCCACGTCGGTGGGCATCCTCGTCGTTCCTCGTCGCCCGCCGTCAACGCCGCCACCGGCCCGGCGGGGGGTGAGCAGCAGGCATCGTCTCAGCACCCGTCCGTGCGGCAAGACAGCCGCACCGCCACTCCATCACTCGCTCCAGCTGGTTCTTCGTCCCGCGCGCTCCGCGCACCCTTGGAGGCTCGGGCTGCGCTCCTCGCGGCGAATGAGCTCCTGCGCTACCGTCCCGTCGATGACGTCTACGAAGAATGGCTCGACCGCGTCGCCAAGCTTGTCCGCGCCGCAGGGGGCTCTTCCACGCCGTCCGTCCCTCTGCGCCGCACCCCGCCCCGCACGGGCAACGAAGCTCCAGAGGCGCACCAGCCGCCTCCCCTCCAAGAAGATGCCATGGCTCCAAGGCGCTTGGTCCCTGGGCGGAACTCGCTCCGTCAGGCGCCAGCGCAGCAAGAGCGGAGCTGCCAAGAAGTTCCTCGCCCGCAAGGGGCTGCCAGGGCGCTCCCTGCTCCGGCACGCCGCGACCCTGCTCCAGCTCCGGCGTGACAAGACCCCGCCCTGCTCCTAGCTGCAGCGCGTGGGGACCCTCAAGACCAAGCTCTCCACCAACCGAGGCCTTTTGTGGCCACCGCGGGCTGCCACGCCTACACCACTGAGCTGCGCAGCGTCGCGTGGCCCGGCAAGTTCAAGCCCGACCTGCCTCCTCGCTACGACGGCACAACTGATCCCACAGAGTTCCTCCAGCTCTATGAGCTGGGCATTGAGGCTGCCGGCGGGGATGAAAAGGTCATGGTGAACTGGTTCCCCATGGTGCTCAAGGAAGGAGCTCGAACCTGGCTCCTGAATCTAGCTCCAGGCACGATCTCCTCCTGGGACCAGATGCGCGCCTGCTTCATCGCCAACTTCCAATGTACTCGCGACCGGCCGCCCGCCGTGAGCGACATGCGCCGCATAAAGCAACAACCCGGAGAGACCCTGCAAAAGTACATCCAGCGCTTCAACAGCGCGCGCCTCAAGATCCCCAGGGTGTCAGAGGAGGCCATCATCTCCGCCTTCTCCGACGGCGTGCGTGACGTCAAGATGAAGGAGGAGCTGGCGATGCACGAGGACCTCTGCACCTCCCTGGAGCTGTTCAACTTGGCGAACAAGTGCGCCAGGGCTGAGGAGGGACGTCTCTCCCTCCTCGAGCTGCCTGCCATGGACCCAGAAGAGAAGAAGCCCAAAGCCAAGGATGCAAAGCGTAAGGGGGATGCCTTACTCGCGGCAGAACCAGACACCAAGCGGGGCAAGGATCAGCCCGAACCCACCAAAGGCAGCCGGTACTGTGTGTACCATGACCTCCACACCCACAACACCAACGAATATCAAGAGCTCCGCGCCGTGTGAGAAGGAAGGATCGGTCGTCGCCCCGACCGTGCTGACCGGGGCTATGGCCAGGGAGGAGGAAGAAACCCAAGACGCTGGGAAGATCACGGCCCGCGCCCGGGGTGGCGCGACCAGCCTCGCAAGGACCGCTGGCGGGACCTGCCTCGCGAGGACCGCTGGCGGGACCTGCCTCGCGAGGGAGACTGGAGGGATCAGCCTCGTGAGGACCGCCCTCATGGTAATGCAGGCCTACCTCCGCTGCCGCCTTAGCCAAGGAGGAATGAAGACCGCCATCAAGACGAGGGGGCTGGGGGCTTCCAGGAGCCGCGCGCAATCGCCTGCATCCTGGGCGGAGCTCAAGCCCCAGCCTCCCAACGTATCTTCAAGCAGTTTGCCCGTGAAGTGAATGTAGTTCTCCCCAACCTCGAAGCAACGCGCCCCCTCAGGTGGTCGGCGTGCCCCATCATGTTCAGCTCGGCAGACCAGCTCAAGTGCGCGGCCACTGCAGGAGTCCTCCCGATGCTCTGCTCCCCAGTCATCAGCAACGTGCTGGTCACCAAGACCCTCATCGATGGCGGGGCAGGGCTCAACGTCCTGTCCGTGGAAACATTCAACAATCTCCAAGTGCCTATGACCAGCTTCAGCCAACCAAGCCTTTCCCGGGATCACCGACGGTTCCACAGTCCCGATCGGGTAGGTCCGCCTTCCAGCAACTACCGCATCGAGCTCATCGACTTCGACGTCGCCCACATCCGCCTGCCGTACAACGCCATCCTCGGGTACCCAGTGCTGGCCAAGTTTATGGCTGCGACTCACCACGGCTACAACGTCCTCAAGATGCCAGGAAGTGGCGGCGTCATCACGGTGCCCTGTGAAGAGAAGGATGCAGTGTGTTCCCTGGAGAGAGCCTATCAGGCCGCGTCGCTAGAGGACCTAGATCGCGGAAGCAGGAGGCTTCCCGAGACCACCCCCAAGAAGAAGAATACATCGTCAGGCTCGGCCCCTCAGGAGGCAGGCCCCTCAGGGCCCGTGTCTGCCCGGGGGGACCCACCTTCCATCGCATAAGAAAGCGCGTCCGGCGCCCTCCTCAGGCAGGGCTCGGGGGCTCTCACCTGGAGGGCCACCGACCTAGCCAGGGTCACGAGGGAGGCGCTTGGGCACCATGTGGAGGCGTGCTTCGCGGCACGTTTCCCTCGAGAGGGAGCTCGGCGAGGAAGATCAGACCAGCAAGAGTTCGTTGACGAGGCCATTCAAGAGCTACAGGAGACAAGGATCATGAGAGGTTGCCGCCGCTTGCCAGCCGTGGCCCCACATCCAGGCGAGGATGGTGGGCTGCGCGTCTGCGTCGACGTACCAGGGCTCAATCAGATCGCCAAAACGGAGCGCCTCTGGCCCTCGCAAGTGGGGCGCTGCGGAGGTCCACCCCATAGCTATGTTCGCATGCCTTACGGCCTGCCGAGCATGGTTGCGGCGTACCAGCGCCTCATGAGGGGCATCGTGGAGGCTCAGGAAGACAGGCGTTCTGCGGCCTTGGCGGAGATGGAGGCAGCTCGCGAGGAGTCACCAGCGCCTCCGGAGCCGCCCGAGGCCCCGGGGCCTGGGGGCTCGTGAGGATCGGCTTCTGCAGCCCGTCAAGTCTGCTGCACCAATGCCACTACGCCGACGACATCCTCAGGTGACATCTTTCAAGTTCCGTTCTCAGCTGGGAGCACCCTCCCAGGGTTGCATCACTCCCAGGCCGCGTGGGTCCGTCCCTGCGGCATGTATCTGCATTTACCTTTCCGTCGTTAGTTTGCCTTGTTGGGGGCGCCCCTCGGGCTGCATCATCCCCAAGCCGTTCGGGCCAGACCCAGCGGCGTGTATCCCCCTAGCGTTTATTTCCAACTATGCATTGCCTATCACGCTTAGCTGCATGGTGCCCGTCCACGGCATCTTTTCTTCCCATGTCGGCCACTTGCACGTTAAAGGGGGGGGTACCTGAGCATCGCGACTCAGGGCTCTTACTGGCTCTCCAGCCCTCACCCTCTGGCCTTGTCCATGGCATCGCGACCTGGCATACCAGCGATGGCTGAGACAAGCTCGAGGGTCGGGACCCGAGGACGTAGAGTACCGGCATCTAACCAAATTTTGCAGGGACACATCTCAAGATACGGCCCAGTGCCGGGCACAACCCGCCCAGAGGTAGGGCCTCGTGAGTCCCTCGCTGGCTCATGGGTGCCTAGATACACCTCACCTAGCCCTACCGTGCCGGTGACGTGTCAGGGGAGGGCTGTATACGCCCCGGGGGCTCCTCCCGGAGGGGAGCCCCCTCCCACGTACCAGTGGAAGCACCATGCTCCGCGCTGGCTGACGACACTGCCGAGGCGCGGCTATGCCCGCACACATACGAAAGTGCTATGCTCCGCGCTCGTGATAAACAACTGGGGGTGGCCTCCGGGCCGCATTAACCTCAGGGAGCCCAGAGCTCAGTGGCTGGCCTCGTCGCAACGCCTCCCCACGGGAGTGCCGCGCGAGGGGGCTAGGCACGGGGGCTACGACTGGGTCACGCCCAGGCGTACGCCGCCCAGCCAGGCCCCTCGGGCCTGGTTCGCCGCGCGTCTCTCCTCGAGCGGAGCCAAGGTATGAAGGCCATTTGCGCGTCAAGGGGGACTCCTCAGCATCGCGACTCGGGAGCCTAACTAGTCCCGTAGCCCCTCACTCCTTAGTTCTGAAAGGCTATGCTGGGTGAGGTATGCGCGGGGCCGGGCTCTGCAGACGTAGAACGGTAGCCACGCTTACATCTCGCCTCATCACCCGTTGTTCACGCGTCAAGGGGGACTCCTGAGCATCGCGACTCAGGAGCCTAACTGGCTCTGTAGCCCCTCACTCCTTAGTTCCGAAAGGCTATGTTGGGTGAGGTACGCGCGGAGTCGGGCTCTGCAGACGTAGAATGGAAGACACACCTACATCACGCTTCCCTACTTGTTGTTCGCGCGCCAAGGGGGACTCCTGAGCATCGCGACTCAGGAGCCTAACTTGTCACGTGGCCCCTCACTCCTTTGGTCCCGTCCTGGTTTCCGGTCGGGGCTAATGCTGGGTGAGGCATGCGCGGGGCCGGGCTCTGCCGGCGTAGAACACAAGCAAGTAGGGAAGAAAAGCATAAAATTAAGGAACTTAAAAGCAAATATTACAGTCCATACTGTCGTCTCAATACCAAACGCAAGTTTAAATGCCTCCCCGAGGCATAGCGCATGTGCAGGAATTGAAAGAAGAACAGAGATGGAATGGAGTCACTTGTCGGCGGTGAAGCTGTGCGGAGCGGCTTCGCCTCATGGAGCAGTGGGGCCGGCAGCTCCTTGCCTTGGCTTGGTGCTGAAGGCCCGGAACTTCATCAGCAGCGCCTCCGCGCGCCCCTTCACGGCTTAGACAGCGGCGGCAGCACCCTCGCCGCTCACCGGTTCCAGCAGGCCGTCGAGGTCGGCGTCGGGATCACGAAGGTAGACGTGGGCGAAGACCCGCGTCAGCGCAGCAGAAGACAAGACGTGCGCCTCGGCCTCGGCCGCGGGGCCGATGCCAAGGGCCACGTCCCCAAGGGCCTTAACCAGGAAGGGAAGCAGCTTGGCAGGGCCGTCCCCGTCACCGGCTACCGGGTTGTCCAGGCCGCTCTCGTAAAGCATCTTCAGCGAAGCACGGGCATCTTTCTCCATGTCCGCAAAGGCCACGCGATCCTCAGCAAGAACCCGGGCCTTGGTGTCCAGCTCGGCCTTCATCGCCTCCAGCTCCTTCAACGCGCCTAAGTGGTCGCGGCGCTTCTTGAGCTTGGCCTCCTGGTCCTCGAGCGCCGCCTCGCGCGCCTTTGCCCCCTTCTCCCGCTCTTGGCGCAGGCGGACCTCCTCCGCAAGCTGGCCCCACAGGCCTTGCAGCTCGTCCTCTAGCGCCTTGCAACGGCCGCGGACTTCAACCACCTCTCCCAGGGCCGCGTCTCGAGCAGCCTTCGCCTCGAGGGTGGCCTCCCTCTCTCTGTCGCAGGCCGTCAAGGCCTGAACCAACGCCGCCCGAATCGAAGCATCAGAGTGAATCCACCCCGAAGCCAGTTCCAGGCGCCCGGCCACCAGGCGAGGGTCGGCGCCGAGAAGGTCCTGCCGCAGCCGGTCCAGTTCAGCAGCGGCACGCTCCAAGATGGAAGAAGAAGACAGAGTAGCATCAGCACGCTCTAGGACAACAGGAGGAGCTGAGGAAGCAACGGCCAGTAGAACGGGAGGAGAAGGTAACGGCGGCGAGACTATGGTGTCCCGAGGCGGAGCCCGCTGCGCCTCCACAGCCGTAGCAGCGGCGCCATACGAGGGCACCTCCGGAGTCACTTGGGCCATGGGGGCTGAGCTCACCCCAGCCAGCTCGGCCAAACCTCGCAAGGATGCGCGGGCAGGAGAGGCCCGTGCGTCATGATCTCCCTCCCCTGCAGGCGAAGGCGTCGCTGCAGGTGGGACCTCAGGAGCCACCTTCGGTTTCTTCGCCATGGGCGCCCGCCTACTCAAGAGAAATAATCATCAAGCATCGTCGGCGGAACGAGAAACAAAAGATCAAGGATCAAGCACTTACGGGTCTTCACCGGTGAGCTCGGGCAGCCTCCGGACTAACTTGAAGCCGGACAGCCGGCTGGAAGGGTCGACCTCAGAAGCAGAAGGCGCGTCCACGGTTCGCCCCGGAGTCAGGACGGACCCGCGGGAGATCAGCACGGTCCTGTCCTTCTTCGGAATCGCGGGTGAGCTCCCGCTACCCAGAGCGTCATCATCATCATCATCATCGTCATCATCGCTCGGCGAAAGGCGGAGAGTGCGGGACACGCACCGGGAGAGGGGAGCACTTGACTCTCCGTCAGTCGCCCCAGAGTCGGGCCCCTCTCCCCACTCCTCTTCCTCCTCCTCATCGCTGGAGTCGCCGGAGGGCACGTCCACCGGTCCTTCAGAAGCCACCGCGGGCACGAGCCCGTCCCCGTTAAAAACGGGCATGGACTTCACCACCCGCTTCCAGTCGTCGCGAAGGAACAATGGCTCGGGAGCGCCCTTCGGCCTTGCCACCTCGCCCCCGACCAGAGATTGGAGAACCGCGGTCACATCCTCTTCATCAGCAGCCTCGGGGCACGGATGAGGCCTCCACATTGGAGGAGAGTACTCCCAGAGTGGGGCCAGCTGGTGCTCCAGGAACTCCTTCAGCAGTGACGCACCGGTCAACTTCACCGTCGCCATGTTGGCCGGCCTCAGGTCCGCGTCCATCTTCTCCAACACCGGCTTCACGCGGGGATCCGTGAGCTCCGCTCGGCACCAGTCGCTGGTGCTCATGAGTTGTTCCGCAGGCAAGATCAGCCAAGGGTGGATGCGCCCGACATCTACCAAGACCCACTTGCTCCTGAAGCCCTTGATCCTCTTCCCGGGGTTCGAGATGGCAATGGTGCCGCTATACATGACGAAGCCCGCACATGCAGAAAGACAGCTGCCGGTGATCCGGAGGTAGAAGTAGTGGCGCAGCAGGGCCACCGAAGGCTGCACCCCTACGTGGGCCTCGCAGTAGCAAGCAAAGATCGCCAGAAGGAGGACAGAGTTGGGGTGGAGATGCAGAGCCTGCAAGTCGTAATGGCGGAGGACGGAGAAGAAGAACTCGGATAAGGGAGGCAACAAGCCCACAGCAATGGAGCTCGCAAAGAGAGGATAAAAGGTGCTCCCTCGGTCCTCGGGGGTGGCGGAGCCGGCCTTGAGCACCTCCGTCCCATTGACGCCCTGCGCGGTCGCCATCCGGCACAGCCGGGCGAAGCTCGCCTTGGACACATTCAGCGGATCCAGAGCAGGGGAGTACAAAGCCTTGGCCGGAGGCTAGCGAGGCGCCATGGCTTCCTAGGTCACGCGGCTGGAGTAGATCTGGAAGTTTAGAGGAAGAAAGGGAAGGCGCAAGAAAGGGGATCTGAGCGACGATTGGAGAGAGCAAAAGGCGAAGTCTGGGCAGATGCCGCTCCTTTACCAACCTGCATGGTTGCTGAAGCACCCACGTCCCGTCAACCGCCATGCGGCGCCCAAGGCCGCAGTCTGTTAGGGCCCGCGGCACTTCGCCCTTGCCCTTTCGCCTCTCGGCACGGCCAAGCCCATGCGCGCCACGGGCCCGGGGGCTACTGTCAGTGTTCTGGGAACGGGGGTCCCCAGACTTGCCTGCCTCTGGCCCGCAGCGTGGCTCGAATGGGGGCCCAACATGGCCCATCTTCCTCAAGCACAAGACTCAAGACCCTCGCGAGGGGCCAAGCCTCGCGAGGCAGACGACACGGCGCATCCTCAGGCGCAGCCTCCTCAGGCTGGCTCGCGAGAAGACGGAGATATCAAGGCGGGGTGCCTCGTGAGGTGCCCGTGACGCAAGCCATGACGATCAAGGGCGCCAGGCGGGCGCCAGCGCGCGCAGCGTCCTCCCTTCCTCTTTGGTACAAAGGGGGCAAGCGCAACCGCGGAGTCCCGAGGCATCAGGCAAAGGTTGCTGTTTTGGTGCAACAAGACCAGGACCAAGCAGACTACAAGACAGAGGTCACCATGGAGCCCAGCACGGCGTCACCGCAGAGTCTTTTGCAGGCGAAGACCACCTTTAGTCAGGATAAGAGTACTTGCTGTCCCCCTTCAAATTAGCCCGCCATTGTTGTCTCCCTTCCCGATCGATATTTGGGAAGAGGACCAGGGCCTCTATAAATAGGGACTGGTCGCCCACGTAGCAAGGGGTTCGATCGGTGAGCGGTCGATCGGTTGGGGGAACGGAAATCAGAGAGAGAGAGAGAGAGAGAGAGAGAGAGAGAGAGAAGGGCGACTGAACTCCTCCTAGCAGTTCATCGCCCCAGCCAAGAACAGACCCTCGCGAGGCTGTTCTTCCTTGTATTGTTCATCATCACCAGCCCCAGGAGGCAATCCATCCACCACACACTGGAGTAGGGTATTACACCACAATGGTGGCCCGAACCAGTATAAATCTTGTGTCTCTTGTGTGATTCTTTTAGTAGTTTAGATCTTTGTGAGGCGGGGAGGTTGAGGACGTGATTTCCGCGTGCACCCCAGTGTTCGAACCTTAAGGGTCTGCCGGAACCCGAAATCCGACACACTTCTATGTGAATCTGTGCTTCCGGGTGCCAATGTTTTAATGCTTTTCTTATGCCTCGTTTAATGCTTGTCTCTGCATTGTTTAAACTCTGTTCCTGTGAACACAAGGAAAAAAGAAAAGGCCTGGCAAGGTGGTTTAGAAACAACTGGGTTGAAACACCTCTTTTACAACTCGTATCTCCACCTCAAAGAATAGAGACATATATAAATAAAGGATAAGGTTTAATACTAACTCTTAAATTAACGCAACCGGTAAGCGCGTGTAAATAAGAATTATACCTTGTCCTTGTGAATTCTTAGGCCGATGGCTCAAATGACCCGGGTGATGAATTTGAGAATTCAATATAAAAGTTAAGACTCCTTGAACATTCAATAATCATCATATCTCATTAGCTCGTACCTTCGGATCCTTAGACCACCAGCATGGATAACCTGGGCGGCTGTGTTGCCCAATAATTGAGCCGGCGAAGAGAATCAGGCCATCTCATTTGTAATATTGAAACAACAAAAACTCAAAGGCAAGCAACAGATAACAAACATAATTTTAACTCTGTATTTAAAAGATTGGGGGTTTCTGATTCGAATACGATCAATAAACCGGACCAAAGGGGTTAAGCTAAGGTTCGAATATGACCATATAGCCCCCAGTGGCTTTGGCGTTGCGCCGATCAAGAGGGTACCGACAGTTATGTTCTCTTTGGTTCGAATACGACCTATGTTTGAACAGGAAGCCCCCAAATGACCTTGAGAGGTTTTTAACGACCCTGATTTGAATACGATCCAAGTCGTCTCAAAAGGGGTTAAGCTATGATTCGGATATGATCAAGAAGCCCCAAGTGAGTTTGGCCTTGAGCCGATCAAAAGGGTTATGACAACTATGTTCTCTTTGGTTCGAATACGACCTATGTTTGAACAAGAATCCCCCAAGTGACAATGATATTTACAACTAGATTCGAATACGATCATAAGCCGGACTAGAAAAGGTTAAACTTGATTTAAATATGATTAGCTCCTTAATAGTCATTTGTGAAAAAGTAATAAAGATGCATAATCTTTGAAAAGAAAAGAGACCGATGGTCTTACTTTATTGCATATTATCGTATATACAGGATGAACGTATGTACAGGATGAGAGCCGATGGCTCAGGTATAGTACGGCCGAAGTTGAGCAATGTTCCACGGCCGGCGGGTCTCCTCTTCCGACTTATGTGAGTCTACATGCTCTCGAACGTCAATGAGGTAGTAAGACCCGTTGTTTAAATTTTTACTGACCACAAAGGGTCCTTCCCAAGGTGGGGATAACTTGTGTGCATCTGAAAGATCTTGGATGAGCCGGAGCACCAAGTCGCCTTCCTGAAAAGTCCTGGTCTTAACCCGGCGACTGTGATAACGACACAGGTCCTATTGATAGATTGCTAACTGTGCTGCTGCTAAGTCTCTTTCTTCATCCAACAAGTCAAGCGCATCCTGTCTGGCTTTTTCATTGTTAGCTTCAACATAAGCCGCCACGCGGGGCGAGTCATGACGGATGTCACTGGGCAATACTGCTTCTTCCCCATAAACCATGAAGAAGGGTGTGTAACCCGTAGACCTGTTGGGTGTAGTATTGATGCTCCATAACACTGAAGGCAACTCCTCTACCCAACGAACCGGCGTTCGCTGTAAAGGAACCATAAGCCGGGGCTTTAGCCCTTTCAGAATTTCTTGATTGGCTCTCTCAGCTTGACCATTGGATTGAGGATGAGCTACAGAAGAAACATCAAGCCGGATGTGCTCTCGCTGACAAAACTCTTCCATACCCCCTTGGGATAGATTGGTGCCATTGTCTGTGATAATACTGCGTGGAAAACCAAAACGGAAGATTATTTTCTTCATGAACTGAACCGTCGTGGCTGCATCACACTTACTCACAGGCTCCGCCTCAACCCATTTAGTGAACTTATCAACAGCCACCAGGAGATGTGTCTTCTTGTCCTTAGACCTTTTGAAAGGTCCCACCATGTCAAGCCCCCAGAATACAAATGGCCAAGTGATTGGAATCATCCGGAGCTCTTGAGCTGGCACATGCGCTCGCCGTGCAAATTTCTGACATCCATCACATCTACTGACCAGATCTTCTGCATCAGCGTGAGCCGTCAACCAGTAAAAACCGTGAAGAAATGCCTTGGCCACTAAAGATTTTGACCCGGCGTGATGACCACAATCGCCTTCATGGATCTCATGAAGTATTTCTTGACCTTCTTTAGGGGAAACACACCGTTGAAACGCTCCGGAAACACTGCGATGAAATAACTCTCCATCCGAAATCGTCATGGACTTAGACCGCCGGGTTATCTGTCGAGCCAGAGTCTCATCTGCTAGCAATTCTCCCCGGGTCATGTAAGCCAAGAACGACACCGTCCAATCTGGGATGACATGAAGAGCCGCCACCAACTGCGCCTCCGGGTTAGGAACAACTAAATCTTCTTCTGTGGGCAACTTCATAGAGGGGTTATGCAAAACATCTAAAAAGGTGTTGGGTGGTACCGGCTTACGTTGAGACCCCAGCCGGCTCAAAGCATCAGCTGCTTCGTTCTTTCGACAGTCAATGTGTTCCACCTGATAACCTTTAAAATACCTTGCAACAGCATCGACCTCTCGGCGATAAGCCGCCATGAGAGGGTCTATGGAATCCCACTTGCCAGACACCTGCTGAGCCACTAGATCTGAATCACCAAGACATCTGACCCAGCTCAAGGTCATCTCCATTGCCACTCGAAGACCATGGAGCAATGCTTCATACTCTGCTGCGTTGTTAGTGCACGGAAACATCAATCGTAACACAGAACAAAATTTATCACCTCGTGGGGAAGTTAATACAACTCCATCCCCCGAGCCCTCCAATTGCCTGGACCCTTCAAAATGAATAGTCCAATAGGTGTTGTCCCGCTTTTCTTCTGGCATCTGCATCTCTTTCCAGTCATTGATAAAGTCAACCAGGGCTTGAGACTTAATCGCAGTGCGTGGAACATACTTCAGCCCATGAGACCCAAGCTCAATTGCCCACTTGGCAACTCGCCCTGTAGCTTCTCTGTTTTGAATAATGTCTCCCAAAGGAGCAGAGCTAACCACAGTGATTGGATGTCCCTAAAAGTAATGATTAAGCTTCCGGCTTGCCATGAACACCCCATAAACAAGCTTCTGCCAATGTGAATATCGTTGCTTAGACTCAATTAGCACTTCACTGACATAATAAACCGGCCGCTGAACCGGATGCTCCTTGCTAGCCTCCTTGCGCTCTACCACCATAGCCACACTAACGGCCCGTGAATTGGCAGCTACGTATAACAATAGCGGCTCTTTCTCAATTGGAGCAGCTAGGATCGGCGGCTCAACCAATTGCGCCTTCAGATCCTCAAAAGCGGCGTTCGCAGCATCGCTCCAAACAAACACATCTGTTTTCTTCATCAACTGATATAGAGGCATAGCCTTTTCCCCTAACCGGCTTATGAACCGGCCCAAAGCAGCCACACGACCCGCCAGTCGTTGAACATCATTGACGCAGGTTGGTTTAGCCAGGGATGTAATTGCCTTGATCTTCTCTGGGTTAGCTTCAATACCTCGGTTGGACACTAGAAAACCCAAAAGTTTGCCGGCTGGCACTCCAAAAACACACTTGGCCGGGTTAAGCATCATCTTGTAAACCCAAAGATTATCAAAAGTCTCTTTCAAGTATGTGACCAAGGTTTCCTCTTCCCTGGACTTTACTACTATATCATCCACATAGGCATGAACATTGCGCCCAATTTGATCATGAAGACAATTCTGCACACACCGTTGGTTAAGTCGCCTGAGCACTCTTGAGCCCAAAAGGCATAGACACATAGCAGAAAGCCCCAAAAGGAGTTATAAATGCCTTCTTCTCTTGATCCTTAACTGCCATCTTAATCTGATGATACCCGGAGTAAGCATGTAAGAAACTCAACCTTGCGCAACCCGTTGTAGCATCAATGATCTGATCAATACGGGGAAGAGCAAAAGGATCAGCCGGACAGGCCTTGTTTAAATCTGTGTGATCCACACACATACGCCAGGTGCCATTCTTCTTGAGCACGAGCACATGGTTAGCTAACCATTCCGGGTGAAAGACCTCCACAATGAACCCGGCCGCCAAGAGCCGGGTCACCTCTTCTCCAATGGCCTTGCGCCTTTCTTCATTGAACCGGCGAAGAAACTGTCTGACAGGTTTGAACTTTGGATCGATATTAAGAGTGTGCTCAGCGAGTTCCCTCAGGACACCCGGCATGTCTAAAGGTTTCCATGCAAAGATGTCCCGGTTCTCACGGATGAACCCGATGAGCGCGTTTCCTATTTCGGATCCAAGTTCGCGCTGATGATGAACTGTTTGGATGAATCGCTAGGCACAAAGTCAACCATCTTAGTGTCATCCGCCGATTTGAACTTTAACTCTGGCTCATGCTCTATTGTCGGTTTCTTTAATGATGTCATGTCCGCCGGGTCAACATGATCCTTGTAGAATTTCAACTCCTCTGTTGCACAAACAGATTCAGCATAGGCAGCATCCCCTCTTCACATTCCAAGGAGATCTTCCCGCTCCCATGGACTGTAATGGTGCCCTTGTGACCCGGCATCTTGAGCTGTAAATACACGTAACACGGCCGAGCCATGAACTTGGCATAAGCCGGTCGCCCAAACAGAGCATGATATGGGCTTTTGATCTTAACCACTTCAAAGGTTAATTTTTCTGTCCTGGAGTCATACTCATCCCCAAAGGCTACCTCCAGCTCGATCTTACCAACTGGGTATGCCGACTTACCGGGTACTACACCATGAAAAACAGTGTTGGATTTTTTAAGATTTTTATCCGTCAATCCCATCCGGCAGAACGTCTCATAGTAAAGGATGTTGATGTTGCTGCCTCCATCCATGAGTACCTTAGTAAACTTGTACCCACCAACCTAAGGTGCCACTACCAAAGCCAAGTGACCCGGATTATCAACCCGGGGCGGGTGGTCCTCTATGCTCCACACAATAGGCTGCTCCGACCAACGTAGATAACGTGGGATTGCCGGTTCAACGGCATTAACGACCCTCTTGTGGAGTTTCTAGTCTCTCTTACATAAACTGGTAGTAAAGACATGATACTGTCCGCTACTCAACTGCTTCGGGTTGCTCTGATAGCCGGATTGTTGCTGCTGTTGATTCCCTTGGTTGTGTTGCTGATTATATCCTCCCTGGTGACCGGGATGTCCCTGACCATGAAAACCTCCTCCGCTTGAACCGGCGCCCGGGCCCTAAAAACCGCCTCCACCTGGGCCACCACCCGGGCCGTGACCCCCATCAAATGCATTTGAATTTTTAAACGCCTTCATGATCGTGCAATCCTTCCACAAGTGGGTGGCTGGCTTCTCTCGGTGTCGTGTTTTGGACAAGGTTCATTCAACAACTGCTCAAGGGTGGGGCCCGACCCGCCCGATAGAGGGGGTTGTCTGCCCTTGCGCCGCTGATTACCACCCTGCACATTAGTATTAGCAACAAACTCATCATCCTTACGCTTATTACCTCCTTGATTTCCCGGGTTATGCTGGTGACCTTTGTCGTTCTTCTTTCCCTTCGTTGATTTTTCTTCATCAGATGCCGGGTCTTTGGTTATGTCAGAATCGGCATACTTGACAAGAGCCTCCATCAATGTTCCCATGTCATTATAGTCACGTTTAAGCCGCCCCAACTTCTGCTTCAGAGGCTCAAAACAGCAATTCTTCTCCAACATCAAAACTGCTGAGCCGGCATCCATCTTATCAGATGAATATATTATCTCCTTGACCCGGCGCACCCAATGGGTTGTAGATTCTCCATCCTCTTGCTTGCAATTGGTCAGATCCACAATCGACATTGGCTGTTTACACGTGTCTTTAAAGTTCTGGATGAACCGTGCCTTTAACTCTGCCCATGAGCCGATGGAGTTGGGTGGTAATCCTTTCAACTATGTCCGAGCCGTTCCATCCAACATCACGGTAAAATACTTGGCCATTGCAGCATCACTAACCTCCAATAGCTCCATAGCCATCTCATAACTCTCAATCCAAGCCCCCGGCTGTAAGTCAGCCGTGTAGTTAGGCACCTTACGAGGTCCCTTGAAATCCTTGGGAAACCGCTCATTGCGTATGGCTGGGACCAGGCAAGGTACGCCTCCGGTTCTTGTAGCCACCCCTGCCACAACCGAGGTCACTGGATAAGCCGGAAAGGTTTGGTGAGCCACCTGCTCTGCTGCTATCTGAGCCGCCCGTTCCGCCTCTTGACGAATCCTCTCCTGATCCGCCAAGTTAAGAGCTCCAGCCCGCACCGGCTCATACCTATATGGCCGGTTGTGACGTTGAGCATTACTTGAGATTTCTACAGATTCCATGCGCCTACTGTAACTCGGGCTCCGGCTTGGGCGAGGAGTTGAATGAATCCTGTCTCGGTTGTAGGAGTATGCATCCTGCTGGGCCAAAGCTGTCTGAAGTAGTTCTCTTACCCTCCGGGTTTCAATTGCTGATGGCGAGTCACCTTCCATCGGGAGAGTTGCCAATCGAGCCAATGTTGTAATGAGGTTCTCCATGGGGTTGGAGAAGTGACCCAGGGGTGTTTATATATAATGAGGAGGAGCTGTATTCATGTGCGGCGGCTCCATGGTGTGTGGTTGAACTGGTGCTCCGGGCGTCTCGACCCGGTTGACCTCCGGTGGGTTGCTCCCTCCAGCTCCGGGTGTATGGAACAGATTCCTCGGATCCAATGTTATAGGCAGACGCGACTGAGTTTTCTGATGCCTCCTCCTCATGACTTTGTTTGACGCATTAAGATCCATGGAGAGCCGGAAGGTTTCCGCTTGAAGCTGCTGAGCACGAGCATCCAAAGCTGCTCGTTCTGCTGCCATCCGGGTTTCCTCCGCAGCCAAATTTTCCTTAGCTTGCACCATCTCCTCCCACACGCGAGCCACTTCTGCGTCATGCTGGGCTTTATCCGCCGGCTCTACCGCAGCAGTTAACAGTGTCGTCAGCTTATCCATGAGGTCCATGAGAACCTGAGCCGGGGGCGCGCGGGGTCTCCTGACCCGGCAGCTGCCGACCCGGTGGCCGCTGCTGTCGCTGCGGTGGAGTTCTTCCCGGGCTGTGTCCCTGCCATGAAGACTCCGGCCCAATTCAGCGGCTCAAGGGGTTCTAGAATACTGCTGCCATCAGAACAGCCCCCCAGCATGCCGTCTTGCAGTTGGTACAATGAATCTGTCTCACCCGTTGAAGATGCAGTATCAGAGCAGACGGCCGTCTCCCCGCCTTCCATCGATCCTTCCGAGTATTCACCGCCATGGACGCAGCCTATGAAGGCATGCTTCACGACAGATTGAACACGGGTGGACCCGGCATGCTGAGCCGTTTAGATGAGGTCGGTGTGGACAACCGACTCAGGGCCTGACTCGCCGATCCGGCTGATGAAGACGTGGATGCCGAAGGGGACCCGGTACCCGTACTCGATTGATCCGGCCTCGGGGCCCCAGCCTTCATCGTCGATGTAAATCTTGCCGCAACGACTCTTGGTTATCCGGCCCACAGCATATCCCTTGAGCCCTTAGAAGTTGCCCTTCAAGAACTCAAATCCACCATGCGCTGGCCCCACGGTGGGCGCCAACTGTCATGGAATTTTCACGGTAGATGTCCTAGAGCAAGGACTTAGTCGTAGGGCCATCGCACTAGGAAGCTTAAAGGGGTTAATCGGGACAAAGGACACGAGAGAGTTTTATACTAGTCCGGCCCCTTATGATGAAGGTAAAAGCCTACGTCTAGTTGGGTTTGGTGTTGCTAAGGTTTCGATCACCAAGAGGCTTAACTCGCCGGCTTGGTTATCGACTTGTTGTTTCTTTCCCTAAACTGCCACCGGGTCGTCCCCTTATTTACACAGGTTGACGCCAGGTGGCCTACAGAGTCCCGGCCGGCTCATAATCGTGTCCGGCTCGGTAACTTTCTTTACATGTCTTTCTATACAAGTATTTCCTTACATGTGGCGTTTTACAATATCGGGCCTTAAGCCGGCCCCAGGCCTTTGGGCCTTCTATAAGACTTATAAACTACAAACTTGGATGTTTACTGAACTTCTTGCATAACCCGCCATTGAAGCTGACCCGGCCCCTCCTGGGCGGGTCTCAGCTGATAGTAATATCCCCAACAGAGACCATCAAAGATAAATATGTGCATGATGCTGAATTTAAAGATGTATTGCAGAATTGTAAGGAAGGGAGAACTTGGAACGAGTTCATTGTTAACGATGGATTTGTGTTTCGTGCTAACAAGCTATGCATTTCAGCTAGCTCCATTCGTCTTTTGCTGTTGCAGGAGGCGCATAGAGGAGGATTAATGGGACACTTGGCGTGAAGAAGACGGAGGATATACTTGCTACTCATTTCTTTTGGCCAAATATGAGACGGGATGTTGAGCGTTTTGTTGCTCGCTGCACTACATGTCAAAAAGTTAAGTCACGACCCAATCCTCATGGTTTGTATATGCCTTTGCCTTTACCTAGTGTTCCTTGTGAGGATATATCTATGGACTTTGTTTTAGGTTTACCTCGAACAAAGAAGGGGAGGGATAGCATATTTGTTGTCGTGGATACGTTCTCAAAAATGGCACACTTTATACCACGTCATAAAAGCGATGATGTTGTTAATGTTGCTGATTTGTTCTTTCGAGAAATTATTCGCTTGCATGGTGTGCCAAATACTATTGTTTCAGATAGTGATACTAAATTTCTTAGCCACTTTTGGAGATGTTTAGGGGCTAAGTTGGGGACTAAACTTCCTTTTAGTACTACATGTAATCCCCAAACTGATGGACAAACTGCAGTAGTCAATAGAACATTGTCTACCATGCTTAGGGCTATTTCGAATAATAACAAGAAAATGTGGGAAGAGTGCTTGCCTCATATTGAATTTGCTTATAATCGGTCGCTGCATTCTACTACTAAGATGTGCCCTTTTGAAATTATGTATGGTTTTTCCTACCTCGTGCACCTATTGAGTTGTTGCCTCTTCCATCTTCAGAGAAGGTCAATTTTGATGCTAAACAACCTGCTGAATTGATATAAAAAATGCATGAGTTAACTAAGGAAAATATTGAGCACCTGAATGCTAAATATAAACTTGTTGGAGATAAGGGTAGAAAATGTGTTGTCTTTGCACCTGGAGGTCTTGTTTGGTTACATTTGTGTAAGGATAGGTTTCCTAATTTGCACAAGTCAAAGCTAATGCCACGTGCTGATGGTCCTTTTAAGGTGTTAGAAAAATAAATGATAATGCATATAAACTTGAGTTGCCAGCAGATTTTGGGGTTAGTCCCACTTTTAACATTGCAGATTTGAAGCCTTACTTGGGTGAGGAAGATGAGCTTCCATCGAGGACGACTTCAATTCAAGAAGGGGAGGATGATAAGGGCATCACTAACAAAGTTACACCCACAACCCCTACTAATATATATACATGACCAATTACTAGAGCTCGTGCACGCCAATTAAATTATCAGGAACTTTCGTTTCATGGTAATGATTTTAATGTTCGTGAGAATATGATGCTACCTAAATTGGATACATTTGTCTTGCTTACAAATTAAGGGCCTAGCTTGGACAAGAAGGATGATCATTGGAGCAAGATCGAGCATGGAGCTGATGGCATGCGCAAGGGGATCCAGAACAGAGTTACTAGTGACGATTTCAAGATTTTGAATCCACCATAATGAGTGTGTGAAGCTTTGGATGAAATATACAAGATGACACTTCATAAATTTCGTCCAAAGGCTATTATAGGTGCTGCGTCACCCTATTATTGGGTCAGGCCCATGTAATTTCGAAATACTTGAGTATAGGTTGTTTTTAGAGTCCATATGTGTGGGGAAACAAGAGTTAGGTTTGGTTTCGGACCCCTCCTCCAAGGGCCACGAAATTCCCCCTCTTCCTCCATATATACAGCCCTTAGGGCATCGTTTAGACTTTGGGTTTTGTTTAGATTAAAAGTCCGCCATAGCTGCAACTTTGCGTACTTCGTTTGTGTTCAACGACCAGACAAAGGCGTCACAGAACCCCACCTTGATCAATAAAGCTTTCCTCTTATATTCACAATATCCATATTGCAATCTTAGTTTCTTGCTTGTTCTTCGTTTGCCTACGGGAAATTGACCTTCTTGGTTAGGTTGATCGTGCTTCGGCGTGGTCAATAACCTCTCGGAGTTAGTTTAGCGATTGCTAAGGCGCGATGTCCTCGCACGTTCGTAGTTGGATCGTCAAAGTCGACTTCCACCAAAACGATAGCCACCATCTCTGTGACGCCCCCGATTTGACCGTACACTAATCAGACACGCAAACGTGTACGATCAAGATCAGGGACTCACGGGAAGATATCACAACACAACTCTACAAATAAAATAAGTCATACAAGCATCATATTACAAGCCAGGGGCCTCGAGGGCTCGAATACAAGAGCTCGATCATAGACGAGTCAGCAGAAGCAACAATATCTGAGTATAGACATGGGTTAAACAAGTTTGCCTTAAGAAGGCTAACACAAACTTGGATACAGATCGAAAGAGGCGCAAGCCTCCTGCCTGGGATCCTCCTAAACTACTCTTGGTCGCCGTCAGCGGGCTGCACGTAGTAGTAGGCACGTCCCGAGTAGTAGTAGTCGTCATCAACGATGGCGTCTGGCTCCTGGACTCCAGCATCTGGTTGCGACAACCAGAAAGAAAGGAAATGGGGGAGAAGGGGAAGAAAGCAAGCCTGAGTACTCATCCAAAGTACTCGCAAGCAAGGAGCTACACTACATATGCATGGGTATCAAATGGAATAAGGGTATCATATATGGACTGAACTGTAGAATGCCAGAATAAGAGGGGATAACTAATCCTGTCGAAGACTACGCTTCTGGCCACCTCCATCTTGCAGCATGTAGGAGAGAGTAGATGGTAAGTTCACCAAGTAGCATCAAGTAGCATCGTATAGCATAATCCTAACTGATGATCCTCCCCTCATCGCCCTGTGAGAGAGCGATCACCGGTTGTATCTGGCACTTGGGAGGGTGTGTTTTATTAAGTATCCGGTTCTAGTTGTCATAAGGTCAAGGTACAACTCCGAGTCGTCCTGTTACCGAAGATCACGGCTATTCGAATAGATTAACTTCCCTGCAGGGGTGCACCACATAACCCAACACGCTCGATCCCATTTGGCCGGACACACTTTTCTGGGTCATGCCCGGCCTCGGAAGATCAACACGTCGCAGCCCTACCTAGGCACAACAGAGAGGTCAGCACGCCAGTCTAAATCCTATGGCGCAGGTGTCTGAGCCCATCGCCCATTGCACACCTGCACGTTGCGTACGCGGCCGGAAGCAGAACTAGCCCCCTTAATACAAGAGCATGCTTACGGTCCAATCCGGCGTGCCACTCAGTCGCTGACGTCATGAAGGCTTCGGCTGATACCACGACGTCGAGTGCCCATAACTGTCCCCGCGTAGATGGTTAGTGCGTATAGGCCAATAGCCAGACTCAGATCAAATACCAAGATCTCGTTAAACGTGTGAAGTATCCGCGAACACCGACCAGGGCCAGGCCCACCTCTCTCCTAGGTGGTCTCAACCTTCGATGTTGCTTCGCCACAAAGATCCACATAGAGGGTCGTTGGGACAAAGGTCGTTTCAGCCCCCAATCCGTGAATCACTCGTGGGTGCTCCACAAGCTGACCCGTCTTTAGTCACCACATGTATCCTGTATAAAGTATATAGTATATACCCGTGATCACCTCCCGAGTGATCACGGCCCGATAATATAGCATGGTAGACGGACAAGAATGTATGGCCACTGATGATAAACTAGCATCCTATACTAAGCATTAGGATTGCAGGTAAAGGTATCAACAGTAGTGGCAAGGACAGGCTATGCATCAGAATAGGATTAACGGAAAGCAGTAACATGTTACACTACTCTAATGCAAGCAGTAGAGAGAAGAGTAGGCGATATCTGGTGATCAAAGGGGGAGATTTGCCTGGTTGCTCTGGCAAGAGAGAAGGGTCGTCAACTCCGTAGTCGTACTGGGTAGCGGGGGCGTCGGTCTCGGTGTCTAGCGGAAGAAGAGGGGGGAAGAAACAATGAATACAATGCAAACAGATGCATAATGATGCATGACAAGACAAGTAACGGTGCTAGGGGTGCCCTAACGCGGTATGAGGTGATACCGGTGAAGGGGGGAAACATCCGGGAAAGTATCCCTGGTGTTTCGCGTTTTCGGGCAGAGGAGACGGAGGGGGAAAGTTATGAGTTCGATAGGTTAGGGAGGTGTGGCGGACGAACGGGTTGCGTATCCGGAATCGTCTCGTCGTTCTGAGCAACTTTCATGTACAAAGTAATTTCATCCGAGTTACGGATTAAAAGATATGATTTTCTAAAGATTTAAATCATTTTCTGATTTTAATTATATATTTAATTCCAACATTATCCAAAACAGTGTGTGATGATGTAGGCACGACATCAGAGTGATGTCAGCATGTCACTGGTTGGTTGACCAGTCAAACCAGACAGGTGGGTCCAGTGGGACCCACATGTCATTGTCAAGGGCCTTAAGAGAGTTTTAAAACTAACTAAAATGGGTTAATTAGTGGGTGGCCCCAGCAGTCAGTGTCTAATTAGGTTTTAGTTAATTAACTTAATTAATTAGTAGTTTATATATTTGTTTTTATTTGTTTTATGGCATGGGGCCCGCATGTCAGTGGCAGTAGCTGCCACATCAGCGAAGTTGACTTGGTCAACGTGGCCAGTTGGGGCCCCCAGGCCCACAGGCAGCGACCCAGGGGCGGGGCCCGCCTAGCCACGTCGGCGAACGGTGCCGGAGCGACTCCGGCGACCCAACAGAGGCGGCCCCTCGCCGGAGTTGGCCGGAATCGCGCTACGGGGCACCAAATCGGGCGCGGCCAGGCTCTCTGGAACGGCCTCTTCATGCCGCGTCCGATGGAGGGGAGCACGATGGCGGGGGTGGCCGGAATGGTCGCCGGCGACGAGCGCGGCGGGCTGCTATTCGGGTGCGGACGAAGACGGCGACGCAGTGTGCTTCAGGGCGAGCGGGAAGGCTAGGGTGGAGCTGCGCGACGCGCTGAGCACAAAGGGCTCGGCCCTGTGACCATTTGGTCACGGGAAGGGCGTCGGCGATGCGCGCAGGCGGCGGCGTAGTCAGGAGCTCGAGGAGAGTGGAGCTGGGGTGAGCTAGCGAAGAAATGGAGAGGTTGGGGAGTATCTACGGGGCATGAGGAGCGTAACCGACACGAGCCCGTGACCATTTGGTCACCAGAGACTCGTCGGCGACGGGGTCCGCAGCGGAGCGCTCGGGTGCTTCGGCGGCAGCTAGCTAGGGCGTGCGAGGGAGCTAACGGAGATGGGCGGGAGATGGGGAGCTCACCGTGCGGCACGCAAGATGCCCCTTGGGAGTTTAGTAGCCGGAGAGTCGACGGCACTCGTCGGAGATGCGTCGGGGATCCGAGGAAGAAGACGAGGTTGGGGCAGCATTGGATGGTGCTCGGCGTCCTGCGTCTTGACGTGGAGGCATAGTCGAGGGAGGCGGAGCGAGCGGACGCGTCGGAAGGGCTTGGAGGTCGCGGTGGCCGCGAGTACTATGGCGGCGAGGCCATGGCGGCGCTCGGTTGCGGTGGGGAACGAGGGGGCGAGGTGCGGTGGCTCTGGAGGGGAGTGGGAGGCGCAAGAACCGAGGCGAGCATGGGGGTGAGTGGGAGGAGAGACCGAGGGGGCGCGGCGTGGCGACCTTATCCCCTCATCGTCGCCGGCGAGAGGGTGCGGCGGGGACGCGCCCCTGTTCCGACCCGGGTCGGGGGAACAAGGAAGGGAGGCGGCGGGGGGAGGCGGGCCGGTTCGGCCGGATGGGCCAGGTGGGTTAGCTGGGCCAAATGGCCCAGGGGGGTTTGGGGGGTTTTCCTTTCTCTTTCTTTCTTTCTTTTCTTTATTTTTTTCTTTTCTGTTTTATTTCATTTTAAAGTATTTAGCCTTTTACTAAAAATGTGTTTTCTGCACCATAATTACCTTTGTAATATTTGGCGCCTCCCAAACCTTTTAGTTTTAGTAATTGAAAACTTTTATTGTTGACAATAATTTGAATTGAATTTTGAAATGGTTTCGAAACATCGCGAGGTTAACAACAGTAACCATGGTGACATGGCATCATTAGCGTGGGATTACTGTGGCTTAATTATCTGGGCGTCACAAATCTCCTCTACTACAAGAAATCTCGTCCCAAGATTTAAGAGGTAGGGAAAGGGGGGAAGGTTTGGTAACGAATCTAGCAGGTCTTCTCATTCTGGCTTGCTCTTCTCAAAGAAGTCGATTCATTACATTGACATCTTCATTTCTCTACTTCAGGTCATCTTGGTGAAGTCGTCCTTTTCTTCGGGAATTCCAACGTACTTACGAATAGGTAAGGGGCAGCTCGGCTACGACAGAATGCTTATGAGGGAAAAATCTGGGGTTAACCCATGAATGAGCATAAGAGTATCTCTCGAGTTGAGCATATAAAATACATCGAGAGTAAGGTACGAAGGTACAATAAGGGGTTCCAAGCGGATAGATAGTTGCTCGAAGTCTCAACCAGAGTGAGAAAGGGGTTCAGAGCAGTGAGAGTAAGTATTGCGTCTGATACCAGAATAGAGTACTAGGAAGGTGGCCCATGAATTAAATACGAAGCCAAGCATGAGGAATAACCGTTAGAAACAGGGTTGTACAGGAGAGTCAGGTTTCGATCCTGCGAACTGTGGGTTATGGGCCCACCATGTGGTTAAAAGTAGGAAGGGCGGAGACGTCTTGCGTGATCATGCAAGCAAGGCATGTCAGGGGGTAGCCTGTCGATTATGTTGGCAACAACGTCGATACCAAGGGCGAGGGACGAAGAGAACCATTTTCCTGCTTGTTGAACGAGGCGGACCATTAGGCAAAGTTCTCGTCCTCGGGGGATAAGTCCCTTTGCGGTGGAAGAGAAGGTCGTGTGAGCGGCCTCGGCAAAGAGGACGACGGCGCCGATGAAGCGATAGGACGCGATGCAAGGCTCTTGGTCCGTCGCCATGGATGAGAAACGTCCATCTCTAGCACTAGACGATGCGGTCTTGGTAGGTGCTCTGGCATGGTGGAGGACGATGGCGATGGATGGGGTGGAGGACGGCGGCGATGGATGGGGTGGCGAACGGAGGAGGCTGGTGTGGGGATGGAGTTCTAGGGCGGACAGTGTATGATTGGGAAAATGGAGGGAGAGGTACGAGGAACCATGTTTTTGGGATGCGCCTGTCTGAAATATGGGGAAAGTTACGAACTTAGCCCCCATTTAAAATTTGGACATCCTGTCGGTTGGGGATAGGACGGTAATCTCGCATCTCACCAATATTTGCCCAGAGCGATTTCTGACGAGGAGAGGGTGTTTTGGCGCCTACCCCTATTGAAAATATCTACCTACATCGATTTCGGCTGAGGCAAGTTTGTTTTTCCACCCACCATGTATCAATTGGAAAATGGAGGGAGAAACAGAGGTCTTTCGGACGAGCTTGAACCAAATGTGTTTTGCCGCCCATGTTTGGTGTCCACCGTGTCGGAAAGGGCTTAGAGGCGGTCGTGTCACGTCTAATTGAAGTTACTAACCTACCCCTATTGAGAGCAGTGGAAATTGGGCCGATGGATTGTCCGTGTAAGGGTAGATAGTAATTTCCATCTCCCAAACACTTGGCTTCGGGTAGCCGATGTGGGAGTGGACATTTTGCCGCTTCTTTCAAATTTTTGGACAATAATCATCCATGTTTACCCTGGCAACTAAATTCGAATCCATTTTGTATTCATATACAAATCTTTATAAATCATTATATGTGCTTCTATATATCTTCAAAAGCACGACAAAGATGTATTCCACTATCATATATGAATATGATTTACAAATGCCGATACTCGAATTCAGAAGCTAGAATCCAGTTTAAGGTGAATTTGAATATTTGGAACACTTTATGTCCAACTCAAATGTCACATGCAGCATAATGTGTACTCCCACTTAGATATGTACACAACCAATGTATCAACATTCAAATATGAGTCAATCAACCAAGAATGTACAAAACTAACAGGCATATAAACACTTATAGATATGGATCAATAATATCAACTAACATACATAAGCCAGGCCACTATATTTTTTTTGCTAGAAGAGCATCCTTTTTCTAGCGAAGCTAGTACAACATCTTGGCCCTTTCCGATGCATGCCACTTATGGTCCGTCTATACTACTATTATTGTTGAATGCACATTCAGCCCGATTGGCATATTTATAGGTCTGGCACAGCAATCAAAATGAAATGTCTCTGAGTCTTATAAATTAATACAGACTTGTGCTTAAATAAAATTGCAAAGCAAAAAACAATTATCACATGATCTCTAAAACAAATGGTTTGATAGATTACATGAAAAAACAACACAAAGGTTATTCAACAATGGAAAGAACATTTCACCTATGATTTACCAAGTGGGAATTTAATTTCCTTTTTTCCTTCAGGACCTTAACAATGCGGTCAATCTCAGCTTGCTTCGTTATGAAATCCACCAAATATTTAATGGTTGTCTTGAGTACTTCTTATGATTGTATTGTTGGCTTCCTGAACATGTCAACTTCATATCTAAGTGTAGAAGCAAAATCTCTTTCTACCACTAGTTTAGCCTCTAGAGCATCAGCAGTTGGCAATTCATGATGCACGATTGGGCCGGTGCCACTGCTGTGGGATGATACAACATCCATGGGGACCTCGCTCTTTGATCTTGGGCTAACCTGTTTTGCCATTAAAGTTCTGATTGGATTCCGAAAAGTTGAAGTTGGCAAAACATCTCAACTGGGAGTTATAACAGCAAACTAGTTAAACAAACAAGGAATTAAAGAGTTTCAATTGGATGCTGAAAAGTAGTTATTAACATCATTGTAACCGGTTGTTGTAGCGGCAAGTTTTCCAAAAGGTACTTGTTGTGGCATTGGAGTTTCTCTTGGATCCTGAAAAGTTGAGTAGCCAGTAACATGATTAGAGCAACCGGGTGCAGCAGCAAAGCAGTTAAACAAACAAGTTTTGCAAAAGGAACCTGTTGTGGCATTGCAGTTTCTCTTGGATCCTGAAAAGATGAGTAGTCAGTAACTTGATTAGAGCAACAAGTTACAGCAGAAAAACTGTTACACAAATATATTTTTGAAAATGTACCTGCTGTGCAATTGGACTTACAATTGGATCCTGAAAACGTGAAGTTGGTAAGATAATTACAGCAACAAGTAACAGCAGCAAACCAGGTAAACAAGGAAGTTTCTGAAAACATACTTGTTGTGCCAACGGAGTTTTAGTTGGATCCTGCAAACTTGAATGTTAGCAATAAATAAATAAAGTTTTGCAAGAGCCATTAGAAACTAACATCAAACTAGTAAAACTAACCAGTTTTGGCAACGTATTTAATTACACATGAACTAGTAAAACTAACAAGTTCTTGTCAACGTATTAAGGTCATAGTTTAAAAAGGCACGCCTAAGCGAGCGCTTAAGCACGCCTAGGCACCAGGCGTTGGCAAAACGCATTGTGCATAACTATGCTTAATTTGTGCATAATTGCGCATAAGCATACGCTTTGGTCAATAAAGCACAAGGCGGTGGCAAAACACACAATTTATGCCTAGCGCTTTTTTGAACTATGATTAAAGTAACAAGTCAGTACCATGTACCAGCAACACAGACATCTGTAAATTTCTTTGACGTAAGCAAAAGGATTCCAACACATATATAAGTTAAAAAGATGGTGTCCTCATATAAACCTGACAATTGTCTATCTATAAACATGCAAACATTACTAGTGCAACAAGTGATAACAGTAAACCATTTAAACAAACAGGGTATCAGAACGTAAATTACACGTGAATTCTGCGGCACCCTAGAAGTACATATGACCAGCTATCTACATGCTTAAGTACCTATTTAAGTTCAGGAAAACAGGTAATTCTTAACAGTAAGTACCAAACACATAGATAGGCACAGTCTATAATAGGATTAATAGGCTATGGCATTATGTAATCAGTAGCAAACTAAATTAAGCCAAGCAACATAATTGAACAATTTTTCAATAAATGGCTAACTAAAATTCCGAGAAGTAGGTAACTGAACTTACGCTAGCTCTTTGTACAGGCACACTGCAACTTATTTTTCGCTTACAAGGTTCTACGAAGGAGTCCATGGCATCAATTGCTTGGATACGCAGTCCCAATACTTATTTTTTCCACACTGCATTGGTAAGTCGAATGGTTAATCTGGTAAGATGGTGCATCCTTGATATGTTATATGAGGACGTGTAGTCAAACTAGTTGTAGCCACACACATCACACTGGCTTCTACTGTATATTTCACGCGATTACATTTGACATATCGAGATCTAAGCAATCTACAATAGGATGAAAAGACTGGCATCCTTCACATTATTGGCGAACTCAATTCATAGAAATAAGCAATTCAACCATTCTGTGGGTAAATCAAAAGCGCCACTGGAATATTTTCACTACCCAAATCATAGACGCAAAAAGGGGCAACACCACCATAGGGGCTGGTATGGGCAGCCGCCTTGGGTGGCTGGAAAGTGTGCACCTAGTTTGAGTCGTTCAGGTTGGCCGAGGCTAGTTCGTCCCAACGCATGAGCAGGCAATGTCAAAAATGAAGAAAAACATTTCAATTTGGATGGGCCAATAACATAAGTGCAAGGCAGGCCCTATAGCAGGCCCGCGGCCCAAACGAGCGCCTCCCATATCGATCGACAACAGGAAAAATCCCAATTCGTTCGCTCCAGCCTCCAGTTTAGTTCACTCCTAACCTAGCCGTCGCTAGACAGACCGACATAGCAGTTCCTCGTGCCCTCGTTGGAGGGCGGTCGCGGGGCTTCAAGCAAAAGGAAGGACAAGAAGATGAAGTTCCAACCCTGGGTGTAGCCTGCATGGGAGGCAACAGCGGCAACCCGGGCATGGCATCGAGCATGCGCAAACGGACAGTCGCAGCTTGCAAGAGCAGCATGCACAACGAGCAGGTACATCACATCCCTGATTATATCTAATTCAACTGTTCAATTTCTGGCCAATAGTTAAACCTGACGGTGTTGTAAAACTTCTTGTATGTAGGGAATCTATGAGAAAATGAAACCAATTTCTACTTATTTTATAACTCCCTCAATCAATACTGAATTGACTGAAGCTGATGTATCTAATCAAGTTTCCGGTGCAAACATACAATTTCATGTTGTTGTTGAGCCTGAAGTGTCTAGTGAACAGACTGCTAATGAAGGATTTGATGCAAACATTTTACATGCTCCTGGTGATGAACATATATTGTCTAATGAGGGCTCTAATGCAAGCATTTTGCAAGCACCCATTGAAGGATTTAGTGTCTAATGATGATCTACTATGTTGAGAGAGACATACAGATTTGTAGGCATTGATGAGAAGAAAATTATAGTACATTTTCATGGCTTGAGGAAACATCGAGGCCATCTACCAGAAAGTCCCCGTATCATGACAATGTAGCATAAATACTTTTCTAATCTGTTGTTTGAAACTATTGGCATACTTGTGCAGGAAAGATATATTGATATGCAGTTTGCGCATTGGTTATAGGTGCAATTACACTTCGATATTTTCAGCCAGAGAACGAATAATTCAAGCAAGTACAGACCATGTTAGTAGTCCTTGTACACCATGTTGCATTTTGTGTTTTTTGGTGCTTACATCATTTAGTGTTTTATAATCTGAACTACTTTGGATCATTAGCTGGTTTCAAAGGGCATGTAGCTTCACATTTCTCAAGTTATGTTGATTTACGGAGTGCAGGTGCCTTCGTATTTTTTAAGTTAAATGTTCACCCCTGGTAACTTGAATTCGTGGATCCGCCACTACACACAAATCATACATGCATGCTAGTATGAATTAAATGAAATGTAGGGACTTACGCTAGCTCGTTGTACAGGCTCACTGCAGCTCTTCTTGCGCTTGGGATGTTCCATGTACAAGTCCATGTTACCACTTGCTTGGATGTGCAGGCCTTGTGCTCCTTGCATCCCCCTCTGCATATTTGACACGGCGAATGGTTGATCAAATAAGAGGAATCAACCTTGCTGTTGTACCGGAGGGCAGATACTTACAAGGTTATACGGGTGTGCAGCATGTGAACCGGATCCCGTAGCGCCGTCATGCTTCGCTAAAAAATGGTTTTGCTTATTTCAGATGATATGTCCCTAAGAAATAAGAGTTAAAGTCAGAGTTTCATAGCCGTGTAAGCTAAGAGAACAGTGAAAGGATATCCAAACATCGTTGGAATAGTGCACAAGGGAGTGATGTGTGGATACCTAGTTCAGACCGGCGTTTGGGCATGCTCGCCTAGCTAGAGTGCGGGTCACTTCAGAGCCGTTGAGGGTGATGCGCTGGCGTTCGCTGGCCGCGCACGGATGCAGATCTTGAGTGGCAGCGAAGTGCTACGATGCGGTGGGCGAGACCGTTGGTGAAGCCCCAACGGCCTCGGGGGCAGAGGTGCGATGATGTGCTCGGTGAAGTAGCCCTAGTGAGGTGGGAGACGGCATCGGTGAAGCGCACCTGATGCGGTGGAAGTCGATGTTTGTGAGGCACATTGGTTGCGGCGGCCGATGTTGTCGGTGGACCACCCAGTGCGGTGGACAAGGGCGTAGATAAGGTAGCTCCAGTGTGGTGGTGAAGCCTGACCGTCCTCTTCGTCGTCGTTGTCCGGCACAAAGGTGGGGAAAGAGACGAGACGAGGGGCGATTCAAACTTTGCTAGGGTTGGCGGCGAATTAGGGATTTGGGAAGTCTGGGCGCGGAAGGGGACGATGGAGAAGGGAGATTTTCCTTGGGGCCGCCGGATATTTCAATCCTAAACATGGAAGCGCAAACTTATTTTGTCGTGATTTTTTTTGGGGGGGGGGGGAGGGAGGGGGGTGGGTGGCTGGGTGCTAAGTGTCCGTACGACACACGCGACCACCACGACACGAACCTGGTCTGCCTGGTGCGCGTACATTTGAGAATGCAAACGAATATTCTTTCATTTTGCAAACGAATCTGTATGTATTACCATCCCCGTGTTTTCCTTGCAAATAATTAGTCATTTGAAACGAGATACTATAAATTAATTAATGAGGAGTTATTTGAAAAAAAATCAAAACGGTGTCCATGGTATCCACGCTAACGTGGATTAGAGTGTGTGTCACATAATTAGTTATTTGAATTAGAGTGTGTGTCACATAGCGATCTCCAATTCTAACATGGATTTTGCATTTCACGGTATCCACGCTACTTTTTTAATACAAATTCATACGTATATGTTGAACACCATGGTAGTGAGAAAACTTTGGATGGATTCAAACATATGAACTAATATCTACTCTTATAAAAACTACTCTTATAAAAAACTGAGTTGGTGATGATGGTGTGCCTGCCATCTTGTAATATAGACTGTCCGGTGTACATCTAATGGATAGAAAGCAAACTATGACAATTTTGCAAAAATATACCCACACCCCTCTCCACATTTGCAGATAAGGACTTCCCTCGTTCATATTTGTCTCCCACGAGATAAACAGCTCATATAAATGCATCTTAATGTTCCATGCAACGCATTGGCCTCTTGCTTGTAAATTGCACAACAATAGAGTCAATGTCAACTTTTCCAAACCTAGTATGGCACGAATTTGAAATAATTACCCATATGCATGGTCCTCAGTTCAAATCTTACAATGTACACCGAATTGAAACATCGATATTAAGTCTCGTACTATCTACATTCAAATGTTGTTTTCAGCCCCACCCACCCCCACCCCCTCGGCACACATGCTACATACTTCCTGTATTGGTCAATCTTCCTTTCCTAACCATATTAGTAAGCTATCGGTTTCTGACACACGTTCATTCTTTCTCTCCATGTTTCGATCTCTAACTCTCTCAACTACACAACCCCCTTTTTACGCTCTATTACCAAATGTATTTACCTCACACACCCTCCATTGCACCCCATGCTGAGCTCTCTCTCTCTCTCCCTCCCACCCTCTCTCGCTAGATACATGCATTGCCTATCTAGCCCCCAACCTCCCATGCGCACGCATGCACATTGTCTATCTAGGTCACTCCCTCGAGACTGTCTCACTCTTTCTTTCACACGGCGGGCCACACTCGCTCAATATCTCTCTCTCTTTATCTGAGTCTTGATTAACCTCGTTTTCTTTCACACACAAATGATATATATATATATCCCTGTTCGGGCCTCTGTCGACACACTCTATACTCTCTCACGTAGATTGTCTATCTAGGTCAGTCCATCCAAGCCACCCCGCTCTTTCAACCTCATGGCGGGCCACGCTCTCTCTCTCTGTGTGTGTGTGTGTGTATGTCTCGATTGACCTTGTTCTTTCTCGGACACAAACGATACATCTCCATGTTTGAGCGCAATTCGACATATTCATATTGTATACTCTCTCACTCACATTGTCTATCTAGGTCACTCTCTCCAACCCGTCTCACTCTTCCGATCGCACGACGACCCACACTCGCTCAATCTCTCTCCCTTTATATATGTAATCAATCGACCTTGATTCCTCCCACACACAAAATATATCTACATGTGTGTGACTGGATCATCTCTCAAGCTCTATCTTACAACCCTCACTCTTCACAAAAGCTCAATCGGACAATATCTCTCCAGAGCATATATATCTTTTCAATGAATGTCGGACCACACTCACTTTGTCTCTCTATCTATATATCTCTCGATTGACCTTGCCTTCTCACGTTGTATCTTCCACACATTGAATCTACCTATCCATCCCTCGCAAAGTTGGAGCTATTTACATTGCGAGGGGGACTCCAGCCTTGGATTAATTTGTGTATGCATTTATTCCGGTGGGTTTAGATTA
This sequence comes from Triticum monococcum, assembly GCA_034509565.1. Taxonomy (NCBI): domain Eukaryota; kingdom Viridiplantae; phylum Streptophyta; class Magnoliopsida; order Poales; family Poaceae; genus Triticum; species Triticum monococcum. The sequence continues at coordinate 354,712,419 of CM067847.1, forward strand.
TATTTTCGTAGCATTCGGCTCACAACTACTCCAAACACCGTTGCAACCCCGACACCTCTCCCAACTGATTTCCCTCTAGCTCAGTGATCGCTCTCTCGCACGTCCTTTCTTGCCTTCAATGTCGCACCATGGTATTATTGCAAAAAACTCTGTTTTTTTCTTTAATTATTACAAATAAGCTACAAAACTACACACCGATAGTCCACCTGGAATGGAACAAATTTCACCCACAAATGAAAGTGCTACAAACTATACACCGAGGGGCCCACTTGTCATAAAACAAATTTGGACCCATATACAAATTAAAAAAATAAAGGACGGGGATCGAACATGCGACCAGGGCCTTCAAGCCACACATCAATAGGCAACATACTCATGCACCCTTCATGCACTCTGCCAAACACCCAAAAGTGGGTAAAGAAGGGAACTTTTGCTCCCATCCCGTGCACCCTTCATACACACTGCCTAACACTGAGTCGTGCTTCATATGGTTCATGTTTCATGGAGTACTGTAGCACCGTACTGTCCGTGCACTGTAGACCTAGTTCTGTTAACATTGATCTCACCGTTCATTCTTGACCGGACAGTCGAAAAAGTGTTACCATGTTACATTACCGTTCATATAGTTGACATGCGCACAACATCATTTGGTATCATCGTATCTTACTACACTAGCAACAAGATTATGTAGTACTGACGTATGAACCACTTCACATGCCCAGTAGTAGGAGCACTGTGTATGTTCAAGTGGCTACCATGTTTAGCACTCCTCCGTCGTAAGAGTGGAAACGCTTGCTATAATCTTTTTTTCTTCAGAAAAAATAGTGGACTCGCTCTACCGTGTGGATCCTCCTTGACGGTCGTCGGGAACCTTGCTACTCACTTTCGCCGACGTGTGGGGCAGCTAGCATGGGGGTCCACCAGCCATGCACTAAATTACTCCATAGTAGAGTGCCCAACTGCATGGTAGACTACCCCGATCGAAGCGCCACTATAATGCCCAATGAGCTCTCAAATCACAAAACCCCCTCCTTTCAAGCAGTAAGTTGGACGGACGAAGCAACCATCATTTCACTCTTCTCTCTTAGCTTCCTCTCTACCCAACCCTCGCTTCTCCCTCATCTTGTTCCTCATTTCTTCAAGAAAACCCTGACCTGCTTCTGCCATTGTTCTTCTCTCCCAAAGAAGGAAAGGTTAGCGCATCAATGGCGTTGATTCTGGCTAAGGCCCGGTCTTGCAACCCCGAGACTGATCCTATAACTCCCTCTCTCTTCTTCTTTTGGGTTTGTGATTTTGGTTTCTTTTCTTTTATTTCTATTTGACAGTTTCTTGATGGACGCTGGAGCACTGGCCGAAGTGATGTCTATGGCTCTGGCCAAAACCGTCGAGGCTCATGGTACGAAGAAGCGCAAGCACCCCGCCAGACTACCGCATACAAGCTCAAAGCCATTGCCGTCCAAGCCCCCCTCTCCGGGTTCCCTCATTATGCAAGTCCAGGTAATATCTCTTCTTGACGATCTTTTTCTCGATCTTGATCGTGTTTTTTCATCTAACAAGCAGTGCTAGTACTAGTACTAGTAGTACAACTTTCTGGGTGATCTTGCATGTGATTTTTGTGTGCCAAATGACTGTTCTAAATTCCTCTTTTGACCAAAACATGCGAGAGGTTGACACTGATTTCTTATAGATTACTTTCAACTACTTTATGAACATCAATGCTACCTTTGAAGAGGGTATATTTGCATTAGTAACTTGTGTTATGGATATTGCAAGTAATTCCTCTGCTCTCATGCCTTTGAAGACTTGTTCTAGTGTCTTTGTTCACTCATTTCTGTGCGTATATGTAGTCATATATGGAGTAAAATATCGAAAATCATCTTATATTTCTGAACGGAGGTTGTAATAAAATATTTGGTTTCTATTTGAATTAGAACCAGGTCCGTGGTGGAGATGAAGTTCTCAAAGTCATGCCGGGTGAATTGGGAGACCTGAGGATGAGTTCTACTCCTAAACTATCCAGTTGATGTGTCTTTGTCGCCACGTGTCCTAAACTAGTGTTTTCCTGTAGCATTGTTGTCAGGCGTGTTCTTGAGGCTGTACTTGACCACAACAATTTCCTGGTTGTGCCTTTAATTACGAAGGGTGTGGTTCTTGTAAAGCTTCACGACAAATCTGATGCGGCCTGTCTTCATCGTCATGTTTATGAGTGGAAAGACCACTCTGTTAGGTTCTCCAAGGTTGAGGAGATGGTGATGGCGCCGGTAGACATCTCTCACGAAGTCCATGGCCTAGTCAGTTATGCGGGGTTCATCCCGTAGGTCAGTGGCAAGAAATAGTTTGAAGAGTTTAATTAGTGCAACTTTGCTTGTGTGTAGTAAGTACTATTGTTTAGTACTTCATTTTTGTTTGTGAACCCTGTATTGTTTAGTACTACCGCTTTTGGTGTGTGGTGAGTCCTGAGAACAATCTATGTTAATGTATGTCCGCTCAATTTAGTCTGTATATTTTGAAGTATCCAGATCATCTTTTTCGTGAGGACGGTTTATCAATTATGGTTACAGTCCAATATCTGTATGGATTGCAGGGTTTATCGCACCCACCAGGATTTCCAGTCCCATGGATGTTCGGTCCATACGATTTGTCACGACCTTTGGACTGTCCTGCTTGTGGGAGTAGGCGGGGGACCTACATGCCACGCGTAGTTGGACGACCAATCTTCTATTTAGTACTTCAACATAGTGATTTCCTGGTAAGGATTCAGTCGTGTCACATCAAGTAAATCTTATTGATTTACTGTCTAAATCTTATTGATTTAATGTCATGTTTTCTTTCTTTTGCTGCAATTTTACATTGCAGGTTTTGCCATGTGACATTCATCACAGAATAAACTGTTTGGTTTGCTCTACGATGGATATTTTTGTAGGTTTCACTTATTATGTCGTGTCAGTAATGAAGGCACTATCCATCACTTATATTACTGGAAAAAATTGGATCAGTCTGTTGTCCGAGTACAAGCTGAATCCCTATGATGAACTGCTTTTTGGTTTAACAAGCATGCCACAATTAGTCCTTCTTGTGTTTAAAAGAAATGAAGAAAAAGACTGGATCACGGTCACGGAGCCTAGTCAAGTTAGAAAGCTGATCATAGCAGACCAGACACGATCGCCGCTGTCTCGCACATCGGTACCACCTTCAGCAACGAATCGAGCATCGGAAGTTGCTCTTGCACTGACAACGGCAGCAGCTCAGTATGATCCAGCTGAGGATTGGGCACCGACCGCGTCAGTGGATCAGGTTGATCTATAGGAGGATCGGGCATCGACACCGGCACCTGCTCCGACATTGGCACCGGCTCTACAAGGAGCACCATCTCCAGCAGCTGTCGGATTCACGGGTTCTGGCAGACCCTTAAGGTTCGAACACTGGGGTGCGCGCGGAGATCACGCCCTCTACCTCCCCGTCTCACAAAGATATGAACTACGGAAAGAACTGCACAAGAGACACAAGGTTTATACTGGTCCGGGCCACCATTGAGGTGTAATACCCTACTCCAGTGTGTGGTTGGTGGATTGCCTCTTGGGGCTGGTGATGATAAATGATACAAGGAAGAACAGCCTCGCGAGGGTCTGTTCTTGGCTGTGGCGATGAACTGCTAGGAGGAGTTCAGTCACCCTTCTCTCTCTCTTTCTCTAATTTTTTATCCCCCTACCATGTGGGTGGCTGGTCCTATTTATAGGGGCCCTGGTCCTCTTCCCAAATATCGAGCGGGAAGGGAGCCAACAATGGCGGGCTAATTTGAAGGGGGACAGCAAGTATCAACTATCCTGACAAAAGCAGTCTTCGCCTGTGCAAAGCTCTGGTGATGACGCCGTCTTGGGCTCCACTGTGACCTCTGTCTCGTAGTCCTCCTGGTCTTGGCCTCATTGCACCGAAATGGCAACCTTTGCCTGATGCCTCGGTACTCCGCGGCTGCGCTTGCCCCCTTTGCACCAAAGAGGAAAGAAGGACGCTGCGCACGCTGGCACCCACCTGGCGCCCTGAGTCGTCATGGCTTGCCTCACGGGCACCTCGCGAGGTACCCCGCCTTGATCTCTCCGCCTCCTCGCGAGCCAACCTGACGAGGCCGTGCCTGAGGAAGCTCCGTGTAGTCCGCCTCGCGAGGGTCTTGGGCCTTGTGTTGACGAAGATGGGCCTTGCTGGGCCTCCTTTGAGCCACACCGCAGGCCGCAGGCAGGCAAGTCTGGGGACCCCCGTTCCCAGAACGCCGACAGTAGCCCCCGGGCCCAAGGCGCGCATGGACTTGGCCGTGCCGAGAGGCGAAAGGGCAAGGGCGAAGTGCCGCGGGCCCTAATAGCCTGCGGCCTTAGGCGCCGCGTGGCGGTTGATGGGACGTGGGCGTCTCCACTTCCCCACGACGCCTCGGTGATCGCGCGAGTTGGACAAGTCCCTGCATGCAGATCGTGTCATGATTACCTGTGATTGTGGAGGCCGGCGGTTGGTCTTCGCCGGCTATAAGTACGAAGTTGTGCGTGCCCTTCCAGTCCATTCCTCCTAGCTTCTCTTTCTTCCCGATCCTTGCTTCATCTTGCTGCGATGGCTCCTTCGAGGAGGTACTCGGCTGCGGAGAAGGGGAAGGCCCTCCGGGTCGATCCTGCCTCTCCCCCGCCCAAGCGCGGTCGTGGGCGCCCTCGGAAGCATCCGGTGGCCACCCCGGTAGTGTCTGGTGGTCATGGTGGCGGCTCCCAGCGCGGCGGCGGGCGAGCCGCTGTGGCCGAGGGACGCGCCTGGGTTGCGCGCTCCCCTAGGCCGCGCTTTCATGCTGCGCAGGTGCTGCCGGAGTTCGTCGTCTGGTCGGCGGAGCCGACTAGCGCCCGGCTCCAACTCCCTCGCTTCCTCCTTGATGAACTCCCGGCCGGTGCTCCTGGTGGCCTCTGGCTCCAGGCAGAGGGCTGCTGCAGCAGGTCCTCGTGGGCCGCGCTGGAGGTCTCCGCCAACGGGGGCCTGGCCTTAACTCGTGGATGGCAGGCATTCACCCGCGCTCGCGGCCTGGGGCGCCGGTGCACCCTGCACTTCAGGTTTGACGGCGACGCCACCCTCTATGTGAGGGTGTTTGGGGAAGATGGTCGCCGTGCGGGGTGTTGCCCTGAGGACGATGACCGCGGCAGGGGGCCCCGCCCCGACGGTGAAGGAGGAGATAGCGCCCGCGCGGATGGCGGCGCTCGAGACTCCCCGAGCTTCGTCAGCTCTTCTTCAAGCGACTCCTCCAGCAGTGGCCGCAGTCAACCCCCGCGCCGTCGAGCTTGCTTGGGAGGTGATGGCTCGTCCGCCCATCGTTGTGCCCCGGTGAAGCGCGAGAGGGAGTCTTCTTGAGGCCCGGAGGCAGCCCGGGTTGCCTCCGCTGGCTGATGTGAGGAGGGCTACGTCGGGCTCGTCCTTTCCTTTTCCTTTTGTTTCCTGTGTAAGACAAAACAGCTGCATGGAGCCCCGCTGGGGCGTGTTGGGAATTATTGCCGTTTTAGCCATTACCTTGATCTTACTTCTGCGCCCCTTAACTACTCGCCTGTGCGTAGATAGTTTTTGACCCCTGCCGGGGGGGCGACCGACCCAGGCCCTGTGTGCGCGTCGCGGTGCCCGAGGGGCACGGACTAGAGGGGTGCTCCTGTAACGTGCCTGGGCCATGAAACCTTCCAGCGGCTAGAGCTGAAAGCTCGTGAGGACATTTGAGTACCATCCCTCGTGAGGTCGTTTATGAGAGAAACCAAAGCGAGGAGCGAAAATCAGCGAACCGCAAATCAGCAACAGCGAGAACATCAATAAGACTTCAAATGCAAGTAAACACGTCAACTGCGGAAAGCAAATGAAAAAGCCGCGTCCGGCACCTAATCTAGTCTTCGACGTCTTCTCACCAGCGCGGAGCTAAGTGCTGCCACTGGGCGTGGGAGGGAGCCCCAGGGCCTGAGGCCGGCACTCCTGAGACTCCGGGGCGTGTACAGCCCCACTCATTATTACATGAGAGTGTCACGGGGCAGCGAGCTTCACAGGCATTGGCCTTGCTTCACAGGCTCCGGGCCTTTTCCAAAACGCGATAGCTTCACAGGCACTCGCCTTGCTTCACAGGCTCTGGGCCTTTTCCAAGAAAGGAAGGTCTTCACAGGCACTCGCCTTGCTTCACAGGCTCCGGGCCTTTTCCAAGAAAGGATGGTCTTCACAGGCACTCACCTTGCTTTACAGGCTCTGGGCCTTTTCCAAAAGAGGGGAGGTCTTCACAGGCACTCGCCTTGCTTCACAGGCTCTGGGCCTTTTCCAAAAGAGGGGAGGTCTTCACAGGCACTCGCCTTGCTTCACAGGCTCTGGGCCTTTTAGGGGTAGAACCTCCGGAGGTGCTGGATGTTCCACGCGTTCTGGATCGGCTCCCCCTCTTGAGTCTCCAAGCGCATGGAGCCTGGCCTGGAAACATGAACAACCTTGAATGGGCCCTCCCACATGGGAGAGAGCTTGTGCAGCCCTTCCCTGGAGAGAACCCGCCTGAGTACGAGGTCTCCTACCTCGAGGGTCCTGGGGCGGATGTTGCGGTAGTGATATCGTCGTAGCGCCTGTTGGTACCTTGCCGCTCGCAGCGCGGCTTCCCGGCGGCGTCCCTCCCCTAGTACGAGGTCCATCCCCCGCATGGCATCCTGCTGCGCCTCGTCGAACGCCAGGACCCGCGCAGAGCGATGCCTGACCTCGTGAGGAAGGACTGCTTCGGCTCCGTAGACCAGGAAGAACGGGGTCTCCCCAGTTGGTTTGGTTGCGGTCGTGCGGATGGACCACAACACGGACGGGAGCTCGTCGTACCAGCCTCTGCCGCAGGCCTCCAGCTTCTTCTTGAATGTCCTGGTCTTGAGGCCTCTCATGACTTCCGTGTTGGCTCGTTTGGCCTGCCCATTGCTTCGCGGGTGTGCCACCAAAGCGTAGCATATCTGCGTCCCAAGGTTAGCACAGTATGTTTTGAAGAGATTACTAGTGAATTGCGAACCGTTGTCTGTGATGATGCGATTCAGCACCCCGAACCGGCTCACGATACCCCTGATGAACTTGACCGCAGAGCCAGCGGGGATGGTACGGACAGCCTCCACTTCTGCCCACTTGGTGAACTTGTCAATGGCGACGTAGAGGTAACGGTAGCCCCCTGGCGCCCGAGGGAACGGGCCCAGAATATCCAGCCCCCAAACTACGAATGGCCACGAGATGGGTATTGTCTGCAGGCCCCCCGCCGGTTGATGGATCTGCTTGGAATGAAACTGGCAGGCCTCACAAGCCTTTACCAATTCGATTGCGTCGTTGAGTGCGGTGGGCCAATAGAACCCGCTACGGAATGCCTTGCCGATGAGGGTCCGTGATGACGAGTGGTGTCCGCAGTCACCGCCGTGTATGTCCTCCAGTAGTTCCTTTCCTTGCTCCCTGGAGATGCAGCGCAGAGATACACCGTTTGGTCGCTTCCGATAAAGTTCTCCATCTCTGATGCAGTATGTCGTGGCCTATCGCGCCACACGCTCCGCTTCCTCTTCCTTTTCCGGTAGGGCCCCTTGCATTAAATAACTCCGAAGTTCTGCGATCCAGCACTCCTCCTGAGGTTCCATCGCCAGGAGCAGGCATGCTCCTGAGGTCGGCCCACAGACCGGGGCTCCCGAGGCTGGCGGCTGGGGGAGATCCTCTCGAGACTGAGCGGTGTTCGATAACGTCGGCTGTGCTGAGGGTTTGAAGAGCCGCTCTTCGAAGACGCCGGGTTCCTGCGGCAACCGCCTGGATGCCCGTCCGGCTATGTCGTCAGCTTCCTGATTGGTGCCACGGGGCACGTGCTTCAGCTCCAGCCCCCAGAACTGCTTTTCCATCCTGCGGACCTCCGCTAGGTAGGCCTCCATATGCTTGTCCTTCGGCTCGTACACTTTGTTGGAGAAGTTGACTAGGAGCTGCGAGTCACCCTTGACGGTGAGGCGTTTCACTCCCAGGGCTACTGCGGCCTTCAACCCGGCTATCAGTCCCTCATATTCTGCAATGTTGTTGGAGACCTTTTCACCTTGCTGGAAACAGAGCTGCACGGCATAGTAGAGCTTATCCTGAGTGGGCGATATCAGCACCGCACCAGCCCCCGCGCCGTGTCTGGAGAATGCCCCATCGAAGTACATGACTCAGCCTTCCGGCGCCTCACTCCCTGGAGAGAGGGATCGATCCTCGTTGTCCCTGAGGCCTGGTGCCTCCACCCATTCCGCTATGAAATCCACCAACGCTGCTCCTTTGATGACCCTGGTCGCGCTGAACTCGAGCTAAAACGCCTGCAGCTCCATGTTCCACTTGGCGGCCCTTCCGGCTGAGTTAGGGCTCCTGAGCACTCTCTCTAGGGGGTACGATGAGACGACCTTGATGGGATGAGCCTGGAAGTAGTGACGCAGCTTGCGCGAGGCTACCAGTAGCGCGAGGAGGAGCTTCTGAGGCATCGGGTACCGTGCCCTCGCGTCCCGTAACACCGTGCTAACAAAGTAGACGGGATGATCTACAAGGCTGAGAGTATCTGGGGTCACGGCGCCCTCGGGAGGTAAGGGCGCCTCACGAGATGACGTGGCCTCGGGAGGTGGACCATCCGGGCGTGCGGCCTCGCCTTCCTCTGGTGTATTCTTCGGCTGCTGACCCTCCTCAACTGTGGTTGCGGCTTCTACAGGCTTTCCTTGTTCTTGTTTTGTCTTGCCTCGGGCTGCCGCTGCGGTCTTGACTTGGCGTTCCTCCCTAACCGCCACCAGAGCTGCGCTGGCGGAGTAGGGAGTGGCAGCGAGGTAAAGCAGCAGGGGCTCCTGAGGGCGCGGAGCCACCATGACTGGGGGACTGGTCAGGTACCTCTTGAGATCTTTAAACGCCTTATCTACCTCTTCAGTCCATTCAAAGGGCCCCTTTTTCTTCATCAGCTGAAAGAAAGGCAGCGCTCGCTCCCCTAATTTGGAGATGAAGCGCCCTAGTGCGGTGACGCGCCCAGTGAGCTTCTGCATTTCTCTGAGGGTCTTTGGCGGACTCATGTCCTCGACCGCCTTGACCTTCTCGGGGTTGGCCTCGATGCCACGATGGGACACGAGGAATCCCAAGAGCTTGCCCGAGGGGACGCCAAACACACATTTCTCCGGGTTGAGCCGCAGGTTTACTGCGTCAAGGCTCGCGAAGGTCTCCTCCAGGTCTTGTATCAGGGTCTTGGCCTCCCGAGATTTTACTACAATGTCATCAACGTAGGCTTCGACATTCTTTCTGAGTTGCGGGCCCAAGGTGATGTGCATCAGCCGCTGAAAGGTTGCCCCTGCGTTACGTAGTCCGAACGGCATGCATGTATAGCAGTATACCCCGCACGGGGTTAAGAAGGCGGTCTTCTCAACGTCTTCTACCGCCATCTTGATCTGGTGATACCCGGAGAAGGCGTCCAAGAAGCATAGCAGGTCACACTCCGCAGTGGAATCGACGATCTGGTCGATGCGGGGGAGCGGAAACGGATCTTGCGGGCATGCTTTGTTGAGGTTGGTGAAGTCGACACACATGCGTTCCTTCCCCCCTTTCTTGGGCACAACGACAGGGTTGGCTAACCAATCCGGGTATCGGACCTTGCGAATGACCCCAACGGCTTCTAGCTTGCGGGTCTCTTGGACAATGAAGGCCTGCTTCTCCACGGACTGCCGCCTGGCCTTCTGCTTCACGGGGCGCACATTTGGGCACATGTTGAGATGATGCTCGATGACATTCCTGGGGATCCCCGCCAGTTGATCGGGCTCCCAAGCAAATACCTTCTTATTCGCGCGCAAGAACTTGACCAAGGCCTCCTCCTGCTCAGGCTCAAGGTTGGCGCCTATGGTGAAAGTGGCACTGGAGGACCCATCCTCGTCGATGGGTATCTGCTTGGTTTCTGCCTTGTCCTGGGTGAACAACTGCTTCTTCTTGGTGGGCGCAGCCCCCTTGGGCTCAGGGGTCTCCGCGCTGACGGGCCGTGCCGATGCCGCCGTCTTGAAGGCGAGCTTGAGTACTCGCAGGGCGTCCCCGGTGTCCCCGTGCACGGCAAGGGTGCCGCCGCTCCCGGGCATCTTCATGAGGTTATACACCGGGTGCGTGGCGGCCATGAACTGAGCCAGCGCCGGGTAGCCGAGGATGGCGTTGTAAGGGAGGCCGATGGGGGCGATGTCGAAGTCGACCATCTCCGTGCGGAAGTTGTCGTAGGTGCCGAAGGTTACCGGGAGCCGGATCTGTCCCAGGGAGTCGGATGATCCGCCCCCGACGCCCGAGAAAGATCGGCTAGGTCGCAACCGCTCCCGGGGTATGAAGAGGAGGTTGAAAGTCTCGACCAAAAGCACGCTGAGGCCCGCGCCGCCGTCAACGAGGGTTCTGGTGACGGCCACCTGGCAGATGGTGGGGGTGCACAACACGGGGAGCGCGCCCGAGCCGACCAGGTTGGTGGGGTGGTCCTCCGAGCTGAAGGTCAGACCAGCCTCGCGCGCCGCCCGGTCCGGGGAAGCCCCCTGCCGTGCGGCAACGGCGCTAACCCGGCGAGCAAAAGGCTTGACGTGGCGACTCGTGGGCGGCGCCTGCGAGCCGCCCAGGAGGGCCGCAACGACCGGAGGTGTCGATGTTGCGGTGCAGCCACTCCGCCGCGTAGGCAGATGCTGGGGGGGTGCTTGTCGCTCGTTCCCCACCGGGCCGGTGGCGGTGTTGACGGCGGGCGACGGGGGACAGCGAGAACGCCCACCGGCGAGGGCCGCCGGGGTGACGCGAGCTCGACTGGCGCCGTACATGGATGCGGCGGTCGTAGGAGAGCGGAGTGGTGGAAGACAGATTCCGGCGCACCCCTACCTGGCGTGCCAAATGTCGAATTCACGGGTTCCGGCAGACCCTTAAGGTTCGAACACTGGGGTGCGCACGGAGATCACGCCCTCTACCTCCCCGTCCCACAAAGATCTGAACTACGGAAAGAACTGCACAAGAGACACAAGGTTTATACTGGTTCAGGCCACCGTTGAGGTGTAATACCCTACTCCAGTGTGTGGTTGCTGGATTGCCTCTTGGGGCTGGTGATGATAAACGATACAAGGAAGAACAGCCTCGCGAGGGTCTGTTCTTGGCTGGGGCGATGAACTGCTAGGAGGAGTTCAGTCACCCTTCTCTCTCTTTCTCTAATTTTTTATCCCCACTACCATGTGGGTGGCTGGTCCTATTTATAGGGGCCCTGGTCCTCTTCCCAAATATCGAGGGGGAAGGGAGCCAACAATGGCGGGCTAATTTGAAGGGGGACAGCAAGTATCAACTATCCTGACAAAAGCAGTCTTCGCCTGCGCAAAGCTCTGGTGATGACGTCGTCTTGGGCTCCACTATGACCTCCGTCTCGTAGTCCTCCTGGTCTTGGCCTCGTTGCACCGAAATGGCAACCTTTACCTGATGCCTCGGTACTCCGCGGCTGCGCTTGCCCCCTTTGCACCAAAGAGGAAAGAAGGACGCTGTGCGCGCTGGCACCCGCCTGGCGCCCTGAGTCGTCATGGCTTGCGTCACGGGCACCTCGCGAGGTACCCCGCCTTGATCTCTCCGCCTCCTCGCGAGCCAACCTGACGAGGCCGTGCCTGAGGAAGCTCCGTGTAGTCTGCCTCGTCAGGCTTGGCCCCTCGCGAGGGTCTTGGGCCTTGTGTTGACGAAGATGGGCCATGCTGGGCCTCCTTTGAGCCACGCCGTAGGCCGCAGGCAGGCAAGTCTGGGGACCCCCGTTCCCAGAACGCCGACAGCAGCAGCGGCACTACCAGTCGCACCGGCACAGGCACCAGCAATGGCTTCGGCACCTGCACCAACACTTCCACTTGCATCTGCTCCGGCCCATGCAGCGGCAACGGAACCAGCAGTTGCACTGGCAACAAACTGGGCTGCAGTTCGCACTTCATATACCAAAGTCCTTGCAAAAAACCGACATGCCCACCTTCTTGGTAAGCATTGGCCGCCCAAGTGCTTCGTTCTTTTTTCTTTCCATGTTGTTTCACATGATTCACTGTGTTGATCTAACTGTTTGTGTATGTCTTCTTGTTTGCAAACAAAGAATTCCTAGAGCAACGAGGGAGTCGTTCAACAATCCGGGCGACCGTGGCCAAGTTTCTCTTAGCACGCGCAGCCTTAGTGTCGGTGTCAAAACCGGCGGATCTCGGGTAGGGGGTCCCGAACTGTGCGTCTAGGCCGGATGGTAACAGGAGGCAAGGGACACGAAGTTTTACCCAGGTTTGGGCCCTCTCGATGGAGGTAAAACCCTACGTCCTGCTTGATTAATATTGATGATATGGGTAGTACAAGAGTAGATCTACCACGAGATCAGAGAGGCTAAACCCTAGAAGCTAGCCTATGGTGTGATTGTTGATGTGTATGTTGTCCTACGGACTAAAACCCTCCTGTTTATATAGACACCGGAGAGGGTTAGGGTTACATAGAGTCGGTTACAATGGTAGGAGATCTGAACATCCGTATTGCCAAGCTTGCGTTCCACGCCAAGGAAAGTCCCTTCCGGACACGGGACGGAGTCTTCAATCTTGTATCTTCATAGTCCAGGAGTCCGGCTGAAGGTATAGTTCGGCTATCCGAACACCCCCTAATCCAGGACTCCCTTAGTAGCCCCTGAACCAGCCTTCAATGACGACGAGTTCGACGCGCAGATTGTCTTCGGCATTGCAAGGCGGGTTCCTCCTCCAAGTACTTCATAGAAGATTTTGAACACAAAGATAGTGTCCGGCTCTGCAAAATAAGTTTCCACATATTGCCATAGAGAGAATAATATTTACACAAATCTAATCTGCTGACGTACTCCGTAGTGTGACATCACACCACGGCCAAGCTTTTATTCGAACCGTTTTACTGTCCCATCTTAGCGCGTTATGCGAGGCGGTTTCCATGGCACGTCTTGTTAAAGCAGAGATCGTGTCCCATTATTCCGGGATTCTCATCAATACGGGCATGGGTAACCCAACCGCGCCATTGATTACGGCGCTTGGAGATAAGCGAGTTTTACCAGGCTGGCGGGGACACGTAGTTGCGTCCACCCATATAAGGGGATAAGGATCCACCTTTTCACCCACGCCTTCTTCCTCCTTTGCCTATCCATTCTTGCGCACTCGAGCTCCAGCGCCCAAGTCCGCACTACCACCTCAACCTTCTCGAGTCATGTCCGGAGCGGGAGGCAAGTGGATGGTCTCCTCCGTCATGGAGGGACACATCAAAAAGCTGAGGAAGGCCGGGTATCTAGCTAGCGACATCGCACACCGGCTTCCCGAAAAGGGGCAGCTCATCCCCACTCCTAGGCCCCATGAGAGGATGGTATTCCTCCCCCATTTCCTCCGTGGACTGGGCTTCCCTCTGCATCCATTTGTCCGGGGGCTCATGTTCTACTACAGCCTGGATTTCCACGATCTGGCCCCGAACTTCGTCCTCAACATCTCGGCGTTCATCGTCGTGTGCGAGGCGTTCCTCCGCATCCGCCCCCATTTCGGCCTATGGCTTAAGACTTTCAACATCAAGCCAAAGGTGGTGCGCGGCAGCCAGGCGGAGTGCGGCGGTGCCATGGTTGGCAAGATGGCCAACGTCCTATGGCTCGAGGGCTCCTTTGTAGAGACCCTGAAGGGGTGGAAATCATGGTGGTTTTACGTCACCGAGCCGCGCGACGCCGAATGGGTCACACCCCCTGAGTTTTGATCCGGCCCCCCTACCCAGCTCACCTCCTGGAAGGAGACATGCCTGTCTTGAGGTAAAAAAGGAGAGCTGACCGGACTCCAAACATGCATCCAAACCCTGGTGGACAAGAAGCTCAAGCTTGTCAACGTAGTCCAGGTTATGCTCATCCGCCTGATCCTCCCGTGTCAACGACGGGCCTTCAATTTGTGGGAGTTCGACCCGGCGCAGCATCAAACTCTAAACAGGCTCTTCGACACGACAGACGAAGATGCCTGGAGGATGCTTTTCAAGGGCGCCGAGGCTCCTACATCCGCTACCGAGGATTGCGGATTCAGCGCGCAGCGTCACACGCTCGCGGTAAGCTATTTTTTCCTTTTACAGGGTATCAGTTTTCCATAGTTTGACTCTATGCGGGATCTAAGCTCCCTTTCCTCTGACAGGATTGGCAGGTGACGTCCGGACAGATCAACTATCCGGCCCCTTTGCCCGAAGGCCTAGCGGATGCTCGCTTGGCGAGGCTGCTGGTTCCGGCGCCCTATGTGGTGCCAGAGAAGAAGGCCACGAAAAGGGCCACGGGGACTCGAAAGAGCGCCCGTCGCCAGGAGGTGTCAGATTCATCATCCGACGGTCCTGAAGCGCCTTCCTCTCGCAAAGACGAGGAGGAAGAAGAAGAAACCTCTCCCCCTCCAGCGGGAGGAGAGAAGAAAAGGAAGGTCGCCCTCTCTGAGGAGGCCGGAGGGTGCAAGAAGGGGAAAACCCTTCCTCTGGACTACTCCGCCGACGCCGACGACGGCGGAGATGAGTGGCAGCCCAGGGCCAAGCCCCTGGCAAAATCGTAAGTATCCGGATACCAGAGTAATTCATAGTATTCGTTTATTGCACAGCTTTCCCTTATGTCGAATTTGCTTATGCAGCCCACCCAAAGACCGGCTCGACGCGTCGTCGAGCGGCTCACTGGACTCGTCGGATGTGAACTCGCTTCCGACGGCTTCCTCCCCCCGCCCTACGGATGACACCGAGGTGTTGTCCCAACAGGTTCCAAGCAGGGAGGAGGTGGTCCCGGAGGCGCCGCAAGGCGACCTCCGGACTCTAGGAGTAAGGGGGGTGAAACCCCCCAGGGCTCCAAGTCCGGCTCTAGGCCGGACACCGCTCCGGAACCTTCAAAGGTTCCGGAGTCCGGCGGGGGACCTCCTTCCAAGAGGAGCAAGTCCACCGTGCCGGCGGCCTCCGTCCAACCGGAGGCGCCGGACAATATGCTGGAGGCGCTCCAAGGCGCCTCCATCGACGAGGAGCACCGCGCTATTATGAGTGCGGTGATCCAGAAGGTTCAGTCTGCAAAAAATGGACTGATTGAAGCTTGTACTAGCCTTTTGACAGGCTTCGAGGTAAGTAAAGAAAGTGTAAATAATAGTACTGTATAGACAGTAGCCCCTGATGCTCTGTTTGGCGTTCGGGAAGAAAAGCCGAATAGAGGATCAAACAGAATTCGCAGGAGTCTAACAAAAAATGAGTCAATATGCATGTGCAGGCTACCCTGCTTGCGTCCATCGCACTGACTGCGGAAGTGGACACACTAAAGTAGGACCTCGAAAGGTCCGAGCAAGAGCTCGAGCGTGCCAAGAAGCAGCTCGAGGACAATGAAGGTAAGAAATACCTTGGTTGAATATGTATATATAAAAAAGGTGCAATTGCAAGAAATGACAGGATTAACATGGCTATTGCAGGGGCCACATCTGAGGTGGCGACCCTTAAGCAAGCACTGCTCGAGGCCGAGAAGAGTGCGGCCGCGGAGCGCACCAAGCGGGAGAAGTATGAGGCCGAGGTTGGCAAGGTGCGGCAAGAGCTCCCGGTTCTCATGAAGAAACATGAGAGTTTGGAGCTTGACTCGAAGACGCGAGCGTCTGAGCTCGCGGTGGCTATTGAAAATGCCAAGTCTGCTAAGACTGAATCCCAGAAGACCCTCCAGGAGTTGGATGAGGTGAAGAAGATAGCAGCGGGTAAGGCATTCTTTATGCAAAGTAAACACATAAACGTGAGTTACTTGATACTTACCTGAATCTGGAGATCTCCGGGGGCATTTGCAGATCTTCCCCGGAGTGTATCTGATGCCGCCACATTCTATCGAGCCGAGGAGGGCAGCTCGACGGAGAAGGTGTTCTGGTCTCAGTATGCTGAGGCCGGACACCCCGTGCCCCTGGGCGACCAGCTGAAGCAACTGGTCGAGCTCCACAAGGCGGCCGAATAGGCCATGAAGGGCCTCCTAGTTCGGCTGTGGCCTGGAGAGGCTCTGCCTGGGAGCTATTTCGGGCTGGTGCAGTGGCTGGTGGAGGCCTGTCCAAGGCTCGAAGTCATCAAGCACTCCGTCTATATTGAAGGTGCCTGTAGGGCCTTTGCCCGTGCTAAGGTGCACTGGGGCAGGCTGGATGTGGAGAAGCTTGTGAAGGACGGGCCACCAGCGGGGAAAGAGCATCGCAGGCCCGAAAATTACTATAAGGATGTTCCGAAAGGTGCCCGCCTTGTGGCAAATGAATGTACTAGGGATGTAATTTTTGAGTAAAACTCGCTCGTGTTTGTCCTGTGCGCTGAAAACTTGTTCATATGCGCTGAGCAATGCTGCCTGAATTTAAAATATTACCTTCTGTGCGGTTGTTTATCAATACTGAGAGATGGCGAGTCGTCGGCTTCTGCCCCCTTGCCGCTAGTGCTGGGGTGTTCGGGGATAAACCTGGGCGCTCTTTTTCCCATATTTGGGTCGTTCGAGGGAGGCACTCAGCCCAACGAACGAGGCAATCGGACTATAATGCGTGAACACTCTCACTTAGCCATAGAATTCTATAATTTTAAATTTCGGCGAAGCCCCTAGTATTCGGAAGACCGAGTTCGGGGCGCTATCCATGCCTTGGCCGGACAGAGCCGACTCCTCGCCCTAAGTGGCATAAGTCTTTAGGGACTCGAAAAAACCTCTCAAACAGCGACCAGCTCTCGCTTCATCATGACAGTCAGTTTTAGCTTTCTCCACTGAGGTGCTCGGCCCAGCTCAACTGGGGCACAATCGCAGTGGTTCTCCTAGTGCTACCTTAGCCGATATAGCGGAATGTAAGGCACCAAAACATAGGAGCTGGGCAAACCCAACTATTGACCCAAGACATGATTCGGAGCCGATGCATATAGTGCTATAAGTTCGGGGTGTCGTACTTGTGAAAGTGTTCGGACTTCTCACACCATATTGAGGGGTGCTAAAAGCCCCTAGCGTATTTTGGCCATACCAAGTTGTACGGGTGCAACATGTCATTAAGGAACATTTATTTATAAAAAGATAATGCAAAAAATAGACAAAAGCTATGCATTGTTTATTAAAAATAGCTGCGATCAAAGCAGAACGATACAAGTAATGCGATAAATGAAAAGTTGGACTATTTAACATGTCTGCTCCAGGGGTAAGCTGCGGAATAGTATGTGAAACAGGTATACTGCTCGTGATAGAGACCACCTGGGATTTCCGTAATGCGGCATGGCTTGTCTGCTTCCCTGGTCCTTGTATCGTTTGTGCGGCAATTGAACTGCCGAACAGGCCTTCCGAAGAGTAGAGTCCTGGAAGTAAGAGAAAAGTAAAAAATGGCAGCCCCTGGTGCGGTTTAAGCTGTGTTTTGGGCGTGTCGTGATGGTGCTCCTCCCCCTATGCCCATGGTATTTCCAGAGCATAGTTATGGACGCGAAGTACTGGCGTCGCCTTTTTGCGAAGGTTGGGGTTGGGGCCGCATTGCTATGCATGCTCGGAACGTGCCAGGCGGTCTTGTTGTAGGTTACTCCGCGCGCGCTTGACAGTGTCCGGACGTTTAATGGCCGGACTGGAGAACTGCTTGGAGAGGCTGCTTTGTACTTCCGCTGCAAGGGCCGCCGTGTGCTCCTCCGTTCGAAGGGAGCGTTCGGTGTTTCCGTTGACCGTAATTACTCCACGAGGGCCTGGTATCTTGAGCTTAAGGTATGCATAGTGCGGTACCGCATTGAATTTGGCGAATGCGGTTCGTCCGAGCAGTGCATGATAGCCACTGCGGAATGGTACTATGTCAAAGATCAATTCCTCGCTTTGGAAATTATCCGAGGATCCGAAGACCACTTCAAGTGTGACTGAGCCTGTACAGTTGGCCTCTACACCTGGTATTACGCCTTTAAAGGTTGTTTTGGTGGGCTTAATCCTCGAGGGATCGATGCCCATTTTTCGCGCTGTATCCTGGTAAAGCAGGTTCAGGTTGCTGCCGCCGTCCATGAGGACTCTAGTGAGATGAAATCCGTCAATAATTGGGTCTAGAACCAATGCGGCAAATCCGCCATGATGGATGCTAGTGGGATGGTCTCTTCGATCAAAGGTGATCGGACAGGAGGACCATGGGTTGAACTTTGGGGCGACTGGCTCTACCGCGTATACGTCCCTTAACGCGTGCTTCCGCTCCCTTTTGGGGACGTGGGTGGCGTATATCATGTTCACCGTCCGCACTTGTGGGGGAAAACCATTCTGTTCATTGTTGTTCGGCGGCCGGGGCTCCTCGTCGTCATCGCTATGCAGCCCCTTGTCTTCATTGTCGGCGCTTAGCTTGCCTGCCTGCTTGAACACCCAACAATCCCTGGTGTGATTGGCCGGCTTTTGGGGGGTGCCATGTATTTGGCACAAGCGGTCAAGTATTCGGTCCAAGCTGGACGGGCCCCTAGGATTCCTTTTGAATGGCTTCTTCCGCTGACCGGATTTAGAGCCTCTGAATCCGGCATTAACTGTCGTATCCTTAGCATTGTCGCCGTTAATGCGGCGCTTCTGCTTGTTGCGACGCGACCTGCCACTAATGTCCCTGGTGTCCGAACTACCAAGGTTCTTGGTCATATTGTTGCTACGAGCGAGCCAGCTGTCTTCTCCTGCGCAAAAGCGGGTCATGAGTGCCGTGAGTGCTGCCATAGATTTCGGCTTTTCCTGTCTGAGGTGCTAGGCCAGCCACTCGTCACGGATATTGTGCTTGAAGGCTGCTAGGGCCTCGGTGTTCGGACAGTCGACTATTTGATTTTTCTTTGTTAGGAACCGTGTCTAGAATTGTCTGGCCGATTCCTCTGGCTGCTGGATTACGTGACTTAGGTCATCAGCGTCTGGGGGTCGCACATACGTGCCCTGGAAATTTTCGAGGAATGCGGCTTGTAGGTCCTCCCAACAACTGATTGATCCTGTTGGCAAGCTGTTGAGCCAATGCCGAGCTGGTCCTTTAAGCTTGAGTGGGAGGTATTTGATGGCGTGAAAATCGTCACCGCGGGCCATGTGGATATGAAGGAGATAATCCTCGATCCATAACGCAGGGTCTGTTGTGCCATCATATGATTCGATGTTTACGGGTTTGAAACCCTCGGGGATTTGATGATCCATTATTTTGTCTGTAAAGCACAGTGGGTGTGCGGCGCCTCTGTACTGGGCGATATCATGACATAGCTCCAATGAGCTTTGTCTACTGTGTTCGGCCCTGCCGAATTTGTGGCCGGCGTGACGGTTACCGTCTCGAGCCGTGGGGTGCCCACGCGATCCGTAGATCGATCGTGTTTGCCTTGCCTTGTCCTCCAACATGTCTCGTAAGTCCGGCACATATTCCCGTGCCTTGGTACGGGGTGCAGCTTGAGTGGAGGGCCGGGAGGCCTCTCTGTCGCGGCCACGAGGTGGCCGTTTGGCTGCATCAAGTGCTTCCTCCTCTAATCGGGGTAGCAACTTGCACTTTGGGTAACTCTTGGAGGGGCGTTCAAGTTTATGCTCTTCGGCCGCAAGGACTTCAGTCCATCTGTCAACCAGCAAATCTTGATCAGCTCTGAGCTGTTGCTGTTTTTTCTTGAGGCTTCTTGTCGTGGCCATAAGCCTGCGTTGGAAACGCTTTTGCTCAACGGGATCCTCTGGCATGACGAATTCGTCGTTGTCGAGGCTTGCCTCGTCTTTGGAGGGAGGCATATAATTATCGTCCTCGACCTCTCTGTCTCCCGCTCTCTCATGAGGGCTGGTTTCTCCATCCTCCTGTGCTAAACCTTGCTGGAGGGAGTTTTCTTCGGCACTCTCCGGAGTATTATTATCTCCCGTGCTGGAATCACCGTTTTTGTGTTGGCGGGATTTTGAGCGGCGCCGCTGACGCCGGCGCTTGAGCTGTTCTTGGAGGGGTCATCCTCCGCCGTTCCATCGCCCTCTCCCTCTTTTGGGGTGTCCACCATGTATATGTCATATGACGAGGTGGCTTTCCAGGGCCTAGTAGGCGCTGGTTCTTCATCATCTCCTTCATCGGTGTCCATGCCGTCGATGTCTTCGGAGTCGAAGTCGAGCATGTCGGTTAAGTCGTCGATAGTGGCTACAAAGTGGGTGGTGGGTGGGTTTTGAATTTCTTCATCGTCCGTACCCCAACCTTGCTGACCGTAGTCCAGCCAGGGCTCTCCTGATAAAGAGAGAGACTTCAGTGACTTTAGGATATCGCCGAAAGGCGAGTGCTAAAAGATGTCTGCGGCAGTGAACTCCATGATCGGCGCCCAATCGGATCCGACTGGCAGGGGCGCGGAGGGTTCGGAGTCCGAAGAGGAGTCCGGCTCCTTGGAGTCACGAGCCTCGCAGAGTATGGGGCTGGTGTTCGGCTCAATCGCCGTTTGGATCACAGCCCCCGAGGTGGCGTCCAACCGCCCATCCTCGATCGGCGCAGTTGACTCCGAACTAAGGGTCGGAGCCGGTGCGGGTGCGGCCTCCAGGGCACCGTTCGGCGGCAGAGTTAGATCATGCTCGTCATGACAGTGCGGCACGCTCGGCAGTGGTTCGAATCCGTCGAAGATCAAGTCCCCGCGGATGTCAGCCGTGTAGTTTAAACTTCCGAATCTGGCCTGATGGCCAGGGGCGTAGCTTTCGATCTGCTCTAGATGGCCAAGTGAATTGGCCCGCAGTGCGAAGCCGCCAAAGACGAAGATATGTCCGGGGAGGAAGGTCTCACCCTGGACTGCATCGCCATTGATGATCGTAGGAGCCATCGGGCCTGGCGGCGACAGCACAGAGGAACTCTCAATGAAAGCACCAATGTCGGTGTCAAAACCGGCGGATCTCGGGTAGGGGGTCCCGAACTGTGCGTCTAGGCCGGATGGTAACAGGAGGCAAGGGACACAAAGTTTTACCCAGGTTCGGGCCCTCTCGATGGAGGTAAAACCCTACGTCCTGCTTGATTAATATTGATGATATGGGTAGTACAAGAGTAGATCTACCACGAGATTAGAGAGGCTAAACCCTAGAAGCTAGCCTATGGTATGATTGTTGATGTGTATGTTGTCCTACGGACTAAAACCCTCCGGTTTATATAGACACCGGAGAGGGTTAGGGTTACATAGAGTCGGTTACAATGGTAGGAGATCTGAACATCCGTATCGCCAAGCTTGCCTTCCACGCCAAGGAAAGTCCCTTCCGGACACGGGACCGGGTCTTCAATCTTGTATCTTCATAGTCCAGGAGTCCGGCTGAAGGTATAGTTCCGCTATCCGAACACCCCCTAATCCAGGACTCCCTCACTTAGTGTGAATGAACATTCTCAATATACCGTAAGTAAAAAGGATGGTCGCATGATGATTGATGCTAAAGGATGGTCAAGGTTCAAATCTAAATCATAACTTGCGGTAGGGGATGATGTCAAAATCGAACTTTTTCGGCAAGGAGAGCTGGTCCAAATCAACTTTGAAATTCTTCAGTAGCAGCACGCAACTGCCAAACTAATCTATCCTCCAAGAGATTTTTATGTAATACACTGGCATGGTGAAACAAGTGTCATGTGTGTATAAGTAGTACGACAGTATCATTGATAGAATTGCAACTCCGATTGCTGGTTAGGAACTGTCGTTTGATTTCATTCCAACAGCTGTCGTGCTTTATTCAATTTTGTGTATTCGCCTTGTGACAGCATCTAAAACCAGCGCCGTACTGACCGCTTGCAATATGAAAAGTGCTGAGGTAGAAAACATGGGCCCCCAAACATGCTGGCCCCACCGGCCTGTGGCCCAAAGTCCAGAACCATGAGCCTGTTTGAGTATTTCTCGGCTGAACCCCCATAATGCCCGTGCATTGCACGTAACATCAAGATGCATTTGTATGAGTATTTTATCTTGTGAGAGAAAAGGATGAATGAGGGAAGGCCTTATTTGCAAATGTGGAGAGGTGTGTGGGTACCTTTTTGCAAAATTGCCATAGTTTCCTTCTTATCCGTCAGATATAAATCGGACGGCCTATATTGTAGGATGGTAGTCCACCATCATCACCAACTCGTCTATACCGTGTTAAAACTATGTTTTTAATAATTATATATGTTATATATATTCCCCTTGATTTTTCTTGCATAGGGTTTTCTCATGGAGAACCTGGTCCGAATTCTTCATCCATCCCCGATAAATCCAAGTCCCTTGGTCACGGGTACTCCTAGGATGGCAGCCGCCGCCGTTGATGCATTTTTCTTCCTACTGGATCTAGTGTGTTTCATTTGCACTGCCCAAAGTGCGAGGACCCTACAGGTTTCTGCGCCCTCGGCGGGACGCCACACTTGTTCCTTCTCATCCTAACACATGATTTCAAAACACGCACAATATGTTCCTAGAATCCTCTTTTCTATATGGGAGGGTGGGGTTTTTTGAACATGTTGTCGACTAATTTGGAAATTTGGATTTCTATATTTGGATAAAAGGTACTAGTACCATGGTCAACACTGACGTGAAGGAGGAAATTATTTCTAGATTTGGATATAGGGAATACATTGTGTTCTCATATTATTTTTCCTGCAGTGCATTCCTTGCTCTTCCAGAACACATGTACTCAAGATGCTTGACATTGCCATCACTGAATACACCAGTTTACCGGTCACAGTGAAGACAAGCCATGGATATAAGTTTCGAGTTGAGTTCATGAACCAAGAAGATCGCTACTTTTTTTATGGCCGAACTTGGATAAACTTTCTCAAGTGTTACAGACTGAAAGTTGGCGCACGAATGTTGATGGAAATAGCAGAACCTGGTCTCATCTTCAGTGCGATCTTCCACCCCGACATCGTTCCAATTGTTCATCCATGTTAGTTTTGTATATGGTTCTTGCTTCTTGCCTTGATTACTTCTTAATCCACCTATTCTGTCTAACTATTCACAATTTAACTATAGAAGTAGCAACGAATCTCTCACGAAGATGCTACTTCTAACTAATATTTTCTTATAATTGGTGGCACGTGTAGGTTTTTTCAGAGTTAAGCAGGCTACTCGTTTGTTATTCTATAAGAACTCGGCTGTTACTCATGGCACTAAAGTTGACTTGGAGGACATCCACAAGTTCCTACACTTCATTGATCATCTTGAGGTCCTTGTGGGGCGTTTCAATGGTGGAAGGCCGCGTGGGATATGTGTGCCACTGCTGCACTTGTTGAACAGGTCCAACTGTGTTGAGACACATATGGTACGAGCTGTTTTCTGTTATATATGTTGTTCATAAACTCTTGCTTATGCATAGTTTTATAGTTGTGATCTTCATGAAACGGGAACTGCCCAGTTCTATTGGTCCTATACAGATGCATGACCATGGTCGGGTCAGACTTGTGCGTGGTCACAACATGATGTTTATGTCAACCTACTACATTCCCCTTGGATGTGAAAAGATACTTATTCATGGGTGGTCTCAAATAATGAAGGCCCTTCCACCTTGGAGAATGGGACAGAAGATTATGTTCCTCCTTTTCCATGGCTCTAAAGCGAATATCCTATTTATTGACCACAATGTGAGATGAAGCCGCTTTCAGAAGGTTGTAGATGCGCGGGGTGGCGCCTGGGCCTTGTCCTGGGGCTTTGCGGCCTCACCCTTTGGTTAACTGTAGGAAAAGTAGCACTGTTCGAGACAGCCTTTGTATGGTTGAACCTGTATAAGTACTCATACTGCTTTCAGCTATAGTTGTCAAGTGCCCCTGCTGGTTTCAGTTAAGGTTGTTAAGTACTCCTGCTTCTTTATAGTCTGTCCTGTTTCTTCAGTCTTGTCTTCCTCCAGCTGCCAAAACCAAACCAGCGCCGGCGTGGCCGCTTGCTTCCGCCTCCCATGACTGGCTGCGCCTCAGCGCATGCATCACGCCCCACCGTCTCCTAAATCATTAACGCCGACCTCCGAGGCCTTGCCATCGTCCTCCGCGTGCTTTGCTGTGCTCGCCATGGCGCCTCCCTCTCGCGTTGTCAACGTGGTCAACAAACAAGAGGAAGCGTCAGAGGACTGTATGTGGAGAGGATGACAGTAGGGGCACACCATGTCCATGGCCGGACGCAAGGAAGTTCCTCATTTTTTGTTATATATATATATATATATATATATATATATATACTCCATTGTCAGCGTATGGAAAAAGAAAATGCTTCCTGCTAGTGGTTTCCTGACATCTGGGACCCAAGACATTGTCAGCGTATATAGTCAATAGATAAGAGAACAGCACAAGATCGGCTGACACCTGGGACGTAGCTGCTCGAGCAGTATTTTTTGTTATTGTTGAGACGGAGCAGGGTTTCAACTCGGTTGTGGCCCATCTAGCCCAGGCTTATATTTTATGTTCACCACATGACCAACCCAGCTATTTTTTTGTGAAAATGAGCCCAATTTATTTTTTCTAAAGAATACCCAATCCGGGCCTACTTATTTTTCTACGCCCTGATGGGCTGCAACTCTTTTTAAGACGCCTGCAAATCTTGAAAGTAATATGAAATGGGCTGTAAATATAAAAACAGATGACAAATTGGCAATTACTTTATAATTTCTGAATTTTCTCACATTTTCAGATTCCAATTTCACTGGGCTTTAACCTAATTTAAATATATCTTCAAAGTACTTTAAGTCTGGCTCGACATTTCGGTATTAAAAATAGTTTGGAACCCACAGAAATATGTGAAATTTCGTTTAAATTTTTAACCCTAGCACTGGCAAACAAAAAAGAGACTGCAATAAATTGTATAAGAAGTTGCAATGAGCTATATATACATTATTAAAAAAATTAGGGAATTGTCTGACTTGTGGGCCTATTAAGTTGACCCGTATGCAAGATTTTTTTTACTTATTATATACGACAACAAACGATTCTAGCAGACGTAACCATTGGATGTCAATCCAACGGCCGTCGTGTTTCTTCAATCTCTGATCTTCTTGCTCCAGCCATCAAATCCAGCGCCGGCGGGACCACCTGCTCCCGCCTCCCGTGGTCGGCTGTGCTGCCGCATAGGCCTCACCGCCCCTACTACTCCCACTGCTAACCAGGCCATCCCTCTACTCACCCACATCCCTCCACTGTTGTGGCTTCGCCGCCTCCGGGTCATTCCCTTCCTGGGTCTCGCCGTCGTGCATCGCGCTGGTGTTCTCGGCATGGCATGGTCAACGTTGTCAACAAACGACAACATCGGAAGAGGGACATACATGGAGAGGCTGACCGTTGGGACCCACATGGTCCGTGGCCGCACGCAAGCAAGTACCTCCTTATTATGCCAAAAAGAATGAATACTCCCGCTGATAGCTCGGACCCACCAGCTATATCTTCGCACGCAAGGAAGTGCCTCCTTATTGTGCACAAAAAATGAATACTCCCCCTGCTAGCTAGGACCCACCATAGTGAGAGGCTGACTTGTGGGCCTACTAAGTTGACGCGGACACAGGGCTTTGTCAACTTAGTCAATATGAACGATTCTATCACCAGTGACCATACGATGTCCATCCAACGGTCGTAGTGCTTCTTCAACCTCTGGTCTTCTTGCTCCAGCCACCCAAAGCAGTGCCAGTCGTGCCGCCTGCTCCTGCCTCCGTGGCCGGCTGTGATGCCGCGGAGGCCTCACCGCCCCCTACTACTCCCACCGCTGGCCTGGCCATCCCTCTACTCACCCACACCCCATGTTATTCTACGGCGACGGCAGCCTTACACCGCAGCCGAACCAGTGAACCCTCGTACTCCTCTCCGCGTGGGCAACCACTGCTGCGTCTTCCCCAGCTCCGTGTCGTCCCCTTCCTAGGCCTCGTCGTCGTCCACCGCCCTGGTGCTCTCGGTGCGGCTTGGTCAACATGGTCAAAGAACGACTTCCATCGGAAGAGTAATATATGTGGAGGGGCTGACAGCTGGGTCCACCGCAGTAGCAAGGAAGTGCCTCCTTATTACGCGGAAAATAATGGCCCACCGGACGAGCCACCGTACTTTGCAAACAAAATGTTTCCCCCCTGAGTGCTGGGACCCACTAGCTACAACTTCGCACGCAAGGAAGTGCGTCCATATTATGGGGAAAACAATGATTCGCCCCGCTAACTGCTAGGACCCACCAGCTACATCTTTGCAAGGAAGTGCGTGACAGTCGGGACCCACCTGGTCGAAGCGTACGTAGCGTTGTTACTCTGGCCGTGAACATGTACGTGCATATGATTGGTCTGTCTGTAGGCTGAAGTGATGAACTGTGGTCGTGTAAGGAAGGGCACATGTCGTAGTAGAGGCGCGCACGTGTCGTAGTAGAGGCGCGCATGTAGCGTGTACACATATGTACAACGGCCAGGGTGCAAGAAAGTAAATACGGCCACGTACGGACATACGGGCGGGGTCTTGAACGCCTACTCGCGCATACGTACGACCAGGGCTCCTATCCATGGCTGGGTCAGAATAGAGAAACCGCATCGTCGTCGTGTTCATGGGGAGGCAACGGAATGCGTCGTGATCAGTGGGAGGCAAAGGGATGCATGTTGTTCATCGGGAGCCAACTAGCTTGGACGGAACAGACGATGGAAACGAGGCCTGGCATACCGTAGAATGGAGTAAACGGCCTTGTGTTCGACCGGCCACGGTCGAAACGGGATCCTGTTCATCAGGAGGGGTCTGGCGTACCGCAAAACGGAGGAAACGGACC
The DNA here is from genome assembly GCA_034509565.1 of Triticum monococcum. Lineage (NCBI taxonomy): Eukaryota > Viridiplantae > Streptophyta > Magnoliopsida > Poales > Poaceae > Triticum > Triticum monococcum. The sequence continues at coordinate 354,739,017 of CM067847.1, forward strand.
TCCTACAGTGGAAACTGGGTCCTATTGATCGGGAGGGGTGTAGCATACCGCAAGACGGAGGAAACAAACTTGTGTTGGAGCGTTACGGTCGAAACGGGAGTCCTGTTCATTGGGAGGGGTGTGGTGTACTGCAAAACGGGACTCAATGGGATACTGTTCATCTCGACCATCGACAGCCTCCACAGGCTACTGTTCATCCACCGTCGACCTCCTCCAGCCTCCACCTGCGACTGTTCATCCACGGGCTCCTGTTCATCTAGCCTCCACCACGCGCTCCTCCACCGGCTACTCTTCAACGAGCTCTCTCCACAGGGTCCTGTTCAACCACCCCTCCATGGGCTACTGTTCATCCAGCCCTCCACGGGCTACTGTGCAACCAGCCCTCCACGAGGTCGTCCTGTTCATCCATTCCTCCACGGGATCTTGTTCATCCAGCCCTCCACGAGGTCATGTTCATCCCCCGGCTCGATTGATTGGGGTACTGTTCATCCAGCAGCAACGGCCACTACTAACACGGGGTCCTGTTCATCCAACCCCCCACCGGGAACTGTTCATCCAAACCCCCCAACAAAGCTCACTGTTCTTCCAAAGACAGCATCGATCGGCTTCAGTTAGCAGCAGTAGCGAAGGAACCACTCGGGTTCAGTTAACAGCAAGGGATCGATCGATCACTCGGGTTCAGTAACGCGTAGCCTGCAATGCAATCGCTCGGGTTCAGTTAGAGCCGAACGCCTCGCTCAGGTTCAGTTAGAGCGCAACGCCTCGCGCACACACGCGTACGTACAAGAGAAACGCGCATCGCTCGGCCCCTGACCACCCACCATAACCGGGAACTCCATAATATTTTCGTCGCCCTCGCTTCTACAATGGTTTTTTCCGTCATGGACGGCCCAAAGAATGTTATGCAGCTGCGTTTCCGGCCCGTCCAGGATGAAAAGCCCATTTTCTGTCATGATTTTTTTCATAGAAGTAGAACCCCACCACATCTATGATGATACCGGATTTTGTCACAATTATCATCATAGAAGTGTCATAAGTATGATAGGAAAAAAATTCGTTCGGCCCAAAATGTCATGGATGTGTCTTTTTTTTGTAGTGGAAGTTGGTGTTGTTATCGGTTATTATGCTGTGGGGGACACCATAATGGTGTAGCACGTCAGATAAGAACTCAACAACCAGTCAGAATTCTGTCAAAGTCACGGGCCTTGCCTCGATCCACTTGGTGAATTTGTCGACCATGACCAATAGGTACTTCTTTCCTTTTGTTCCCCCTTTTAGTGGCTGATACGTCCATTTTGCATCATGTTTTCCTATTGTTATTTATGATGTTTTTATGCATAATAATGCTTTACAGAGTAATTCTAATGCCTTTTCTCTCATAATATGCAAGGTTCACACAAGGAGGGACAATACCGGCAGCTGGAATTTTGGACCTAAAAAAGCTACGTCAGAGTTACCTATTCTGCACATATTCAAATGAACTGAAACTTCACGGAGATTTTTTATGGAATATTTAAGAATTATTGGAGCAAATAACTACCAGAGGGCCCCTGCCAGGTGGGCACAACCCACCTGGGCACGCCAGGTGATGAGGACATGACTACCTTGGATACGACCAAAAATATTGCATACATGCATATTTGTCAGGTGATTTCTAATGCAAACTATTCAGTAGTCTATTTATGTTATCCAGAACAAAAATACTTCACACACTTTTGTGTTTTGTCTAATTGCAGGTGTATGGGACATTTGTACAATCCACATATGAAGATAAGGAAAAAGGAGAAGTTTAGGTTGTGTTCAAAAAGTCCTCTCACGTCACTTTTGGGCCAAGAGAAGATAGAGTCCAGGTCTCTCACGTTCTGGATTCAGATTCGGACTGCACAGACATACCTGACTCAAAACGCCAACAACTTTTTCATACCGACTCCGAATTGGGTGATTCTTTTTTTGTTGGAAACTAGATTTCGTGCTCTTTCCAACCCAATTGGATTCACCTTCAAATTCGTCCGGAGCGTTGAGTTACGGACGAAACAATCTGACGTTGCAGCAGAATCCGAGTCAAACTACAAGCCCAAAGGTGTTGCATCACCTCCACTTGGGCCCATGAGCCTTGTACAACCTAGGGTTAGTTTTAGGCTGCCTTGGGACGTCCTCCCACCTCCTTGGCCGCCACCCCTTGCTCCTATATAAGTAGATCCATCTAGTAGCTTTTTCCTTGGGATTTGTTTAGTTAAAAGTTAGCCATTGCAACTTCGTGTACTTCGTTTGTGTCCAACGACCAGACCAAGACCGCTTCCGGATCCCCACCATTATCAATACTTCATATATATTTGCAATATTTAGATTGCTTTATCATATTCTTGCTCGTTCTTCGATTGCTTGCAGGAATAGACCTTCGTGGTCAGGCTGACCGTGCTTCCAGCATCGTTAGTAACCTCAGGAGATTGGTTTAGCGATTGCTAAGGCGCAACGTCGTGCACGTTTGTAGTCGGATCGTCAAAGTCGTCTCCACCAAATCGATAGTTATCATCTCATCGAAAGATCGGGCCCCTCGCCCCTATCAAGTGGTATCAGTTTTCAGGTTGCTTGGTGAGAATTTCTAGTTTTCCTAGATTATATTTATTTTCTTACCTATTGTCCAAGAAAAAGCCACAAAAAAGAGTTAGATCTATTCATCCTTAGTCCAAGCTAGTCTGAGCCTTTGCAATTTTCTTTTCATTGCTTGCATAGTTGAATTATCGGTTGCATCGTCGTGTCGAGTTACTGGTCTTAGTGTCTAGTTCGTTTAGAGTTTCGAGTTCTATTCACATTAGTCACGCCACCGCTGCATCATTATCTTTTCCGCTGTCCACCACCCATCCATCAATTTCCACCACGTGCTACCCACCATTCATTGTCATAATAATAGTTGAGATCGTTCACATCTTCGCTTGATCCAATTTGCATCTTATCTAGTTTGTTTTGGAAAGAGGGAGAAAAAAAGAGAGAAAAACAAGAGAAAAAAAAGAGACAAAAAGTCAAAGAAAAAAAAGGAGAGAAAGAAAAAAAAGTGTGAGGAAAAAAAAGAGAGAAGAAAAAAAACAAAATTCGGATCTTTTTAGACTCAATCTCGTAGTTGAATTCGGATTGGAATCTGTTTTGTGCACTGTTCAGTAAAACAGGCATAACTTCCTCATACGAAGTCCGTTTTGCCTCCGCGAGTACTCAAACGAAAGCTAGTGACGAGCCGCATCTAAATAGTTGAAGAAGCTAGTTCAATATTTGGCACCTCAAAATCGGCTTCTAAATAGGTCTTTTTGCCCTCCGAAGTTCATGAACACAGCTTATTCCAGTTTTTCAGGCCAGTTTTCGAATTTTTTGACTCCTCATATCAACTCGGAATTGAGTGATTCCTTTTGTGTTTGAAAGCTTGAGTCAATACCATTCTGGAAAAAAAATCAAAAAAATCGGCACAAACTTTTTCAGAGGAAAGTTGGAGACAAAGTTGTTGATATTTCCTACTTGGCTGTTGTTTCACATCATTATCTTTACTGCCGTTGTGATCTTCACTTATATCTTGCTGTCCAGAGCTACTTAGTATCCTTCATTGATGCCAGTTGTGCTACGACGTGACCTCATTAGTGTTCTAGGCTCGCGTCCCTAGTTCGGTCTAGCCTAGGACCAGCACAGTACCGTCGTTGAGCGTTTATTCAACATTGCATCTCTGAATTGATTATTGCTAATCTTTTGCTACCATATATAGCCAACCCAGCTCCACATATTTCTACACCGTGTATATGTACGTTCCCCTGGCAATCGCTTTACACAATCTTCAGAGTTATTTGACACCGCTGGTTGCCTGTCACCACCTGCTGCTTGGTAAGAACTTGTAAGATATTGATATTTGCTTTACTATGAGCGCTTTACCACCACACCCTAGTAGTTCATAGGAACATTATTCTTGAATTTTGTTTCTTGTTTCTACTAATCATGACAGGTTTCGAAGATAGAAGTTCTTGGACGATGGACACATCTTCACCATCATGAGAGTTGGGACAACACACACAAGCACATGGTCAGGTTATCTTTTTACCGTCATTTGAGGGTAGATTTAATCCTACTACTTATCTAGCTTGGGAGCTTGAAGTAGAACAAGTTTTTAGTCACCATGACTTTTCTGAACTTGAGCGAGTGCGAGCAGCCACTAGAGCATTTACTGATTTTGCTTCTGTTTGGTGGAGTGTACATTGTAAGAAAAACATTGATAACCAACCCACAACTTGGAAAGTTTTGAAAGCTGTAATGAGAAAACAATTTTTTCCTCCTTACTATCGTCGTGAAGTGCGTCGTAAATGAAGGAAATATGCCCTAGAGGCAATAATAAAGTTATTATTTATTTCCTTACATCATGATAAATGTTTATTATTCATGCTAGAATTGTATTAACCGGAAACATAATACATGTGTGAATACATAGACCAACAGAGTGTCACTAGTATGCCTCTACTTGACTAGCTCGTTAATCAAAGATGGTTATGTTTCCTAACCATGAACAAGGAGTTGTTATTTGATTAACGAGGTCACATCATTAGTAGAATGATCTGATTGACATGACCCATTCCATTAGCATAGCACCCGATTGTTTAGTATGTTGCTATTGTTTTCTTCATGACTTATACATGTTCCTACAACTATGAGATTATGCAACTCCCGTTTACCGGAGGAACACTTTGGGTACTACCAAACGTCACAACGTAACTGGGTGATTATAAAGGAGTACTACAGGTGTCTCCAATGGTAGATGTTGGGTTGGCGTATTTCGAGATTAGGGTTTGTCACTCCGATTGTCGGAGAGGTATCTCTGGGCCCTCTCGGTAATGCACATCACATAAGCCTTGCAAGCACTGCAACTAATAAGTTAGTTGTGAGATGATGTATTACGGAACGAGTAAAGAGACTTGCCGGTAACGATATTGAACTAGGTATTGGATACCGACGATCGAATCTCGGGCAAGTAACATACCGATGACAAAGGGAACAACGTATGTTGTTATGCGGTCTGACCGATAAAGATCTTCGTAGAATATGTAGGAGCCAATATGGGCATCCAGGTCCCGCTATTGGTTATTGACCGGAGACGTGTCTCGGTCATGTCTACATTGTTCTCGAACCGTAGGGTCCGCACGCTTAACGTTACGATGACAGTTATTATGAGTTTATGCATTTTGATGTACCGAAGGTTGTTCGGAGTCCCGGATGAGATCACGGACATGACGAGGAGTCTCGAAATGGTCGAGACGTAAAGATTGATATATTGGAAGCCTATGTTTGGACATCGGAAGTGTTCCGGGTGAAATCGGGATTTTACCGGAATACCGGGAGGGTTACCGGAACCCCCCGGGAGACTAATGGGCCTATTGGGCCTTAGTGGAAAAGAGAAAAGGGAAGCCCACTAGCTGGCCGGCGCCCCCCCAAGTCCTATTAGGAATAGGATAAGGGGCCGGCCCCCCTTCTCTCTCTTTTCCCCCCGGGAGTCCTAATTGGGGGGAGGAGTCCTACTCCCGGTGGGAGTAGGACTCCCCTGCGCCTCCCCTCCCTTGGCCGGCCGGCCCCCCTCCTCCAACCTTTATATACGGGGGCAGGGGGCACCCCAAGACACACAACTTGATCCTTGAGATCGCTCCTTAGCCGTGTGCGGTGCCCCCTGCCACCAAATTCCACCTCAATCGTACCGTTGTAGTGCTTAGGCGAAGCCCTGCGTCGGTAGTACATCAAGATCGTCACCACGCCGTCGTGCTGACAGAACTCCTCCCCGAAGCTTTGCTGGATCGGAGCCCGGGGATCGTCATCGAGCTGAACGTGTGCTAAGAACTCGGAGGTGCCGGAGTAACGGTGCTTGGATCGGTCGGATCGGGAAGAAGACGTACGACTACTTCCTCTATGTTGTGTGATCGCTTCCGCAGTTGGTCTGCGTTGGTACGTAGACAACACTCTCCCCTCTCGTTGTTGTGCATCACCATGATCTTGCGTGTGCGTAGGAAAATTTTCGAAATTACTGCGTTCCCCAACAGTGGCATCCGAGCCTAGGTCTTATGGTTTGATGTTATATGCACGAGTAGAACACAAGTGAGTTGTGGGCGATACAAGTCATACTGCCTACCAGCATGTCATACTTTGGTTCGGCGGTATTGTTGGGTGAGACGATCCGGACCAACCTTACGCTTACTCTTACGCGAGACCGGTTCCCTCGACGTGCTTTGCACATAGATGGCTTGCGGAAGACTGTCTCTCCAACTTTAGTTGAACCAAGTGTGACTACGCCCGGTCCTTGAGAAGGTTAAAACGGAGTCTATTTGACGAACTATCGTTGTGGTTTTGATGCGTAGGTGAGATGAGTTCTTACTTAAGCCCGTAGCAGCCACGTAAAACTTGCAACAACAAAGTAGAGGACGTCTAACTTGTTTTTGCAGGGTATGTTGTGATGTGATATGGTCAAGGCATGATGCTGATTTTATTGTATGAGATGATCATGTTTTGTAACTAAGTTATCGGCAACTGGCAGGAGCCATATGGTTGTCGCTTTATTGTATGCAATGCAATCGCGATGTAATGCTTTACTAGATTACTAAAACGGTAGTAATAGTCGTGGAAGCATAAGATTGGCGAGACGACAACGATGCTACGATGGAGATCAAGGTGTCGCGCCGGTGACGATGGTGATCATGACGGTGCTTCGGAGATGGAGATCACAAGCACAAGATGATGATGGCCATATCATATCACTTATATTGATTGCATGTGATGTTTATCCTTTTATGCATCTTATCTTGCTTTGATTGACGGTAGCATTATAAGATGATCTCTCACTAAATTATCAAGAAGTGTTCTCCCTGAGTATGCACCATTGCCAAAGTTCGTCGTGCCCGGACACCACGTGATGATCGGGTGTGATAAGCTCTACGTCCATCTACAACGGGTGCAAGCCAGTTTTGCACACGCAGAATACTCAGGTTAAACTTGACGAGCCTAGCATATGTAGATATGGCCTCGGAACACAGAGACCGAAAGGTCGAGCGTGAATCATATAGTAGATATGATCAACATGACGATGTTCACCATTGAAAACTACTCCATCTCACGTGATGATCGGTTATGGTTTAGTTGATTTGGATCACGTGATCACTTAGAGGATTAGAGGGATATCTATCTAAGTGGGAGTTCCTAAGTAATTTGATTAACTGAACTTAAACTTATCATGAACTTAGTACCTGATAGTATCTTGCTTGTTTATGTTAATTGTAGATAGATGGCTCGTGCTATTGTTCCGTTGAATTTTAATGCGTTCCTTGAGAAAGCAAAGTTGAAAGATGATGGTAGCAATTACACGGACTGGGTCCGTAACCTGAGGATTATCCTCATTGCTGCACAGAAGAATTACGTCCTGGAAGCACCGCTGGGTGACAGGCCTGCTGCTGGAGCAACGCCAGATGTTATGAACGTCTGGCAGAGCAAAGCTGATGACTACTCGATAGTTCAGTGTGCCATGCTTTACGGCTTAGAATCGGGACTTCAACGACGTTTTGAACGTCATGGAGCATATGAGATGTTCCTGGAGTTGAAGTTAATATTTCAAGCAAATGCCCGAATTGAGAGATATGAAGTCTCCAATAAGTTCTATAGCTGTAAGATGGAGGAGAACAGTTCTGTCAGTGAGCATATACTCAAAATGTCTGGGTATGATAATCACTTGATTCAGATGGGAGTTAATCTTCCAGATGATTGCGTCATTGACAGAATTCTCCAATCACTACCACCAAGCTACAAGAGCTTCGTGATGAACTATAATATGCAAGGGTTGAACAAGACTATTCCCGAGCTCTTCGCAATGCTGAAAGCTGTGGAGGTAGAAATCAAGAAGGAGCATCAAGTGTTGATGGTTAGCAAAACCACTAGTTTCAAGAAAAAGGGCAAAGGGAAGAAGAAGGGAAACTTCAAAAAGAACAGCAAGCAAGTTGCTGCTCAGGAGAAGAAACCCAAGTCTGGACCTAAGCCTGAAACTGAGTGCTTCTACTGCAAGCAGACTGGTCACTGGAAGCGGAACTGCCCCAAGTATTTGGCGGATAAGAAGGATGGCAAAGTGAGCAAAGGTATATGTGATATACATGTTATTGATGTGTACCTTACTAGAGCTCGCAGTAGCACCTGGGTATTTGATACTGGTTCTGTTGCTAATATTTGCAACTCGAAACAGGGACTACAGAATAAGCGGACGCTAGCAAAGGACGAGGTGACGATGCGCGTGGGAAACGGTTCCAAAGTCGATGGGATCGCGGTCGGCACGCTACCTCTACATCTACCTTCGGGATTAATATTAGACCTAAATAATTGTTATTTGGTGCCAGCGTTGAGCATGAACATTATATCTGGATCTTGTTTAATGCGAGACGGTTATTCATTTAAATCAGAGAATAATGGTTGTTCTATTTATATGAATAATATCTTTTATGGTCATGCACCCTTGAAGAGTGGTCTATTCTTGTTGAATCTCGAAGATAGTAACACACATATTCATAATGTAGAAGCCAAAAGATGCAAAGTTAATAATGATAGTGCAACTTATTTGTGGCACTGCCGTTTAGGTCATATCGGTGTAAAGCGCATGAAGAAACTCCATACTGATGGGCTTTTGGAACCACTTGATTATGAATCACTTGGTACTTGCGAACCGTGCCTCATAGGCAAGATGACTAAAACACCGTTCTCCGGTACTATGGAGAGAGCAACAGATTTGTTGGAAATCATACATACCGATGTATGTGGTCCGATGAATATTAAGGCTCGTGGCGGATATCGTTATTTTCTCACCTTCACAGATGATTTAAGCAGATATGGGTATATCTACTTAATGAAACATAAGTCTGAAACATTTGAAAGGTTCAAAGAATTTCAGAGTGAAGTTGAAAATCATCGTAACAAGAAAATAAAGTTTCTACGATCTGATCGTGGAGGAGAATATTTGAGTTACGAGTTTGGTATACATTTGAAAAATTGTGGAATAGTTTCGCAACTCACGCCACCTGGAACACCACAGCGTAATGGTGTGTCCGAACGTCGTAATCGCACTTTACTAGATATGGTGCGATCCATGATGTCTCTTACTGATTTACCGCTATCGTTTTGGGGTTATGCTTTAGAGACGGCCGCATTCACGTTAAATAGGGCACCATCAAAATCCGTTGAGACGACGCCTTATGAACTATGGTTTGGCAAGAAACCAAAGTTGTTGTTTCTTAAAGTTTGGGGCTGCGATGCTTATGTGAAAAAGCTTCAACCTGATAAGCTCGAACCCAAAGCGGAGAAATGTGTCTTCATAGGATACCCAAAGGAAACTGTTGGGTATACCTTCTATCACAGATCCGAAGGCAAGACATTCGTTGCTAAGAATGGATCATTTCTAGAGAAGGAGTTTCTCTCGAAAGAAGTGAGTGGGAGGAAAGTAGAACTTGACGAGTTAACTGTACCTGCTCCATTATTGGAAAATAGTACATCACAGAAAACTGTTTCTGCGACACCTATGCCAATCAGTGAGGAAGCTAATGATGATGATCATGAAGCTTCAGAACAAGATACTACTGAACCACGTAGATCAACCAGAGTGAGATCCGCACCAGAGTGGTACGGTAATCCAGTTCTGGAAGTCATGATGCTAGATCATGATGAACCTACGAACTATGAAGAAGCGATGGTGAGCCCAGATTCCGCAAAGTGGCTTGAGGCCATGAAATCTGAGATGGGATCCATGTATGAGAACAAAGTATGGACTTTGGTTGACTTGCCCGAGGATCGGCAAGCAATTGAGAATAAATGGATCTTCAAGAAAAAGACTGACGCTGACGGTAATGTTACTGTCTATAAAGCTCGACTTGTCGCAAAAGGTTTTCGACAAGTTCAAGGGGTTGACTACGATGAGACTTTCTCACCCGTAGCGATGCTTAAGTCCGTCAGAATTATGTTAGCAATTGCCGCATTTTATGATTATGAAATATGGCAGATGGATGTCAAAACTGCATTCCTGAATGGATTTCTGGAAGAAGAGTTGTATATGGTACAACCAGAAGGTTTTGTCGATCCAAAAGGAGCTAACAAAGTATGCAAACTCCAGCGATCCATTTATGGACTGGTGCAATCATCTCGGAGTTGGAATAAACGCTTTGATAGTGTGATCAAAGCATTTGGCTTTATACAGACTTTTGGAGAAGCCTGTATTTACAAGAAAGTGAGTGGGAGCTCTGTAGCATTTCTGATATTATATGTGGATGACATATTGCTAATTGGAAATGATATAGAATTTCTGGATAGCATAAAGGGATACTTGAATAAAAGTTTTTCGATGAAAGACCTCGGGGAAGCTGCTTACATATTAGGCATAAAGATCTATAGAGATAGATCAAGACGCTTAATTGGACTTTCACAAAGCACATACCTGGACAAGATTTTGAAGAAATTCAAAATGGATCAAGCAAAGAAAGGGTTCTTGCCTGTGTTACAAGGTATGAAATTGAGTAAGACTCAATGCCCGACCACTGCAGAAGATGGAGAGAAAATGAAAGATGTTCCCTATGCTTCAGCCATAGGCTCTATCATGTATGCAATGCTGTGTACCAGACCTGATGTGTGCCTTGCTATAAGTTTAGCAGGGAGGTACCAAAGTAATCCTGGAATGGATCACTGGACAGCGGTCAAGAACATCCTGAAATACCTGAAAAGGACTAAGGATATGTTTCTCGTATATGGAGGTGACAAAGAGCTCACCGTAAGAGGTTACGTTGATGCAAGCTTTGACACTGATCCGGACGATTCTAAATCGCAAACCGGATACGTGTTTACTTTAAACGGTGGAGCTGTCAGTTGGTGCAGTTCTAAACAAAGCGTCGTAGCGGGATCTACATGTGAAGCGGAGTACATAGCTGCTTCGGAAGCAGCAAACGAAGGAGTCTGGATGAAGGAGTTCATATCCGATCTAGGTGTCATACCTAGTGCATCGGGTCCAATGAAAATCTTCTGTGACAATACTGGTGCAATTGCCTTGGCAAAGGAATCCAGATTTCACAAGAGGACCAAACACATCAAGAGACGCTTCAACTCCATCCGGGATTTAGTCCAGGTGGGAGACATAGAGATTTGCAAGATACATACGGATCTGAATGTTGCAGACCCGTTGACTAAGCCTCTTCCACGAGCAAAACATGATCAGCACCAAGGCTCCATGGGTGTTAGAATCATTACTGTGTAATCTAGATTATTGACTCTAGTGCAAGTGGGAGACTGAAGGAAATATGCCCTAGAGGCAATAATAAAGTTATTATTTATTTCCTTACATCATGATAAATGTTTATTATTCATGCTAGAATTGTATTAACCGGAAACATAATACATGTGTGAATACATAGACCAACAGAGTGTCACTAGTATGCCTCTACTTGACTAGCTCGTTAATCAAAGATGGTTATGTTTCCTAACCATGAACAAGGAGTTGTTATTTGATTAACGAGGCCACATCATTAGTAGAATGATCTGATTGACATGACCCATTCCATTAGCATAGCACCCGATCGTTTAGTATGTTGCTATTGTTTTCTTCATGACTTATACATGTTCCTACAACTATGAGATTATGCAACTCCCATTTACCGGAGGAACACTTTGGGTACTACCAAACGTCACAACGTAACTGGGTGATTATAAAGGAGTACTACAGGTGTCTCCAATGGTAGATGTTGGGTTGGCGTATTTCGAGATTAGGGTTTGTCACTCCGATTGTCGGAGAGGTATCTCTGGGCCCTCTCGGTAATGCACATCACATAAGCCTTGCAAGCACTGCAACTAATAAGTTAGTTGTGAGATGATGTATTACGGAACGAGTAAAGAGACTTGCCGGTAACGATATTGAACTAGGTATTGGATACCGACGATCGAATCTCGGGCAAGTAACATACCGATGACAAAGGGAACAACGTATGTTGTTATGCGGTCTGACCGATAAAGATCTTCGTAGAATATGTAGGAGCCAATATGGGCATCCAGGTCCCGCTATTGGTTATTGACCGGAGACGTGTCTCGGTCATGTCTACATTGTTCTCGAACCATAGGGTCCGCACGCTTAACGTTACGATGACAGTTATTATGAGTTTATGCATTTTGATGTACCGAAGGTTGTTCGGAGTCCCGGATGAGATCACGGACATGACGAGGAGTCTCGAAATGGTCGAGACGTAAAGATTGATATATTGGAAGCCTATGTTTGGACATCGGAAGTGTTCCGGGTGAAATCGGGATTTTACCGGAATACCGGGAGGGTTACCAGAACCCCCCGGGAGACTAATGGGCCTATTGGGCCTTAGTGGAAAAGAGAAAAGGGAAGCCCACTAGCTGGCCGGTGCCCCCCCCCCCCAAGTCCTATTAGGAATAGGATAAGGGGCCGGCCCCCCTTCTCTCTCTTTTCCCCCCGGGAGTCCTAATTGGATTAGGATTGGGGGGAGGAGTCCTACTCCCGGTGGGAGTAGGACTCCCCTGCGCCTCCCCTCCCTTGGCCGGCCGGCCCCCCTCCTCCAACCTTTATATACGGGGGCAGGGGGCACCCCAAGACACACAACTTGATCCTTGAGATCGCTCCTTAGCCGTGTGCGGTGCCCCCTGCCACCAAATTCCACCTCAATCGTACCGTTGTAGTGCTTAGGCGAAGCCCTGCGTCGGTAGTACATCAAGATCGTCACCACGCCGTCGTGCTGGCAGAACTCCTCCCCGAAGCTTTGCTGGATCGGAGCCCGGGGATCGTCATCGAGCTGAACGTGTGCTAAGAACTCGGAGGTGCCGGAGTAACGGTGCTTGGATCGGTCGGATCGGGAAGAAGACGTACGACTACTTCCTCTACGTTGTGTGATCGCTTCCGCAGTCGGTCTGCGTTGGTACGTAGACAACACTCTCCCCTCTTGTTGCTGTGCATCACCATGATCTTGCGTGTGCGTAGGAAAATTTTCGAAATTACTGCGTTCCCCAACAGTAAATTGGAGCAATTAAAACAAGGCAGTAACACTGTTCATGCTTACTACCAAGAGTTCAAATCTTATATGCATCATTGTGACATAGAAGAATCTGAGGATGATACAATGAATAGATTTTTTGGTGGTTTGAACCATGATATTCAGGCAAGATTTCAGTATATTCCTCGTTGCATTACTGGTATGTATGTCCGTGCTTGTACCTTTGAGAGACAGATGCAGGAGGATGCATTGGGTGACTACAACAACTACTATTCCAGTTCATGCTCACCACCGCCGGTTGGTTACTCCACTATTGCACCTACTAGAGCAGCCCCACCTTGTATTGTGAGCGCGATATCATATCAAGAGTATGGTACATTGTCAACGTCCGTACCTACATCAGCTACATCTCTGCGAGGTAACAGTAAAGGTATTGATGATATAACTTCACATGAGAATGAAGCATGCCTAGTTAACTTGAATGCATCATGTGTTGAGTTACCTGTTGATTTGAGCACACCACCTATTTTAGAGACTCTTGTTACTGTCATGAAAGCGTCATGTGATCAAACAACTGAAATATCAACAATTTTGAGTGCACCCATTGAATTAACTGTTGATGCAAAAGAACCAATGTTTAATCATTTTGATATGACCTCTAATCTTGATGATGATTCTGTGTCCAATGACTTATTGCATGTTTGCTTATTTAAGCATGTTGTAGCATGTAAATTTGATGCAAGTAAGGTTTATTCATCAAAGTTAGGATGGTTTAATGATGAACATTGCCAATCTTTTGAAGTGAATAAGAGCTTCACTTATATGTGCAAACTGAGTTGCAATATTTTCATGCCTTCTACTTCTTGTGATAATTTTTTGGCTTTAGATTTTATGAACAATGAAAGTTACTCATGTATACATGTGACATATGTGCAAAAATCAAGGGAAGTTAAAATGGATGACATATACATATACAACATGTACACCTTGTCTCTTTTGTTAGCCACATTTCAGATTAAGCAATGCCGAGGACGGCTTTGTTTTCAAAAAGGGGAGGATGATGAGGACATGACTACCTTGGATACGACCAAAAATATTGCATACATGCATATTTGTCAGGTGATTTCTAATGCAAACTATTCAGTAGTCTATTTATGTTATCCAGAACAAAAATACTTCACACACTTTTGTGTTTTGTCTAATTGCAGGTGTATGGGACATTTGTACAATCCACATATGAAGATAAGGGAAAAGGAGAAGTTTAGGTTGTGTTCAAAAAGTCCTCTCACGTCACTTTTGGGCCAAGAGAAGATAGAGTCCAAGTCTCTCACGTTCTGGATTCAAATTCGGACTGCACAGACATACCTGACTCAAAACGCCAACAACTTTTTCATACGGACTCCGAATTGGGTGATTGTTTTTTGTTGGAAACTAGATTTCGTGCTCTTTCCAACCCAATTGGATTCACCTTCAAATTCGTCCGGAGCGTTGAGTTACGGACGAAACAATCTGACGTTGCAGCAGAATCCGAGTCAAACTACAAGCCCAAAGGTGTTGCATCACCTCCACTTGGGCCCATGAGCCTTGTACGACCTAGGGTTAGTTTTAGGCTCCCTTGGGACGTCCTCCCACCTCCTTGGCCGCCACCCCTTGCTCCTATATAAGTAGATCCATCTAGTAGCTTTTTCCTTGGGATTTGTTTAGTTAAAAGTTAGCCATTGCAACTTCGTGTACTTCGTTTGTGTCCAACGACCAGACTAAGACCGCTTCCGGATCCCCACCATTATCAATACTTCATATATATTTGCAATATTCAGATTGCTTTATCATATTCTTGCTCGTTCTTCGATTGCTTGCAGGAATAGACCTTCGTGGTCAGGCTGGCCGTGCTTCCAGCATCGTTAGTAACCTCAGGAGATTGGTTTAGCGATTGCTAAGGCGCAACGTCGTGCACGTTTGTAGTCGGATCGTCAAAGTCGTCTCCACCAAATCGATAGTTATCATCTCATCGAAAGATCGGGCCCCTCGCCCCTATCACCAGGGCCCCCAGGCACGCCCTGGTGTGTTGTGCCCTCGGCCCATCTCCGGTGGCCCTCTTCTGGTTGGTAAGTAATTTTGACCTAGAACAAATAAGAGGAGGACTTTCGGGACGAATCACCGCCGTCTCGACGTGGACCTTGGGTAGGATCACTTTTGCCCTTCGGCGGAGCGATTCCGCCGGGGGAACTTCCCTCCAGGAGGGGGAAATCATCGTCATCATCATCACCAATAACTCTCCCATCTTGGGGACGGCAATCTCCATCAACATCTTCAACAACACCATCTCCCCTCAAACCCTAGTTCATCTCTTGTGTTCAGTCTTTGTATTGGAACCTTAGATTGGTGCTTGTGGGTGACTAGTAGTGTTGATTACATCTTGTAGTTGATTACTATATGGTTTATTTGGTGGAAAATTATATGTTTAGATCCATTATGCTATTTAATACCCCTCTAATCTTGAGCATGATTATCATGTGTGAGTAGTTACTTTTGTTCTTGGGGTCAGGGGAGAAATCTTGTTGCAAGTAATCATGTGAACTTGATATGTGTTCGATTTTTGATGGTATGTATGTTGTGATTCCCTTAGTGGTGTCGTGTGAACGTCGACTACATGGCACTTCACCATATTTGGGCTTAATGGAATGCATTGTGGAGTAGTTATTAGATGTTGGGTTGGTAGAGTGACAGAAGCTTACACCGTAGTTTATGTTCTACTTCGTAAGGGAACGATTTGGATCCAAAAGTTTGATGCTATGGATAGATTTTATCTTAATACTTTTCTCGTAGTTGCGGATGCTTGCGAGGGGGTTAATCATAAGTAGGAGGTTTGTTCAAGTAAGAACAGCACCTAAGCACCGGTCCACAAACATATCAAATTATCAATGTGATGAAAGTGAACACGAATCAAACTAACATGATGAAAGTGACTAGATGAAATTCCGGTGTACAATCAAGAATACTTTGCTTATCATAAGAGGTCGTTTTGGCCTGTCCTTTGCCACAAAAGGATTGGTCTACCTTGCTCCATATTATTAGTCATTACCGTTACTTGCTCGTTACAAATTATCTTGCTATCAAACTACTCGTTACTTATAATTTCAGTGCTTGTAGAGAATACCTTGCTGAAAACCATTTGCCATTTCCTTCTGCTCCTCGTTGGGTTCGACACTCTTACTTAACAAAAGGACTACGATTGATCCCCTATACTTGTGGGTCATCAAGACTCTTTTCTTGCGCCGTTGATGGGGAGTGAAGCTCTCGTAGTAAGTTGAAATTGGTAAGGAAAAATTATTGCTACGTGCTAAAATTTATTGTCACTTGTTACTATGCAGAAAAATCCTTTGATGGTCCCTGTCACCCTTTTTTATTTTTGAATATTCAACACTCCACGTGAGAGTGTAGCTAGTGCTATCATACAAAAGTTACTCGTTGTATTTTGGCAAAAAAAGGGCACCATTATTGCTACTCTCATTAACTCAACCAAGCAAGCATAAAACAACAACCTATATTTAGTAGTCACGTTGTTTGTTTTTGGCCGGCGCTATGAGTCAATCCACCGATTTCTACGCAATCCGTTAGATTTGCCTCATGTGGCCGTTGGATCACAACCCGCGGCACTGCAACTTTGCATCTGTTGCGGTCGTCTCCATCACGACATCACCATTGTTTGCGGTACTCACTGTCATTGTTGCGTCCTAGACCCGGCGGCAACGCCACCGCCATTACATTCATCACTACGCAACATCATCACATTGCAATTCTCATGACACGTTGCAACGTCATCACAGTTGCATTCGCCACTACGCAACAAAATCGTTGTTGCACGGCGCCACCGTAACATCATCGGTGTTGCCATCGTCGTCGGGCAACATTGTCGGTGTTGCACCGCCATCGCAGCATTACCCCACATTGCCATAATGGTGTGACGTCGATGCGGTGGGGCATCGCTATGCTACAAGCAGTGCCGCCGTGTTGCATGGTGTGCTACAAGCGGGCATTGCGGTAGTCTCCATAAAAAGATCACCACTATTTGCGGTAGTCATTGTCGTTGTTGCATCCTAGACACAGCGGCAGTTCCACCGCAATTGCACTTACCACTACACAGCATTGTCCTCTTGCAGTTGTCATGGCACGTCGCAACGACATCACAGTTGCATCGCCACTACGCAACAAAATCCTTGTTGCACGACACCACCGCAACATCATCGGTGTTGCCATGCATCATCGACGGGCAACACAGTCGGCGTTGTAGTAGTCACCACACAACACCGTCGATGTTGTGGTCTTCATTACACGACATCATCGGCATTGCACCGTCATCGCAGCATCACCCCACATTCATGTCGTGGGGTGACACCAATGCGGCGGGGGCCTCTCGCTATGCTGCGAGGAGTGCCATCATGTTCCATAGCTTGCTACAAGTCGGTGTTTGTGAACCATGCTACGGGAGCGCCGCCGGTGCTGTGAGCTAGTGCTACTGGAGCGTCTGAGATGTTGTGAGCCATTTTTGTGAGTAGCGACCACATGTGCTGCGAGGTGGAGGTAGCCAATGAGGAAACTATAAGATGTATTGGGCACTAGAGACACTGCCATGATAGTGCGATCCGGAGGCTTGACATACTGCAAGGGGTAGTCGTCCCTGCGGCAAGCGATGACGCCGTTGTTGTCAGGGGTAGACCCAGAACGAAAATGTCCCGGTGTCCCATGTAGTCATTGCTTTTATTCGGGGGAGAAAAAATTTCGAGGCAGCCTCTCTCAGCAGCTATAGCGGGTAGTTTTCCATCGGGGATATATGATATTTGGAAGTTTTTGCTGAATTTGAGGATTTCATGGAGGTTACCACATTGTAGTCTCGAGGCTCTCCAACAGCAATTGCGGCGCGATCACGAAGATTTCGCGGACAATTTAAAATCATGCTCGTAGTACATGATTTTCATAAAAATAGCACTCAACAATTTAAATACAAGTTGATTATATACATACAAAATCGCAAACTAAGGAAACAAAGTTTATTGGTAAATTAGGAAATCACCACGAAAACCTGAAAAATCACAATAATCCAATTCTCAAGTAGATGTGAATCACACATTTTTTGGAATATCATAGTAACCCAATTTTCAAACAGATGGGAAGCACTCCTGAAATTTGAAAAAGTACCATAACCTAATTCTCAATTTTAAGACCTTTGAGATTCAAAACTCTAGTCGAGGCTTGGACTTGAAAAAGATAAGGGAGTTACCTTGCCCTAATATTTTCTCTAGTAAACCAGGGAAAAAGTCGGCGTGCTGTCATGCGATGGTGAGCCACGGGGTTGGCCTATAGGACGAGGACGAGGCCATGAGGATTCAGTGCAGAGGAGGTGAGAAACCAAAAGGCAATATGAGCAGATACACACAAAGTGAATCAATCGATGAGATAATTTTTTTTGAGTCAATCGATCAGATTGATCAATTCTTGGGAGTGCGTGACTGCATGGGCCATTAGATGGGATGCACAAGCACTCAGTCTGGTGGCTTCTCGTCGGTGTCCAACAATAATTTTTACTGGTGTCACACGCCTAAATGGGCTATATATATAAGGTAATCAGAACAATTACTCGGTGTCCTGTGACACCGGTTGGCATTACGTAGGTCCGCCCCCGGTTGTTGTTACGACCGACCAATGCTGCAACAAAGCGCACTATCGTTGTCTGAAGCCTTCATACGCAACACTAGAAGGGCAGACAAAATTGATGCAAAGCCAACACGCCATGCTGTAAGGATATGGGATGTTGGCGCTGCTAAGACCGGCCACACCCGCTGCAAAGCTCACCGTCACTGCTGCAATCCGGTGAATTGTCGCACTACAAGGGCTAGCCGTCTTTGCTACAAAGCCCACCAATACTTTTGCAGGCGTATAAGCAAGTTTGTATACTTCTTTTGAAGAACCAATGGGCGCTGTTGCAGACGGTGTATGCACATGGAGTCGAGTGTCTTGATCCTGGCTTTGTCACTGTACGTATGTGTGTGTGAAAGGGCTGTTGTGTTTGGGCTGGCTTTGCCGCTGTACGTATATGTGTGTGGGCCAACAAAAATCACGTGGTATCGCAGCGGCCACATAGACACCCAGGGCCAAGGATCTGACGGTTAGCTTTAGTTTAATCGAACGGCTAGGCAGATGGTTCAACTTTCGATGGAATCATCCGAATGATTCCTAGCAGCCGCCATTAAACATATAAACCTTGAAGAACTTGTAGGCAGAACCGTTGCCTCCACGCTGCTCTATAAACGTCCCGCTGCCACCGCCTGTAATTTTCGTGCCCCGTCAAGGGCATTTTCGTAATTTCATGTACATGCAAGTACAGGTGTATAAAACTGTGTCCGCTGTAATTGAACATATAAACCTTGAAGAACTTGTAGGCAGAACCGTTGCCTCCACGCCGCTCTATAAACGTCCTACTGCCACCGCCTGTAATTTTCGTGCCCCGTCAAGGGCATTTTTGTAATTTCATGTACAGACAAGTACAGGTGTATAAAACTGTGTCCGCTGTAATTGAACATATAAACCTTGAAGAACTTGTAGGCAGAACCGTTGCCTCCACGCCGCTCTATAAACGTCCTGCTGCCACCGCCTGTAATTTTCATGCCCCGTCAAGGGCATTTTCGTAATTTCATGCACAGGCAAGTACAGGTGTATAAAACTGTGTCCGCTGTAATGGAGAAACCTAGCCGTCGCCCGCCCCCGCGTCCCCCCGAGCCCCCCTTGCCGCCGCCACCCCTCCCCTCTGCCCCGTGCCAGATCCGCCTACCGCCGCCGCCGCCACTCTCCTCTGCCCCATGCCGGACCCTACCTCCTGGCCTCTTCTTCCTCCTGCTACCCTCATCCCCTCTTGCCACCGCCGAGTCCTCTCCTCTCCCCGTCGGCACGAGTGCATGGGTCGCGGCGTGCGGAGAGCGAGGAGGAGAGGACAAACGCGTGAGGAAGAGGAGGCCACGGCCGTCGGCTCCTCTCCTCTCCCCGTCGGCGCCAGTGCGCTGGTCGTGAGGCGTGAGGAGCGTACGGCCCGTTGCAGCCGCCGTGGGGCGTGGTTGCGGATCAGCGCAGGTCACCGCCGTGGGAGAGGTGTGTTGTGGTTCCGGATTGGCGCAGGTCGCCGCCACCGAAGAGCAAGGGTAGCCTGGTCTGGTGGTGCTTGTGGAGGAGCAGGGGTGGCCCTTCTCCTACATCACCACATCAAGTAGGAGGAGGAGGTCCTCGTCATCCATCACAACCGTCAGGTTCGTAGTCATTGCCCAGGTCCAATGCTCCGGTCTAGCCTTTTTTCCCTGTTGCCTTATTCCCAATTTTCTATGGTGCTCGATTTTGTTTTCACCGTGTTCATCATCTCAGGGGCTTGCTGACACTGGATCCAGTGGGGAGGAGATCCTTTAGGCATTTGATTCTTGTGGGATTCCCACACATCTTGCAAGATAAACATGCCATTGTTTTTCACGCACACATATGCTTTGATTTCTGAATCAGGGCCGGATAGTAAACTGCACCATTCTATATTACGATCCTAACCAAAGATATATTGTTTGCTGATACACTGGTCTTTATTTGTTTGTTTTTACAGAATAAATGCATTGTGGATAACTAGCTTTGGGGCATATCCCTGCTATCCTTTCAAAGAAAAACATTGGTTTAAGTCTACACTTTATTACGCAGATGTAGCTTAACACCTTCAAATTATTAATGTGTTCTCACTTTTCTTTAGGTGATGGATCATCCTGAAAAACAGGTTGAGTGCATCAGCTACTTCCATGGCAATGGATTTTAGGAATGCAAATCAACGAGGCACATTATCTAACTCGTATAAACTTGTCATTGTTTTTACCTTTTCATGCAGTTTTCCTTTACGATTATAGATGACATCTTAGCAGAAAGAATATAGTTGTGAAATTTACTGCAAATGTAAGCCTTGGAGTTTCATATTCACCTTGAACTATTCTTGAAATGAAAGATAGGCTTTGTTGGTTCCTCAGTTTGGAGAACTAGAGTTATGGCGATACATATTTGGGTATTGAAACTATCTGTGTTTGTGATCAGCTCATTTTTGTGTTTGTGATCAGCTCATTTTTGTGTTGGATGCTTATTTAGCTAGCAGAGACGGCGCCATCTCCGGCCGCCGGCGCTCTGCAGTGATGCCTAAAACTGAGTTGTTGTTTAGGCCTCCTTCGGTTCGTAGATAGGAATATCATCCTGTAGGGAAAGAGACTTCATTTGATGCATATATATACTATGCTGCATACTTTGTAGATTTGTATGGTTCCTAAATATACGACAGTGTTTGATTAAGTTTTGTTCCAGAAAGAAGTATCTATCCTGTTTATAAGGATCCATATTGCAGGATATCAAAATTAGTCATTACTCAATGCAGCCATACAGATGACTGCAAAGCAAAATTTTCATATCCTAAACTATGATTAATACATAGTTATGAGCATTTTTTCCTGTTTTACCACAGATTGCCATGGTCCATGTGTTGAAACCTGAAATTTTTGAATATATACTACTGGGTTAGTTTTATTGCGGTAGGATTAACTGAAGCATAACTTAAATGTGGCATGTCATTGTAAGAAGAATCAACTTTTGATTAGTATTTTGAAACAGGATAAAATGATTCATCCATTGAACGCGAAGAGTTCCTACCGGTATTTGTTGGATGAGGACAAAAAATAACTTGGGCCGTTCTAGCCCTGCTCCAAACTTCACTCGTAGAGGGTTGAGGGCGGGTGGCAGACGTCCAACCTAGAGCGCTTCATGTACTGCACCATCCTGGACATCAAGGCCCACATTCTTCTGAGGTGACACTATTGCACCTCTCAAACCTGGCACCTTAAATGCTTTGTCGTGTTCAATTTTCGCTATCGCACCTCTCAAACCTGGCACCTTAAATGCTTCGTCGTGTTCAATTTTGCTCAAGAGTTCTGACAGTTGGATCTGTCATTGCTTGTATCTGTTGTGCGTGACATGACCTTCTAATTACCGAAGTAGTGCTCATTGTTCGATCATAGACATGAAATGTTGAATAATGGTATAGTATACATGTAATGTGTCCGCTCTATTTCCCTCTTCTCTATTTTAAGAATTTTTTTTGCTGCCTGCAGAGAACGAAATTTGTTTTCTGCTGACACTATGCATACTGCCTAATAAATACACACACGTGTTGATCCCCTGTTTTCTTGCTGTTTGACAAATAGTACAAGCAAAGCAAGTTCAGGTGCTATTCTATTTAGAAATAGCTACACAACACATATCATTTAGTTACTATGATCATTGTGTGTCTCGCTAGAAATTAATACACATACATGCACATATAGAATCATAAACCGCACTTACTCCTAGTATCTTCTTCCCTACGACGTCGGAGGCGAGCTTCCTGGCGACGGCGGCGGCGCTGGATTTGCTCATGGGTTGGTGGTGTATCTACCGCTGACCTCCGGCGCCCCGGCCCCTCCGCCCCTGGCCTCACCTTTCCCGTGTCCGCCCTCGCCGAGCATTGAATCTGCCGGCCACCAGGTAAGCTTTCTTCGTCCTCTTCCACCGCCTCTTTCTTGCTGCTTCAATCGCAGGCAGGAATAGTTTATCAAGTTCTTGCCTAGCCATCTATTTGTACAATTTCTGCAGCTGTACTTTGGTGCCATCTTCCTCCCATTTATTTCCTCTTGATTGCATAGGTTCTTTGACAATCTGATTTTGATTTCTTGAATGTTTGTAGACTCATTGATGGTTGATCTTGTTAGCTACAGATGATATTCCCTGTTTCGAACAAGATTGAATTTTGATGGACTGCATATAGTGTTTGATTCTCCTACACCGTGCCCTGAATGATCTTATGTTCACCCAGACTTATAGGTTTCTAAATACTAGGCTCATGGGACTTAATTCTAATGGTTAGTTTTTTTGGATTCATGTACTCTGGTGCTACAGCCTAGGTAAAGCTCCTTCACAATAGTGTTTAAAGCTTAAATTGATAACTCTATCAGAGTTCAAGCATTAGGCTCTCTGCTCTGTGTATTGCCAAGTGTTCTATATAATGCTTTGATGTTCTTTTGTCACTGTTTGATGTTCTGCCTTGGGTAGCCTCTGTCTTGGTTTACAGCTACATATGGCAACCTATGTATACCTATGTAGGTTTTGTTTGAACTGTACTCAAATCACCCATATGTTTCCATAGTCTTGCCTTCCTCTTTTTAACTCATGAGATTACTAGATAGTTGAATATCATTGGTCTCTGTCGGCATTCTATTTTCGTAGTTTGAAATGAGTATTGGTCCATTGATATTAAACTTCACAATAGGTAGTGGCATCTTCAGGAAAAAGTAGTGGCAGATATGCTGGAGATTTCTTTTCTACTGCAAGAATGACACTATTGCCCAAATCCTCAACACATATTTTTGTGCTCTCAACCAAATGTGTGTGCTATGATAATTAAGGTTACCAAGATGAATGGTGTTTCTATAGGGCCGGACATATTTCTTATCTTCATAAATCAGTGATGCACAGATTATCTTAGCTATATTGTGAATCTTGATAACCCCACGATGAACAAATTTTGCGGCCTGTATTTGGGATAATTCAAATTGTTGCGAAATGTGTTCTTCCAGGAAAAGTCACTACATCATATGTCCTAGATAAATCTTTACTGAACATTTTAGTTTTCCTCATACATGCTTATCATTTGGCATAATGTTATTTTGCGAGCTTAATTCTACCCTGAATATACAAACAATCAGTTTGTTTAATTTTTTTGCTGTCATAATAAGACCCTGAAACCATCTTCCATCGAACACATATCTGTAGTATCTATACTATGTACAAGGTGCAGATAGATATATTTGTTGACCAAGCAATTCCCCTCTTTTGAGACAAAGACCAATATATGATTACACATCCCCTGGTTTCCTTTCTATTTTTTATTCCAATATAACATGATGAGCTATTCATTGTTTTCTAATTTCAGTGTAATCTAAAATCAGACTGTGCGAACATAGATGCATTTATTCACAAATTAGCAAGCACCTGAGTGAAGAACCCTTAAAATGTATGGAAAATGCAATTACCACCAGCAAATAAATTGGCATTTGTATTCCAGGTAACAGTCCCGAAAAGAAAGAGGACTATGGACCTGAGTGGGAATGGAGGCAGGATATTCTTCTGGATGGCTATGCTGAGGTGGTGGTTGGTCCATGGTGTAGGCAAAATCGGTCAGCATGGTGGAGTTGTGCTGTGGGGACGACACTGGTTTGGAGATCTAGGCGACTATCTGCGTGCTGGGTGGATCAGTAGCCCACCTCGGGATAGAGGCAAGCGGCGCTTCACGTCTGCCTCGCCATGCCACAACAGTGGCGTTGACAATGTTTAATTCTAAGACCACTATTTTTGTGTCTATATGCAGTGTTCACTTTGTCTATATCTTGGCAATGTTTAATCATAAAACCACTAATTCTGTGTCTATATGCAGTGTTCACTTCATCTATATCATATTTATTTTATATGACAAATCATCTTTCGAAATTAACCAGGCCTAACTACAACAGTAGGAATATGGTGAAAACTAATATGAAACAACAACTTTTGTCGCATATACCAAACCAAGGTTGCTTATCAGTAAACACCTCATTATTTAGCATATGCTTTAGGTCCAAATTATGTTTCATGTGCCATTATTATTGCCTTTTTAATAAATTATCTAAATCCTTACGTGACACCAATCTTAAACAGATCCATCTATCAACGATGTCGAGAAAGCTCTGCCACAAGAAAGTGATGACTCTGCCTGGTGTCACCGGCTTCATGTTTTGCTCCTGTGTACCCATAGACTAGAAGACTAGGGTTATGTAGATTGATTTCTAAAACCAATGTAAATAAGCTGTTTTCGGCTATCATGCTACCTCGCATTGTAATATATATTGCTATTTTATGAACATATGCTACCCAAGTATATATTTCCTTATGCTTAAATGACTTTCTTATCGATCTTATAACATGTCTTATTTGTATAGTTTGAATACATGGTTTTCTCTCGCTTTTTGCGCCATGGGCGCAACGGGAGTTGATCACAAAGAGGTAGCATTCAGGATATATACACAAAAGAGTATAGAACCAAATTATATAATATAATTGACCACTATTTCTATTAACTTCTCATGTACACAATGTTCACGAGTACATGTATTAAGTACATTTTATTGTGTCATTTGTGTTTACTCTTTTTTTAATGTAAGTTTACAGCTACTCAGTGTTCCTAATTGCAGACTCAACTATCTTAACCTACCGATGATCTAATTTGTGGCATTATTACCTCAAGAAAATATTTGCATTTAATTTC
This sequence comes from Triticum monococcum, assembly GCA_034509565.1. NCBI lineage: Eukaryota > Viridiplantae > Streptophyta > Magnoliopsida > Poales > Poaceae > Triticum > Triticum monococcum. The sequence goes on from CM067847.1 coordinate 354,764,430, forward strand.
CTTTATATATAAGGGTATAAGTTCTTACCAAATGTATTCAAATATACGGTTATTGAAAAAATGTAAATATTTTCAACACGAACATGGTTTTAAACAGGTCTTTGCGCCATTTGGCGCAACTGGTCATCTAATATACTAACAAGCCAGATTGATTCATGATTTCCTATCCGGAACATACACATACCTTCTCTGATCACTATTAGGATTTGTTTATTTTTTTTCTATTTCCATGTATAGATACGTGATTGACTATGGAGGAAGCTTTCTTGTGCACGATCTAGTTCCATACTTGTACGTGTCTAACAATTATGTCTGCATAGTTATTTGATAAAGTAGTTTTTTTGCGAGAATGGAATAGATAATCCTGGCACTTTGATCTTTATGTATTTCACATCTCTATTGTTCAGCCATGATATAATATAGTTAACATCATAGTGTAGAACCTCCCAAAAAAACATCATAGTGTAGAAATACTATATTATAAAAAGGACTGTGATATTTGGCGCACGTGTGTCATATAAGCAAAACTGCCACACCTCTACTTCTTTCATTTTAAAATACCACACGATCTCCCGTCCTTTGACCTCGCCTCCTCCCAAATGACCCCGGAGGCTCGCCCGAGAAACCTGTTTCTCCCGCACATCTCGCGCCCACCCTCGAGAAAACTTTCACTTCTTCACGTCTACCACACGATTTCTCCTCAGGACAAAGTTACCATGATATTTGTATGTAAATTATCAGGCCTGTGTTGCGTAACTTACCATACTATTTACATAGAAGGTATCAAGTACTATGCTTCAACAACTACACCCCTTCAAAGTAACCACTGTATTTTATACATAAGTTAGAAGGTTTTTGATGTGTAAAATACCGTGGTACTTACACATAAGTTATCAGGGTATATGTACATCAACCTCCCCCTGGTCAAAGTTACCATGGGGGATTGTACATGAGTTACTGGGTCTACAGTTCGTATATTATCATGGTACTTGCACCTAAAAATCTGGGTGTGTTTCGGTAGCATTTTTCATAGGTCAAAAATTACCACGATATTTTTGCGTAACATATCACGCCTATAGCACGTGTGCCCCCTCATAACACTAAATATTATGTCACTTTCTCGTGGCACGCCATGTGTTGTGTTCATCCAAGAGGCCCACGCGCGAGGCGAGTGTATGTCTTTAACAACTTATTTTCCTTTGGTAAAAAAAATTACCTTCATGTTTATATTGCAAGTTATCGGTTATGCGGTGCTTATATTATCATGTTATTTACACGAAAATTATTGGGGATGTTTTGAACAACTTTTTCCTGGAAGAAAAAGTTATTCTGGTGATTCTAGGTAACTTATCAAGCCCGTAGTGCTTAAAATATCATGTTATTTACACAAAATTTATCAGGGGTATGTGTAACGCCCTCGATGCGACTATATCTCCCACGTGTCGAGGCACGACTTAGAGACATAGGCGCATTGAAAGCAATGTCGCAAGTCGGGAAATCATCACACATCCCATGTACATATATAATATAAAGGGGAATAACATAGTTGGCTTACACTCGCCATGTCACATCAAAGTACATAAATAACATCCATCATACAATCACTCATGGCCCGACTACGGCGCCAAAATAGAAAAGACCCCCAACAAGCGACTAGGCCCTGAATCTAACCCCGAATAGGCATCCCTACTGATCATCAGGAAACGACACATAGTAACGCTGAGAGTCCTCGTCGTACTCCCACTTCAGCTCGAGCGCGCCATCCGGAGAGGTATCATCTGTCCCTGCATCTGGTGTAATAGTAATCTGTGAGCCACAAGGACTCAGCAATCTCGCACCCTCGCGATCAAGACTATTTAAGCTTAATAGGTAGGAAAGGGGTAATATATAAGTGGAGCTGCAGCAAGCGGCTAGCATGTATGGTGGCTAACTTATTCGCAAAGGAGAGCGAGAAGAGGAGGCAAAGCACGAGCGAGAAGCTAGAGAGCAGCCTACGCAAACATAACTCCAACGCCGTGTCCACCTTCCGGACTCCGCCGAGAAGAGGCCATCACGGCAACAGACTCAGTTGATTCATTTTAATTATTTAAGGTTCAAGTTATCTACTACCGGACATTAACAAATTCCCATCTGCCCATAACCGCGGGCACGGCTTTCGAAAGATCAATCCCTGCAGGGGGTCCCAACTTAGCCCATAACAAGCTCTCACGGTCAACGAAGGAATAGACCTCCACCCAAGACACACCGATCAGACTCGGTATCCCGGTACAACAAGATGATTCGACAGGTCAAAACTAGTCCAGCAACACCGCCCGAATGTGCCGACAAATCCCGATAGGAGCTGCACATATCTCTTTCTCAGGGCACACTCAGATTGTCTAAACTTCCGGTAGGCCAGCCCAGAGTTGCCCCGGGTGGCCACCGGCGGCTGACGTTCCGGACCAACACTCAGAGGAGCACTGGCCCGTGGGGGGCTAAAATAAAGATGACCCTCGGGCTCCGGAAACCCAAGGGAAAAAGGGGTAGGTGGCAAATGGTAAAACCAATGTTGGGCATTGCTGGAAAAGCTTTAATCAAGGCGAACTATCAAGGGGTTCCCATTATAGCCCAACCGCGTAAGGGACGCAACAATCCGGGAACATAACACCGATATGACGGAAAACTAGGGCGGCAAGAGTGGAACAAAACACTAGGCGAGAGGCCGAGCCTTCCACCCTTTATCAAGTATATAGATGAATTAAGATAACATAGCAATATAATGATATCCCAACAAGTAAATAAATGTTCCAACAAGGAACGGCTCCAATCTTCACCTACAACTAGCAACGCTATAAGAAGGGGCTGAGCAAAGCGGTAACATAGCCAATCAACGGTTTGTTAGGACAAAGGTGGGTTAGAGGCTCAATCATGGCAATTGGGAGGCTGACAAGCAAGTGGTAGGCATCGTAGCATTGGCAAAGCAAAAGAGCGAGCAAACTAGCATATCAAAGATAGTATTGATTTCGAGGGTATGATCATCTTGCCTGCACAGTTGTCAGAGTTGACTGGATCCTCAAAAGCAAACTCAACGGGCTCCTCATTAGAGAACTCGTCTCCCGGCTCTACCCAACAGCACAAACAAGCAACAAGGATAGAATCAACCACGTGCAAGGGCAACCAATAATATGCAAAGATGATATGCTATGCGGGATGCGATGCGGGATGCAAAATGCAAGACGTGACAGGAAATGCATAAACCTGGCCTCAACTTGGAAAACCAAGTGTGCCACTGGATAGAGGGGAAGAAATCCCCTGAAAACGATATAAAGATCATGGCAATCGGAGCTACGGTTTGGAAATGGCAAGCGATTTACGAAACGAACCGATCTGCGATTTACAGCAAGTAGGCTCCTAAATGCAATGAAATGAACATGCTACAGCCACCAAACATGAAAACAAATTGCATGGCAGTGATGTACTCAAGAAGCTTAACAAATCACCAGGACTGAGGCATAGGAAAATTCATCCATTAAGGGCTTCAAACAAGCATGGCAAAACTGAATAAGAAAAACAGATTTCAGACTTAGCGAAATTAACGCTAGTCTGAAATTTCAGACCACGATGCTCTCTTCGGAGCAGCAAAACAACATGAAGAAAAACCTGAACATGGCAAGTAAGAGCATGGCATGGAGCTACTCAACAAGCTTAAAAAAACACCCAAAATGACCTGGGGCCAAAAGGGTTCACAAAATACTCTACCGAGCACACGAACATCGATGAAACACAATCAGTTTTCAGACTTGGTGAAAACTGAGACATGCTGAAATTATAACTCACGGAGGCATGTAAACGAGCTCGATGCACTCTCTACGGTGCAAGTCATGGCAAGGCAAGCATATATCCATAAATAAGGCACAAAATGCTAGCTAGACATGGCAAGAACAATGGCATAGCATGCATGGATCACTAGCAATAGCTCCGGCAAAATCGCAAAAGAGTTCACGATCTGCCCAAATTAACAACTATGCAAAAGTTGAGCTTGATTGAGTCAACCTAGGGTGCTCCAACATAACAAGTAAAGACATGGATGAATTAAGTACAATAAGCATAACAAATCACTCTTACTGATCATCCTCAAAAGAGGCACGGATCACTAGGAAACAAGCTGGACATATAGCATTGTGAACTAAAACATCCCAGACTTAGTGATTTTCACTAAGTTCCTGAAATCAGCAAACTCAGGTACCCCTCTTTGCAAGCTTGCACAAGACAACACACACATCCTAAAAATGCATGAGAGGCACCTCTGGAAAGAAGACAACATGCTTAACAATTCATCCCAAAGGGGCGCAGGCATATCATGCACACAATAATCATGGCAAAAATGACAAAAGTCAATGTAGAGCTAACGGATCTGCAATTTAACTCATGATGCCTCCTTCCAACAGCATTTTGGGCACCAATATGACCTCAAATGCAAAAGATGCAATAGAATGAAATGATGTACTCGTCGAGACGAAGATTTTGATATATTATATGCCCAAAACGGAGCCACGGGTGCAAAGATATGATGCATCAAAGAATGCATAAAAATTACTAGAATTAGGGTTTCGGGGGAGAGGAGGTCAACCGGATCTGGATCTGGCACTGTAGCAAACATTGTTCACGGCGGCGGTTACTGTAGCAGCTGAGAGCTCCGGCGAGGGGAGGCAGGGCTGGCGAGGGGCGGAGCGCCGGGCGACGAGGGCGGCGGAGCGCGCGCGGCGGGGGCGGCGTGGACGCCGAGGCGAGGTGCGGCCCGCGGCGGCCGGAGGCGAGGTCGGGGGCGCCGGCGAGGTCCGGCCGGCGATGGCGCGGCGGGCGGCGGCGGCCGGGACCGAGGAAGACGGCGGCGCGGACGGGCGCCGTCCCTCGGGCGCGGCGGCGACAGGAACGGGCCGCGGGGGCCCGGATTGGGCTCCGCGGGCCTCGGCGCGGGGACGGCCGCGGTTGCCACGTGGCGGCGACAGATTGGAGGCGGCGGGATGTTCGGCGGCGGGTGGACGTTGTCCGGCCGCGCGGAGGAGCGGGGAGCTAGGTTAGGGGTGGAATGACCCGGGATTTTCGGAGGGGGTGATATTTATAGGCATAGAGGGAGTTAGGAGAGTCCAAAAGAGGTGCGGTTTTCGCCCACACGATCTTGATCGAACGACCGAGACGATGGAGCAGAGTTTGGTGGGTTTTGGGCCAAATTGGAGGGGTGTTGGGCTGCAACACACACGAGACCTTCTCGGTCCCTCGGTTAACCGTTGGAGTATCAAACGAAGTCCAAATGACCCGAAACTTGACAGGCGGTCTACCGGTAGTAAACCAAGGCCGCATGGCAAGTCTCGGTCCAATATGGAAATGTTTAACCCCCACACACGAAAGAAAGCTAGAAATGGCCACCGGAGGAGAACGAAGCGCCGGAATGCAAAACGGACAACGGGGAAAATGCTCGAATGCATGAGATGAACCTGTATGCAAATACAATGCACGTGATGACATGATATGAGATGCACGAAAAAAAAACACACGGAGACAAAGACCCGAACCCGAGGAATAAATATAACTTAATGCCGGAAACGGCAAGAGTTGGAGTACAAATTGGGAAAGTCACATGTGGGGCGTTACAGTATGTTTCAGCAAATTCTCCCCCACGGGTCAGAAACTTATCATGGTGTTTAGTTATCGCAGTTCATATATTTCCATGCTATTTACACATAAAAATGCCAGGGGAGGGAGGTATACTACTATGCTATTTACACAGAAGATATCGGAGTATCTTTTCAAAAAAAATCCCTACGGTCAGTTAACAGATGTGCGCTGCATATATTACCATCTATTTACACATAAATTATCGGGTATCTTTTCACATTTATCTTCCCCAATGGTTAAAGTTACCACGATGTTTGTATCTAAATTATCAGGTCTATAGCGTGAATGTTATCGTGCTATTTACAGAAATTACTGTGGGGGGGGGGAGGGGGGGGGGTTCAACAAATTTATTCCCAATGATCAAAGTTACCACGATGCTTGAAACAAAAAAAATTCAGTGCTAACATATTAAAGGCAAAAACATGTCAAAACAGTATTTTCCTTAGCTTGTTCAACAATCAGTGGCATAGGTGAGGTGGTTAGTTCCCTTTGTTGATTACCTGCAGACCAGAGATCAAATCCTAAAGAAATTGGGAGGGAGGTCAGGGAGGACGTGCGGGAAAGGAAGGAGATCGGGAGGCGTGTGACAGTTTTGCAATCTGGCACATGGTTGCCATATACATATTTCGTTATAAAAAATTTATTTTTTGCAACCATGTACCTCACGTTTCAGTTTTCATCCATGATTTAATACATATACAAATATATTCTATCTCAAAGTGGAACACTAAGCTGTCTAAGGAGCCTGGACTGTAGTTATTTTTTTGTGATTGTAAGAAACATGAGGAGTTCAGATTTATTACTTGTTGAAATCATACATGACATCAGCACACATAGTTTTTTTTTGTTTACCATAGTGTTGAGTAATGTGATTGTATTAGGAAACATAGGTTAGACTAGGAAATATTCTGGTTTGCCTTGTACTCCAAGTAGATAATGTACTCCTATATATATGCCCACGAGGCTCAAGCAATACAACGAATATTCCACCAAATTCCTCTCTCCCTTCTAACATGGTATCTATCGCAAGTCGATTTTAAACTCTAGCCTCCGCCGCCTCCGCACCCGCGCGCCGCCCCCGGGGCGGTCGGCCTCCATGACCGCCGCGGGGGGCCGCGCTGCCCGTACCTAGGGTTCGTCTGCTGCCCTAGAGAGTCTTTTCCCTGAGCCTTGCTTCGGGGTTTTCTCTCTCCCGCCAGTCATCTTGATTGCGCGGTTTCTTTCTGATTTTTTGATCTATTCTTGATCGGTTTGCGTCGCCCACCGCCACCGTCGACCTCGAGCGCCTCTACTTCGACCCCAGCGTGACCAGTCGGCCTCTCCTCCGACCCGGCGGCCACGCGCGTCGAGGCGTCCCGTCAGGGCCAGCCGCCGTCCGCGCGTTAGTCCGCCCATCGCTCTGTGCCGGCCGTCACCGCCCTGCTCCGACCGGGACACCTACATCGCCCCGACCCGTCGGCCTCGTGCCATGCGACGGCCAATCATAGTCGTCGCTCGCGCACCGGCCCGCCCATCGATCCACATCACCTGCCTCCGCCGCGTCTGCACGGCGGCCTGGCGGTCTACCTCGCCGGCCTCATCCTCGGCTGCATCGGGACGGCTGCGTTGGCTGCCTCAACTCGGGCGCCGCTGCTCCATTGATCGCTCGCGCCTTGCTCCCCGGGTTCCGGCGTTGCTTTGGCAGCCCGGGTGCTGGTGCTGGCAAGCTCGCCCGCACGACGTCCCACGCCGTCCGTCGTCGCCGGCTTCATCTCGGACTCCGCCGCCACCACACCTCCATCGAGCGGCGTCCCCGACCCCGCGCGCGATCGGCTTGATCACCCGCTCGGCGCCGCGATCCGCCACACCTACGTCGCGCGACCGACCTGGCCCATCGGTAACGCGCACCTCTGCAGGTCCCGTGAAGATCATCCCTGAGTTTAGCGCGCCTCTCCACCGACCGAGCATCGGGCTGCCGCTGCGTCGCCCCGTCGGGCCACAGCGCCGCCGCCCCATGGTTCTCCTCGCGGCTGCATCGACTCGTGCGTCGCCGATGCGTCGCCCCTTTGGGTCGTAGTGTCGCGATACGCGGTCCCGCCGTCGCCCCGAGGCCGTCCCCGCGGTTGCACCGACTCGCGAACCGCTGTTGTGTCGCCCCCTCGGGCCGCAGCGCCGCGGCCCGCGGTCCCTGCCGCCGCCCCGAGGTCTTTCCGCCATCACCCCGATCTGCCCGCCGCTGCTGTGTCGCCCCTTCGGGCCGTAGCGCGGCGGCCCAAGGTCCACTTTGTTGTCCAAGCGCGTTGACTTCCCGTGGTATGCATCGTGCCACCTCCCTTGGCGCGGGAACGCCACCGTCCGCGCCGGTCTTCATCATGCTGTCGGGTTCTTCGCCTACTTCGAGCACCGCCGCCGTCAGGCTGTTGCCGCCGCTGTTCTTTGGCCACCGCCGCTACCCACGTAGCCGCTGCCGCCGCTCGTCCACCTCCTTCATCTTCGTCCAGCACCGGCCCATCGCCAACATCGACGTCATCTACCCCGACCACTTCGTCCAGCACCGGCACTGCTTCTTTATTGGGGTGTGGGGGTATAGTCGGACTCTTCCCTAGTAGTTTTTTTTTCCAAATTGACTTGGCTGCCGAATCTTCTTGGTTTACATAGTTTGCTATACCAAAGTAGGTTAGTTTTTTTTTTCTATGTCAACATAAGGTAGTCTGAACTATTAGTACGTGACACGTGACATATGTCTAATTGTTTGTTCATGAAAAAATCTATATCTAACGCTAAATGTTTTCAATCTCAGTCGTTATTATGTAAAATATACGGTGGAGATAATTTAATCTATGTGGACAAACGTAATGGCCAATTTTTCTCTTGTTTTAAGTATATAATAAGTTATGAATGATATAGCACCTGCTAAAATAGAAGACATAGATGTTAATATTGAACTTGTTAATAGAGACACCATCACACCACTTGGGATTGTTAGAGATGTTGAAGTCTTGTGTGGGAAAATAAAATATTCTACTGATTTTCTAGTTCTTGGTTTCCCACAACATGACTTTTTTCCCATTATCTTTGGTAGATCTTTCTTGAACACCGTTAACGCTAAAATAGACTGTGAGAAACAAATTGTGGTTTATAGTTTTGGTGATGAGTCTCATGAGTTTAATTTTTCTAAGTTTCATAAAGAACATCATAAGAAAGAATTACCTAGTAAGGATGAAATAATTGGTATTGCTTCTGTTGCCATGCCCCCTACTGATCAACTAGAACAATATTTGCTAGACCATGAAAATGATATGCATTTGCATGAAAGAAGTGAGATAGATAAAATTTTCTTTGAACAACGACCTCAGCTTAATCATAATTTTCCTATTGAAACCTTAGGAGGTCCACCTCCACCTAAAGGTGACCTTGTGTTTGAATTAAAACAATTGCCAGACACTTTGAAATATTCTTATCTTGACGAATAAAAGATATATCCTGTTATTATTAGTGCTAACCATTCAAAACATGATGAACAAAGATTATTAAAAATTCTAAAGAAGCACCGAGCTGCTATTGGATATACTCTTGTTGATCTTAAGGGCATTAGTCCCACTCTCTGTCAGCAGAAGATTAATATGGAGGCTGATGCTAAACCCGTTATTGATCACCAACGATGTTTGAATCCTAAGGTGAAAGAAGTGGTAAGGATTGAAATACTAAAGCTTCTGGAAGAAGTTATAATCTATCCTATAGCTGATAGTAGATGGGTTCCCCCTTCATTGTGTCCCTAAGAAGGGAGGTATTACTGTTGTTCCCAATGATAAGAATGAACTCATTCCACAAATAATTGTTACTGGCTATAAAATGGTAATTGATTTTAGAAAAATAAATAAAGCAACTAGAAAAGGTCATTACCCTTTGACTTTTATTGTCAAATGTTAGAAAGACTATCTAAGCACACACACTTTTGTTTTCTCGATAGGTACTCTGGTTTTTCTCAAATACCTGTTTCACAACCTGATCAAGAGAAAACCACCTTTACTTGTCCTTTTGGAACTTATGCTTACAGACGTATGCCTTTTGGTTTATGCAATGCACCTGCTACCTTTCAAAGATGTATGATTGCTATATTCTCTGATTTTTGTGAAAAGATTGTTGAGGTTTTCATGGATGATTTTTCCGTTTATGAAACTTCTTTTGATAATTGCTTAAGCAACCTTGATCGAGTTTTGTAGAGATGTGAGCAAACTAATCTTGTATTGAATTGGGAGAAGTGCCACTTTATGCTTAATGAAGGTATTGTCTTGGGACATAAAATTTATGAACAAGGTACTTAGGTGGATAAAGCTAAACTTGATGTCCTAGAGATAATAAAGGTATTCATAGTTTTCTTGATCATTCTGGTTTCTATAGGAGATTTATTAAAGACTTCTCTAAATTTTCTAGGCCTCTTACAAATCTTTTATAGAAGGATGTTACTTTTGTTTTTGTTGATGATTTTGTACAAGCCTTTGAAACACTTAAGAAAACCTGAATTTCTGCACCTATTGTTCAACCACCTAATTGGAAGATGCCTTTTGAAATTATGAGTGATGCCAGTGATTATGTTGTTAGTGCTATTTTACGACAAAGAGTTGATAAGAAATTAAATGTTATTCACTATGATAGTAAAACTCTAGACAGTGCCCAAAGAAATTATGCTACTACTGAAAAAGATTTTTTAGCAGTTGTGTTTGCGTGTGATAAATTCAGATCTTACATTGTTGATTCTAAAATTATTGTTCACACTAATCATGCTGCTATTAAATATCTTATGGAATAGAAAGATGCTAAACATGTTACAAGAATTCAATTTACATATTACTGATAGGAAAGGAGCAGAGAACCCTGTAGCTGATAACTTACCTAGGTTAGAGAATATTCTTGATGACCCACAACCTATTAATGATAGTTTTCCTGATGAGCAATTAGCTGCAATAAATGTTTCTCATAACACTCCTTGGTATGCGGACTATGCTAATTATAATGTTGCTAAATATATACCACCTAGCTTCACATACCAACAAAAGAAAAAAATTCTTCTATGATTTAAGACATACTTTTGGGATGACCCACATCTTTATAAAGAAGGAGTAGATTGTATTATTAGATGTTGTGTACCTAAGCATGAAGAGGGACAAATCCTACGGAAATGTCACTCCGAAGCTTATGGAGGGCATCATGGGAGAAACAGAACTGCTCACAAGGTATTGCAATCTGGTTTTTATTGGCCTACTCTCTTCAAGGATTCCCGTAAGTTTGTTTTATCTTATGATGAATGTCAAAGAATTGGTAATATTGGTAAGCGTTAGGAAATGACTATAAATTATTATCTTGTTGTTGAACCATTTGATGTTTGGGGTTTTGATTACATGGGACCTTTTCCTTCCTCTAATGGGTATACACATATTTTGGTTGTTGTTGATTTTGTTACTAAGTGGGTAGAAGCTATTCCAACTAGTAGTGTTGATCTCAACACCTCTATTAAAATGCTTAAGGAATTTATTTTCCCAAGATTTGGAGTCGCTAGATATTGAATGACTGATGGTGGTTCACACTTTATTCATGGTGCTTTCCATAAAATGCTTGCTAAGTATGTTGTTGACCATAGAATTGCATCACCCTATCATCCTCAGTCTAGTGGCGAGGTTGAACTTAGCAATAGGGAAATAAAATTAATTTTACAAAAAACTGTTAATAGGTCCCGAAAGAATTGGTCTAAGAAACTAGATGATTGAAAGTGCAACTATCCCTAGGTGGTTTTGGTAATTCATAACAACATATAGCTCATTGAGCTAATGCTATTCCAAGTTGATTATTTCAGGAAAGCTCAATGATTGGCATGGCATGGATGTGAAAGTGGAACCCTCAAAATGCTAAGGACAAAGGATTGGCTCAAGCTCAAAAGTTCAAGACTCTTCATTTTGTATTTTAGTGATCCAAGATCACATTGAGTCTTTAGGAAAAGCCAATACTATCAAGGAGGGATGAGGTGTTGCTTAATGAGCCTCTTGCTTCATGTGCTTAGTGATATGCTCCAAAATCATCAACCACTTTCCCATATCCACAAATGACCTAAACCCTAAGCCAAACTCGGTCATACCGATTCTATCTATCCGGCGCCACCGAGTTTCATATGTCATTAGCCACTGCCAAACCCTAGCAATTCGGTCCTACCGATAGGGATCTCGGTCTCACCGAGATGGGATTGCAAACTCTCTGTTTCCCTTTCGTAACTTTTCGGTCTCACCGAAAGAGCGAATCGGTCCCACCGAGATTGCAATGTAAACTCTGCGTTTCCCTTTTGTAACTTTTTGGTCTCACCGAAAGAGCAAATCGGTCCCACTGAGTTTGCCTGACCAACTCTCTGGTTAGCTTATTACCAAACTCGGTCTCACCGAGTTTGTGTAATCGGTCTCACTGAGATTACGTTATGCCCAAACCCTAACAGAATCGGTCCTACCGAGTTGCATGTCAGTCCCACCGAAAATCTCTAACGGTCACTAGGTTTACCTTTTCGGTCCGACCGAGTTTGTTGATTTGGTCCCACCGAGATTGGTAGATTGTGTGTAACGGTTTGATTTTGTGTGGAGGCTATATATACCCCTCCACCTCCTCTTCATTCGTGGAGAGAGCCATCAGAACACATACACAATTCCAACTCATATGTTCTGAGAGAGAACCACCTACTTGTTGGGGAACGCAGTAATTTCAAAAATTTTCCTACGCACACGCAAGATCATGGTGATGCACAGCAACGAGAGGGGAGAGTGTTGTCTACGTACCAACGCAGACCAACTGCGGAAGCGATCACACAACGTAGAGGAAGTAGTCGTACGTCTTCTTCCCGATCCAACCGATCCAAGCACCGTTACTCCGGCACCTCCGAGTTCTTAGCACACGTTCAGCTCGATGACGTTCCTCGGGCTCCGATCCAGCAAAGCGTCGAGGAAGAGTTCCGTCAGCACGACGGCGTGGTGACAATCTTGATGTACTACCGACGCAGGGCTTCGCCTAAGCACTGTAACGGTATGATCGAGGTGGAATTTGGTGGCAGGGGGCACCGCACACGGCTAAGGAACGATCTCAAGGATCAACTTGTGTGTGTTGGGGTGTCCCCTGCCCCTGTATTTATATGTTGGAGGAGGGAGGGCTGGCCGGCCAAGAGGGGGAGGCGCAGGGGAGTCCTACTCCCACCGGGAGTAGGACTCCTCCCCCCCAATCCTAATCCAATTAGGACTCTCGGGGGGGGGGGGGAAGAGAGAGAAGGGGGGCCGACCCCTTGTCCTATTCCTAATAGGACTCTAGGGGGCGCCGGCCAGCTAGAGGGCTGCCTCTTTTCTCTTTTCCACTAAGGCCCAATAGGCCCATTAGTCTCCCGGGGGGTTCCGGTAACCCTCCCGGTAATCCGGTAAAATCCCGATTTCACCCGGAACGCTTCCGGTGTCCAAACATAGGCTTCCAATATACCAATCTTTACGTCTCGACCATTTCGAGACTCCTCGTCATATCCGTAATCTCATCCGGGACTCCGAACAACCTTCGGTACATCAAAATGCATAAACTCATAATAACTGTCATCGTAACCTTAAGCGTGCGGACCCTACGGTTCGAGAACAATGTAGACATGACCGAGACACGTCTCCGGTCAATAACCAATAGCGGGACCTGGATGCCCATATTGGCTCCTACATATTCTACGAAGATCTTTTATCGGTCAGACCGCATAACAACATACGTTGTTCCCTTTGTCATCGGTATGTTACTTGCCCGAGATTCGATCGTCGGTATCCAATACCTAGTTCAATCTCGTTACCGGCAAGTCTCTTTACTCGTTCCGTAATACATCATGTCACAACTAACTATTTAGTTGCAGTGCTTGCAAGGCTTATGTGATGTGTATTACCGAGAGGGCCCAGAGATACCTCTCCGACAATCGGAGTGACAAACCCTAATCTCGAAATACGCCAACCCAACATCTGCCATTGGAGACACCTGTAGTACTCCTTTATAATCACCCAGTTACGTTGTGACGTTTGGTAGTACCCAAAGTGTTCCTCCGGTAAACGGGAGTTGCATAATCTCATAGTTATAGGAACATGTATAAGTCATGAAGATAGCAATAGCAACATACTAAACGATCGGGTGCTAAGCTAATGGAATGGGTCATGTCAATCAGATCATTCAACTAATGATGTGACCTCGTTAATCAAATAACAACTCTTTGTTCATGGTTAGGAAACATAACCATCTTTGATTAACGAGCTAGTCTAGTAGAGGCATACTAGTGACACTCTGTTGGTCTATGTATTCACACATGTATTATGTTTCCGGTTAATACAATTCTAGCATGAATAATAAACATTTATCATGATACAAGGAAATAAATAATAACTTTATTATTGCCTCTAGGGCATATTTCCTTCAGTCTCCCACTTGCACTAGAGTCAATAATCTAGATTACACTGTAATGATTCTAACACCCATGGAGCCTTGGTGCTGATCATGTTTTGCTCGTGGAAGAGGCTTAGTCAACGGGTCTGCAACATTCAGATCCGTATGTATCTTGCAAATCTCTATGTCTCCCACCTGGACTAAATCCCGGATGGAGTTGAAGCGTCTTTTGATGTGCTTGGTTCTTTTGTGAAATCTGGATTCCTTTGCCAAGGCAATTGCACCAGTATTGTCACAGAAGATTTTCATTGGACCCGATGCACTAGGTATGACACCTAGATCGGATATGAACTCCTTCATCCAGACTCCTTCGTTTGCTGCTTCCGAAGCAGCTATGTACTCCGCTTCACATGTAGATCCCGCTACGACGCTTTGTTTAGAACTGCACCAACTGACAGCTCCACTGTTTAAAGTAAACACGTATCCGGTTTGCGATTTAGAATCGTCCGGATCAGTGTCAAAGCTTGCATCAACGTAACCTCTTACGGTGAGCTCTTTGTCACCTCCATATACGAGAAACATATCCTTAGTCCTTTTCAGGTATTTCAGGATGTTCTTGACCGCTGTCCAGTGATCCACCCCTGGATTACTTTGGTACCTCCCTGCTAAACTTATGGCAAGGCACACATCAGGTCTGGTACACAGCATTGCATACATGATAGAGCCTATGGCTGAAGCATAGGGAACATCTTTCATATTCTCTCTATCTTCTGCAGTGGTCGGGCATTGAGCCTGGCTCAACTTCACACCTTGCAATACAGGCAAGAACCCTTTCTTTGCTTGATCCATTTTGAACTTCTTCAAAATCTTGTCAAGGTATGTGCTTTGTGAAAGTCCAATTAAGCGTTTTGATCTATCTCTATAGATCTTTATGCCTAATATGTAAGCAGCTTCCCCAAGGTCTTTCATCGAAAAACTTTTATTCAAGTATCCCTTTATGCTATCCAGAAATTCTGTATCATTTCCAATGAGTAATATGTCATCCACATATAATATCAGAAATGCTACAGAGCTCCCACTCACTTTCTTGTAAATACAGGCTTCTCCAAAAGTCTGTATAAACCCAAATGCTTTGATCACACTATCAAAGCGTTTATTCCAACTCTGAGATGCTTGCACCAGTCCATAGATGGATCGCTGGAGTTTGCACACTTTGTTAGCTCCCTTTGGATCGACAAAACCTTCTGGTTGCATCATATACAACTCTTCTTCCAGAAATCCATTCAGGAATGCGGTTTTTACATCCATTTGCCAAATTTCATAATCATAAAATGCGGCAATTGCTAACATGATTCTGACAGACTTAAGCATCGCTACGGGTGAGAAAGTCTCATCGTAGTCAACTCCTTGAACTTGTCGAAAACCTTTTGCGACAAGTCGAGCTTTGTAGACAGTAACATTACCATCAGCGTCAGTCTTTTTCTTAAAGATCCATTTATTCTCAATTGCTTGCCGATCATCGGGCAAGTCAACCAAAGTCCATACTTTGTTCTCATACATGGATCCCATCTCAGATTTCATGGCTTCAAGCCACTTTGCGGAATCTGGGCTCACCATCGCTTCTTCATAGTTCGTAGGTTCATCATGATCTAGTAGCATGACTTCCAGAACAGGATTACCGTACCACTCTGGTGCGGATCTTACTCTGGTTGATCTACGAGGTACAGTAGTATCTTGAACTAAAGTTTCATGATCATCATCATTAACTTCCTCTCTTATTGGTGTAGTTCTCACAGAAACAGTTTTCTGTGATGTACTATTTCCCAATAATGGAGTAGGTATAGTTACCTCGTCAAGTTCTACTTTCCTCCCACTCACTTCTTTCGAGAGAAACTCCTTCTCAAGAAAGTTTCCGAATTTAGCAACAAAAGTCCTGCCTTCGGATCTGTGATAGAAGGTGTATCCAATAGTTTCCTTTGGATATCCTATGAAGACACACTTCTCCGATTTGGGTTCGAGCTTATCAGGTTGAAGTATTTTCACATAAGCATCGCAGCCCCAAACTTTAAGAAACGACAACTTTGGTTTCTTGCCAAACCATAGTTCAAAAGGCGTCGTCTCAACGGATTTAGATGGTGCCCTATTTAATGTGAATGTGGCCGTCTCTAAAGCATAACCCCAAAATGATAGCGGTAAATCAGTAAGAGACATCATAGATCGCACCATATCTAGTAAAGTACGATTACGACGTTCGGACACACCATTGCGTTGTGGTGTTCCGGGTGGCGTGAGTTGCGAAACTATTCCACAATTTTTCAAATGTACACCAAACTTGCAACTCAAATATTCTCCTCCACGATCAGATCGTAGAAACTTTATTTTCTTGTTACGATGATTTTCAACTTCACTCTGAAATTCCTTGAACTTTTCAAATGTTTCAGACTTATGTTTCATTAAGTAGATATACCCATATCTGCTTAAATCATCTGTGAAGGTGAGAAAATAACGATATCCGCCACGAGCCTCAATATTCATCGGACCACATACATCGGTATGTATGATTTCCAATAAATCTGTTGCTCTCTCCATAGTACCGGAGAACGGTGTTTTAGTCATCTTGCCCATGAGGCACGGTTCGCAAGTACCAAGTGATTCATAATCAAGTGATTCCAAAAGCCCATCAGTATGGAGTTTCTTCATACGCTTTACACCGATATGACCTAAACGGCAGTGCCACAAATAAGTTGCACTATCATTATCAACTCTGCATCTTTTGGCTTCAACATTATGAATATGTGTATTACTACTATCGAGATTTAATAAGAATAGACCACTTTTCAAGGGTGCATGACCATAAAAGATATTACTCATATAAATAGAACAACCATTATTCTCTGATTTAAATGAATAACCGTCTCGCATCAAACAAGATCCAGATATAATGTTCATGCTCAACGCTGGCACCAAATAACAATTATTTAGGTCTAATATTAATCCCGAAGGTAGATGTAGAGGTAGCGTGCCGACCGCGATCACATCGACTTTGGAACCGTTTCCCACGCGCATCGTCACCTCGTCCTTTGCTAGTGTCCGCTTATTCTGTAGTCCCTGTTTCAAGTTGCAAATATTAGCAACAGAACCAGTATCAAATACCCAGGTGCTACTGCGAGCATTAGTAAGGTACACATCAATAACATGTATATTACATATACCTTTGTTCACCTTGCCATCCTTCTTATCCGCCAAATACTTGGGGCAGTTCCGCTTCCAGTGACCAGTCTGCTTGCAGTAGAAGCACTCAGTTTCAGGCTTAGGTCCAGGCTTGGGTTTCTTCTCTTGAGCAGCAACTTGCTTGCCGTTCTTCTTGGAGTTCCCTTTCTTCTTCCCTTTGCCCTTTTTCTTGAAACTAGTGGTTTTGTTAACCATCAACACTTGATGCTCCTTTTTGATTTCTACCTCCGCAGCTTTCAGCATAGCGAAGAGCTCGGGAATAGTCTTGTTCATCCCTTGCATATTATAGTTCATCACAAAGCTCTTGTAGCTTGGTGGCAGTGATTGGAGAATTCTGTCAATGACGCAATCATCCGGAAGTGTAACTCCCAATTGAATCAAGTGATTATTATACCCAGACATTTCGAGTATATGCTCACTGACAGAACTGTTCTCCTCCATCTTGCAGCTATAGAACTTATTGGAGACTTCATATCTCTCAATCCGGGCATTTGCTTGAAATATTAACTTCAACTCCTGGAACATCTCATATGCTCCATGACGTTCAAAACGTCGTTGAAGTCCCGGTTCTAAGCCGTAAAGCATGGCACACTGAACTATTGAGTAGTCATCAGCTTTGCTCTGCCAGACGTTCATAACTTCTGGCGTTGCTCTTGCAGCAGGCCTGGCACTTAGCGGTGCTTCCAGGACGTAATTCTTCTGTGCAGCAATGAGGATAATCCTCAGGTTACGGACCCAGTCCGTGTAATTGCTACCATCATCTTTCAACTTAGCTTTCTCAAGGAACGCATTAAAATTCAACGGAACAACAGCACGAGCCATCTATCTACAATCAACATAGACAAGCAAGATACTATCAGGTACTAAGTTCATGATAAATTTTAAGTTCAGTTAATTTACTTAAGAACTCCCACTTAGATAGACATCCCTCTAATCCTCTAAGTGATCACGTGATCCAAATCAACTAAACCATAACCGATCATCACGTGAGATGGAGTAGTTTTCAATGGTGAACATCAATATGTTGATCATATCTACTATATGATTCACGCTCGACCTTTCGGTCTCCGTGTTCCGAGGTCATATCTTATATGCATAGCTCGTCAAGTATAACCTGAGTATTCTGCGTGTGCAACTGTTTTGCACCCGTTGTATTTGAACGTAGAGCCTATCACACCCGATCATCACGTGGTGTCTCAGCACGAAGAACTTTTGCAACGGTGCATACTCAGGGAGAACACTCCTTGATAATTTAGTGAGAGATCATCTTATAATGCTACCGTCAACCAAAGCAAAATAAGATGCATAAAAGGATAAACATCACATGCAATCAATATAAGTGATATGATATGGCCATCATCATCTTGTGCTTTGTGATCTCCATCTCCGAAGCATCGTCATGATCACCATCGTCACCGGCGCGCCACCTTGATCTCCATCGTAGCAACGTTGTCGTCTCGCCAATCTTATGCTTCCACGACTATTACTACCGTTTAGTAATCTAGTAAAGCATTACATCGCGATTGCATTGCATACAATAAAGCGACAACCATATGGCTCCTGCCAGTTGCCGATAACTCGGTTACAAAACATGATCATCTCATACAATAAAATCAGCATCATGCCTTGACCATATCACATCACAACATGCCCTGCAAAAACAAGTTAGACGTCTTCTACTTTGTTGTTGCAAGTTTTACGTGGCTGCTACGGGCTTTAAGTAAGAACACATCTCACCTACGCATCAAAACCACAACGATAGTTCGTCAAATAGACTCCGTTTTAACCTTCTCAAGGACCGGGCGTAGTCACACTTGGTTCAACTAAAGTTGGAGAGATAGTCTTCCGCAAGCCATCTATGTGCAAAGCACGTCGAGGGAACCGGTCTCGCATAAGAGTATGCGTAAGGTTGGTCCAGATCATCTCAACCAACAATACCGCCGAACCAAAGTATGACATGCTGGTAGGCAGTATGACTTGTATCGCCCACAACTCACTTGTGTTCTACTCGTGCATATAACATCAAACCATAAAACCTAGGCTCTGATACCACTGTTGGGGAACGCAGTAATTTCAAAAAATTTCCTACGCACACGCAAGATCATGGTGATGCACAGCAACGAGAGGGGAGAGTGTTGTCTACGTACCAACGCAGACCGACTGCGGAAGCGATCACACAACGTAGAGGAAGTAGTCGTACGTCTTCTTCCCGATCCAACCGATCCAAGCACCGTTACTCCGGCACCTCCGAGTTCTTAGCACACGTTCAGCTCGATGACGTTCCTCGGGCTCCGATCCAGCAAAGCGTCGAGGAAGAGTTCCGTCAGCACGACGGCGTGGTGACGATCTTGATGTACTACCGACGCAGGGCTTCGCCTAAGCACTGTAACGGTATGATCGAGGTGGAATTTGGTGGCAGGGGGCACCGCACACGGCTAAGGAACGATCTCAAGGATCAACTTGTGTGTGTTGGGGTGTCCCCTGCCCCTGTATTTATATGTTGGAGGAGGGAGGGCTGGCCGGCCAAGAGGGGGAGGCGCAGGGGAGTCCTACTCCCACCGGGAGTAGGACTCCTCCCCCCCAATCCTAATCCAATTAGGACTCTCGGGGGGGGGGGAAAGAGAGAGAAGGGGGGCCGGCCCCTTGTCCTATTCCTAATAGGACTCTAGGGGGCGCCGGCCAGCTAGAGGGCTGCCTCTTTTCTCTTTTCCACTAAGGCCCAATAGGCCCATTAGTCTCCCGGGGGGTTCCGGTAACCCTCCCGGTAATCCGGTAAAATCCCGATTTCACCCGGAACGCTTCCGGTGTCCAAACATAGGCTTCCAATATACCAATCTTTACGTCTCGACCATTTCGAGACTCCTCGTCATATCCGTAATCTCATCCGGGACTCCGAACAACCTTCGGTACATCAAAATGCATAAACTCATAATAACTGTCATCGTAACCTTAAGCGTGCGGACCCTACGGTTCGAGAACAATGTAGACATGACCGAGACACGTCTCCGGTCAATAACCAATAGCGGGACCTGGATGCCCATATTGGCTCCTACATATTCTACGAAGATCTTTTATCGGTCAGACCGCATAACAACATACGTTGTTCCCTTTGTCATCGGTATGTTACTTGCCCGAGATTCGATCGTCGGTATCCAATACCTAGTTCAATCTCGTTACCGGCAAGTCTCTTTACTCGTTCCGTAATACATCATGTCACAACTAACTATTTAGTTGCAGTGCTTGCAAGGCTTATGTGATGTGTATTACCGAGAGGGCCCAGAGATACCTCTCCGACAATCGGAGTGACAAACCCTAATCTCGAAATACGCCAACCCAACATCTGCCATTGGAGACACCTGTAGTACTCCTTTATAATCACCCAGTTACGTTGTGACGTTTGGTAGTACCCAAAGTGTTCCTCCGGTAAACGGGAGTTGCATAATCTCATAGTTATAGGAACATGTATAAGTCATGAAGATAGCAATAGCAACATACTAAACGATCGGGTGCTAAGCTAATGGAACGGGTCATGTCAATCAGATCATTCAACTAATGATGTGACCTCGTTAATCAAATAACAACTCTTTGTTCATGGTTAGGAAACATAACCATCTTTGATTAACGAGCTAGTCTAGTAGAGGCATACTAGTGACACTCTGTTGGTCTATGTATTCACACATGTATTATGTTTCCGGTTAATACAATTCTAGCATGAATAATAAACATTTATCATGATACAAGGAAATAAATAATAACTTTATTATTGCCTCTAGGGCATATTTCCTTCACTACTCATGTGTTGAGACCAAGACATTCCATTCCTACCATATGAATCTTGATCTCTAGCCTTCCCCAAGTTGCTTTCCACTCAAATCTTCTTTCCACCAGATCCAAATCCTATGAGAGAGAGTTGAGTGTTGGGGAGACTATCATTTGAAGCACAAGAGCAAGGAGTTCATCATCAACACACCATTTGTTACTTCTTGGAGAGTGGTGTCTCCTAGATTGGCTAGGTGTCACTTGGGAGCCTTCGACAAGATTGTGGAGTTGAACCAAGGAGTTTGTAAGGGCAAGGAGATCGCCTACTTCATGAAGATCTACCGCTAGTGAGGCAAGTCCTTCGTGGGCGATGGCCATGGTGGGATAGACAAGGTTGCTACTTCGTGGACCCTTCGTGGGTGGAGCCCTCCGTGGACTCGCGCAACCGTTACCCTTCGTGGGTTGAAGTCTCCATCAACGTGGATGTAGGATAGCACCACCTATCCGAACCACGGGAAAAACATCCGTGTCTCCAATTGCGTTTGAATTCTCCAAACCCTTCCCTTTACATTCTTGCAAGTTGTATGCTTTACTTTCCGCTGCCAATATACTCTTTGCATGCTTGCTTGAATTGTGTGATGATTGCTTGACTTGTCCTAAAATAGCTAAAATCTGCCAAGAACTAAAATTGGGAAAAGGTTAAGTTTTTATTTGGTCAAGTAGTCTAATCACCCCCTCTAGACATACTTTCGATCCTACAAGTGGTATCAGAGCCTTGGTCTCCATTTGCTTTGATCTCCATAGCTTTTGGTGGTCATAGCCTTGGTTTCACAACCTAGGAGAGTATGGCGTCTAGCGAGGGAAATTATCACCATAGAGGTCCTTACTTTGATGGTACTAATTTTGCTAGTTGGAAGCATAAAATGAAAATGCATATTCTTGCACATAACCCCTCCGTTTGGGCTATTGTGTTTGTTGGTTTGCAAGGTGACTTCTTTGATGGGAAAGAACCAAACCGTGAAGCTACCGCGGATGAATTGAAGATGTTGCAATACAATGCTCAAGCTTGTGATATTCTCTTCAACGGATTGTGCCCCGAAGAATTCAACAAAATCAGCCGTCTTGAGAATGCAAAGGAAATTTGGGACACTTTGATTGATATGCACGAAGGTACCGACTCCGTCAAGGAATCCAAGTTGGATGTGCTTCAAAGTCAACTTGACAAGTTCAAAATGAAGGATGGTGAAGGTGTCGCTGAAATGTACTCTAGGCTTGCTCTCATCACAAATGAGATTGCCGGCTTAGGAAGTGAAGAGATGACCGATAGATTCATCATCAAGAAGATTCTAAGAGCCTTGGATGGAAAATATGATACCGTGTGCACATTGATCCAAATGATGCCCAATTACAAAGATCTCAAGCCAACGGAAGTGATTGGAAGAATTGTTGCTCATGAGATGTCACTTAAGGATAAAAGAGGAACTTCACAACAAATCAAGTGGTGCCTACAAAGCCTCATGTGAAGCCCCTACATCATCAAGTGAGAAACAAAACTTCAATGAAGAATTGAGCTTAATGGTGAAGAACTTCAACAAGTTCTACAAGAGTAGAAGCAAAGATAGAAGCTTCAAGTTAAGGTCCTACAATGACAAAAGATCTTCTAGTCGAGAGCGAAACTGCTACAATTGTGGAAGACCCGGGCACTATTCCAATGAGTGTACGGCTCCCTACAAGAGAAGACTCTCCAAAAAGAAGAAGCAAAGATTCAGCACCAAGAGAGAGAAGGAGTAGAGATGATCGTTATGAACGAAGATACTCACGGAGAAGCAAGGATTCGGAAAGGAAGGAAAAATCATCAAGGAGCTACACAAAACGAAGACATCAAGCTCATGTTGGTGAATGGGTATCCGGCTCCGACTTCGACAGCTACTCCAAGAGAAGTTATCACTCCGACTCCGAAGATACTCAAGATGAAGGTGTTGCCGGTCTAGCACTTGTGTCATCCAACTCCTATGACATATTTGACTCACCAAATGAAGGAATTGGAAGATGCCTCATGGCCAAAGGTCCTAAGGTAACACACCCCGAGTATGTTGATTTTAATAGTGATGAAGATGACTTGTTAGGTGATGATGATTTGCTTGTTGACAACTCTAGTGATGAATACTATGATGAAACGTCAATTAATCATGCTAATCAAGATAAAATGAATGACAATGATAAGGAGAAGATTGAGGATCTAACTAAAGAACTAAACACTCTTAAGTTAGCTCATGAAACTATCTTCGAAGATCATCGAGAACTTTTAAGAGCTCATGAGAAATTACGCTTTGAAAAGCTCAATCTTGAGCAAGAGCATGAGTTTTTAAAAGCAATCAATGATGATCTCCGCAAGAAAAGTTCTTCTTACATTGCCAAGCATTTACTCTTATCCACTTACATGCCTCAAGTCAAGTCTAGTAACAAGAACAAGAAAGATTCTTCCTCTAGTAGTAACAATGATCATGCTAAATCCAATATTGTTGCTTCTAGTAGTTCTCTTGATTCCACTAATGATTCTCTTAGCCAAGTTACACTTGAGCAAGAAAATAGCTTATTGAAGGGAATTATAGAGAAAGGAGTGTACAAAAGCCTTGCCGGGAGTAAGCAATTCGAGGAAATTGTGCGCAAGCAAGGAATGCCCCGGAAGAATCAAGGTGTTGGTTTTGAACGAAAGTTCAATGCCAATGGAGTTGAGTGGGAAGAAGATCAATACCCCAAGACAAAGTTTGTTCCTCAACAAGAGAAGTATGATACTTCCTTCAAGGGGACACAAGCTCAAGATGATCTTCCACCACAAGACTACAAGCAAAAAGGCAAGGACAAGCTTCAAGAGGAAATTGATGCATTTGAAGAAGCTCCTAAGACCTTAGTCAAGTGGATTCCCAAGACTACATCAAGTTCCACTTCATCAAGTACGACTACAACTCCAAGGATTCCCATCAAGATGGTGTGGATCCAAAAGAAGAAGAACTAGAGAGTTCTTGAGGGTGACTCCGCCAACATACTTCATTCTTATCATTTTGGCAAGAACAAGTGCAATCAACTTCCACATCTTGCACTAGTTCAAGGAGTCACAAACCCTCTTGTTGGTAAGACAAGGGACAAGGTAACCTAAAAGTTTTCATGGACATCATCTTGTGTGTGCATCACTCTATGTCTATGGATATCCTTGTTTGTTCCTTGTGGGACTAACCCATGTAGGTATTGAAAGTGCAATTCACTCAAATGGATAGCTCCAAGTGATCTACATCAACATTGAGCATCCACATCTTCAACATCTACATGAAGTCATCATCGACAAAACCCAAGGTTAGTTCATCCCTATTAGGGGGGATATCACATCTAGGGGGAGCTTTACTCTAAGACTTGAGCTAAAGCAACTCTAAAGATGTGAACACAACAATGTTTTATGTAAAAGTGGTAACCCCACTTGAGCTTAAACGATGAGTATGACCTATGATCAAGTGTTCTCACTTGACTCCTAAGTCAATATACTCATATATAGATGACCTAGTCATCGCAAATTGCTTGATAGATGCTAGAATTGGTTATGCATGCTTTGTCACATATTTCATTTGCCATCTTATTGTGTGAGCATGTTGGTTGCATATTTTACTCATTCGAGGACATCCACTTGTTGTTTTGATTGTTTGGCTTCATTTCCTTTTGCCAAGTGGATGGACAAGAATGCCTAAGAACCTCCTCTAGCTATCTATGCTTTTCTTGTCTCAAACTCTATTCATGCTGCATCACAAAATTTGATCAAGTCAGATTCGAACCACTCTGTGTGAGGAGCGCTTGGAGTCCCTGATTCGTCATAGACTTAAACTTCCAAAACCTCTTTGTGATTCTCGGTCTGACCGATACCCTACTTTCAGTCCTACCGAGATCATTAAGTTGATCTAGGTTTTCGATCTCGGTGCAACCGATTTGAACCATTCGGTCACACCGAGTTGCCACAACTATATACAGTTTTGCATCTTGGTGCCACCGAGTTGTTCCACTCGGTCACACCGACAGGGTCGGGCTATATATAGTCACGGGCAAAAATTTGGAAATTTCTCCGAACCCCTTCGCCCGCGCGATAGCCTACTCTACCAACTTGGTCTCCGGATCGTCTCCTCGCCGCCAGCCGCCTCCAGTCGCTGGTCTCCATCGCCGTCAATGGGAATTCTACCCCGCCATTGCCACCGTAGCGAGTCTCCGCCGAACTATGGTATGGACTCGATCTTTGTGCTATTCTCCAATCCGATTCCTAGCACATTGTGATCATCATGATACTTGCCACATTTGATAAGCTCCTATCCAGTCAATGAACTCGTAGATTAGGTTTAATTCGAAAATTTTAGGGTTAGGTTTCCGCCGAAACCATCTCGGACCCACCGAGTTGAAAAACTCGGTCCCACCGATTTGGCTTATGCCATTGCACAAGTGAGACTCGGTCTGACCGAGAATTACTTATCGGTGTGACCGATTTTGGAACTCTGTGAAACCCTAGTAGTCTCGGTGCCACTGAACTGTGACCGAGTTCACCAGTTCAGGTGCCAAAACTGCTTCGGTATCACCGAGTTTAGAAATCGCTAGATCCGAGATGCTTTCAGTGGGAAACTAAAACTAAGTTTTTGAATTATTCTTTTGCAAAAATCTCTGCATTTTGTGATGCTCATCCACTCTATCTCATCTATAACCTATTCACAGGGTTAGCAGTCAGAGTTTGCATCATGTCAGACCAAAGTGATAGCCAGAACTTATTAGAGCAGCAAGTGCAGATGAGTGAGGGCACTAGTCCCTCAAGTTCCTCAGATGATGGCAGCAGGAGCACCCCTAGCAATATGCCTAAAGCTGCCACAAGACAGAGAAAGAATAGAACCTCAGACTCAGAAGATGAGGATTATGTGGCAGAAGAGGAAGCAACTTCCAAGAGAGTTGAGCCAGCACAGGGCATAAAACCAGGGATGAAGATCAAAAGGCCAGCAGGCAGGCAGCCTATGTCAAAGGCTAGAGCTTCAACTGAGAAGCCCACTCCCATTGAGCCAGTTGCTGCTGAAGGCAAGAAGAGGAAGGAAAGGGTGAAGAAAACTGTAGCCAGAGTGCTTGGCAAAGCTTCCATTATGGAAGATGAGGAGGAAGAAGAAGAGGTAGCTGCACCAGCACCAAAGGCACCCAAGCTGATGGGTGATGCCATAAGATCAGGGGCAGCTGCTTCCAAGGCCAAGCCAGCTCCAAAGCCAAAGCCAAAGAGAAATACAAGAAGCATCCCAGCTACTGAAAAGAACAAGGCCCCAGTGCCTGAAGCTGCAGAAGAAGAGGAAGAGAGTGTTCTTAGAAAGCTCAAGCCCAAGATCCCAGACCACAACGATGCTCATCCTGTGGCTGAGGATATGAAGCTCAGGAGAGACTCAGGGCTGAGGAAGTGGAGAGAAGCAGACCCGTATGCTTCAAGAAGAAGGACTGCAGTTGACTACAGGTTTCACACCAAGGAGCAGCAAGATTTTTATGAGACAGTGCTGCTAGACAAGAAGCCCATAGTCTGTGATATGAGATGGGTCGATTGGCAATACATCAAGGACAACGAAGAGTACTACCCTGGAGTGCAGGACAGCTTCAAGGCGTGTGGAGTAGAGGACTTTGTCGGGCAGAAGCTCACAAAGTGGAACGAGGAACTCATCATGCAGTTCTACTCCACAGCCCATTTTTATCTAGATGGTAGGATAATTTGGATGTCAGAGGGTACGAGGTACCAGTCCATAGTTGCTGAATGGGCTCAGCTGATTAATGCCCCAGAGGAGCAAGCAGATGACTTTGACGTTTATGCCAAGAAGAAGATGGACCACAACTCCATGTCCAACATGTACAAGGAGATTCCAAATGAAGCACTTGACACTTTCAAGTTTGGCTCAGTACATTATCTTCTATCAGGGCTGCCCACTATCAATTGGATACTGAGGCACACCTTATTGCCCAAGTCTGGAGATCACAAGATGATCAGAGGCCATGCAATCAACTTGCTTCATATCTTTGACGTCCCACAGAAGTTCAAAGTCATGAGCCTCATGGTAGAAACAATCAAGAGGACAGCAGCAGACCAGAAGAGGAGCTATGGATATGCTCCACAGATTCAGGAGCTCATCAACTCAAAGATGGGAACCGTGCCTCATGGGCAAGATGACTAAAACACCGTTCTCCGGTACTATGGAGAGAGCAACAGATTTGTTGGAAATCATACATACAGATGTATGTGGTCCAATGAATATTGAGGCTCGTGGCAGATATCGTTATTTTCTCACCTTCACAGATGACTTAAGCAGATATGGGTATATCTACTTAATGAAACATAAGTTTGAAACATTTGAAAAGTTCAAAGAATTTCAAAGTGAAGTTGAAAATCATCGTAACAAGAAAATAAAGTTTCTACGATCTGATCGTGGAGGAGAATATTTGAGTTACGAGTTTGGTGTACATTTGAAACAATGCGGAATAGTTTCGCAACTCACGCCACCCGGAACACCATAGCGTAATGGTGTGTCCGAACGTCGTAATCGTACTTTACTAGATATGGTGCGATCAATGATGTCTCTTACTGATTTACCGCTATCATTTTGGGGTTATGCTTTAGAGACGGCCGCATTCACGTTAAATAGGGCACCATCAAAATCCGTTGAGACGACGCCTTATGAACTATGGTTTGGCAAGAAACCAAAGTTGTCGTTTCTGAAAGTTTGGGGCTGCGATGCTTATGTGAAAAAGCTTCAACCTGATAAGCTCGAACCCAAATCGGAGAAATGTGTCTTCATAGGATATCCAAAGGAAACTATTGGATACACCTTCTATCACAGATCCGAAGGCAAGACTTTTGTTGCTAAATTCGGAAACTTTCTGGAGAAGGAGTTTCTCTCGAAAGATGTGAGTGGGAGGAAAGTAGAACTTGATGAGGTAACTGTACCTGCGCCCTTATTGGAAAGTAGTACATCACAGAAAACTGTTTCTGCGACACCTACACCAATTAGTGAGGAAGCTAATGATAATGATCATGAAACTTCAGGACAAGATACTACTGAACCTCATAGATCAACCAGAGTGAGAACCGCGCCAGAGTGGTATGGTAATCCTGTTCTGGAAATCATGCTACTAGATCATGAGGAACCTACGAACTATGAAGAAGCGATGGTGAGCCCAGATTCCGCAAAATGGCTTGAAGCCATGAAATCTGAGATGGGATCCATGTATGAGAACAAAGTATGGACTTTGGTTGACTTGCCCGATGATCGGCAAGCAATTGAGAATAAATGGATCTTCAAGAAGAAGACTGACGCTGACGGTAATATTACTGTCTACAAAGCTCGACTTGTCGCAAAAGGTTTTCGACAAGTTCAAGGGGTTGACTACGATGAGACCTTCTCACCCGTAGCGATGCTTAAGTCTGTCCGAATCATGTTAGCAATTGCCGCATTTTATGATTATGAAATTTCGCAGATGGATGTCAAAACTGCATTCCTGAATGGATTTCTGGAAGAAGAGTTGTATATGATCCAACCGGAAGGCTTTGTCGATCCAAAGGGAGCTAACAAAGTGTGCAAGCTCCAGCGATCCATTTATGGACTGGTGCAAGCCTCTCGGAGTTGGAATAAACGCTTTGATAGTGTGATCAAAGCATTTGGTTTTATACAGACTTTCGGAGAAGCCTGTATTTACAAGAAAGTGAGTGGGAGCTCTGTAGCATTTCTGATATTATATGTGGATGACATATTACTGATTGGAAATGATATAGAATTTCTGGATATCATAAAGGGATACTTGAATAAGAGTTTTTCAATGAAAGACCTCGGTGAAGCTGCTTACATATTAGGCATAAAGATCTATAGAGATAGATCAAGACGCTTAATTGGACTTTCACAAAGCACATACCTTGACAAAATTTTGAAGAAGTTCAAAATGGATCAAGCAAAGAAAGGGTTCTTGCCTGTGTTACAAGGTGTGAAGTTGAGTCAGACTCAATGCCCGACCACTGCAGAAGATACAGAGAAAATGAAAGATGTTCCCTATGCTTCAGCCATAGGCTCTATCATGTATGCAATGCTGTGTACCAGACCTGATGTGTGCCTTGCTATAAGTTTAGCAGGGAGGTACCAAAGTAATCCAGGAGTGGATCACTGGACAGCGGTCAAGAACATCCTGAAGTACCTAAAAAGGACTAAGGATATGTTTCTCGTATATGGAGGTGACAAAGAGCTCATCGTAAATGGTTACGTTGATGCAAGCTTTGACACTGATCCGGCCAATTCTAAATCGCAAACCGGATACGTGTTTACATTAAACGGTGGAGCTGTTAGTTGGTGCAGTTCTAAACAAAGCGTCGTGGTGGGATCTACATGTGAAGCAGAGTACATAGCTTCTTCGGAAGCAGCAAACGAAGGAGTCTGGATGAAGGAGTTCATATCCGATCTAGGTGTCATACCTAGTGCATCGGGTCCAATGAAAATCTTTTGTGACAATACTGGTGCAATTGCCTTGGCAAAGGAATCCAGATTTCACAAGAGGACCAAACACATCAAGAGACGCTTCAATTCCATCCGGGATCTAGTCCAGGTGGGAGACATAGAGATTTGCAAGATACGTACGGATCTGAATGTAGCAGACCCGTTGACTAAGCCTCTTCCACGAGCAAAACATGATCAACACCAAGGCTCCATGGGTGTTAGAATCATTACTGTGTAATCTAGATTATTGACTCTAGTGCAAGTGGGAGACTGAAGGAAATATGCCCTAGAGGCAATAATAAAGTTATTATTTATTTCCTTATATCATGATAAAGGTTTATTATTCATGCTAGAATTGTATTAACCGGAAACATAATACATGTGTGAATACATAGACAAACAGAGTGTCACTAGTATGCCTCTACTTGACTAGCTCGTTAATCAAAGATGGTTAAGTTTCCTAACCATAGACAAAGAGTTGTCATTTGATTAACGGGATCACATCATTAGTTGAATGATCTGATTGACATGACCCATTCCATTAGCTTAGCACCCGATCGTTTAGTATGTTGCTATTGCTTTCTTCCTGACTTATACATGTTCCTATGACTATGAGATTATGTAACTCCCGTGTGCCGGAGGAACACTTTGTGTGCTACCAAACGTCACAACGTAACTGGGTGATTATAAAGGTGCTCTACAGGTGTCTCCAAAGGTACATGTTGGGTTGACGTATTTCGAGATTAGTATTTGTCACTCCGATCGTCGGAGAGGTATCTCTGGGCCCTCTCGGTAATGCACATCACTTAAGCCTTGCAAGCAATGCAACTAATGAGTTAGTTGCGAGATGATGTATTACGGAACGAGTAAAGAGACTTGCCGGTAACGAGATTGAACTAGGTATTGGATACCGACGATCGAATCTCGGGCAAGTAACATACCGATGACAAAAGGAACAACGTATGTTGTTATGCGGTCTGACCGATAAAGATCTTCATAGAATATGTAGGAGCCAATATGGGCATCTAGGTCCCGCTATTGGTTATTAACCGGAGACGTGTCTCGGTCATGTCTACATTGTTCTCGAACCGTAGGGTCCGCACGCTTAACGTTACGATGATAGTTATTATGACTTTATGCATTTTGATGTACCGAAGTTAGTTTGGAGTCCCGGATGTGATCACGGACATGACGAGGAGTCTCGAAATGGTCGAGACATAAAGATTGATATATTGGATGATTATATTCGGACACCGGAAGCGTTCCGGGGAAGTTTTGGATAAAACTGGAGCACCGGGGGGGGGGGGGGGGGTTACCGGAACCCCCCGGGGGGTTAATGGGCCTCATGGGCCTAAAGTGGAGAAGAGGAAGGGGCTGCCAGGGCAGGCCGCGCGCCCCCTCTCCCCCTAGTCCGAATTGGACAAGGAGGGAGGGGCGGCACCCCCCTTTTTCCTTCTCCTCTTCCACCTCTCCTACTTGGACAAGGAAAGGGAGGGGAGTCCTACTCCCGGTAGGAGTAGGACTCCTCCTGCGCGCCTCCTCTAGGGCCGGCCGCACCCCCCCTTGGATCCTTTATATACGGAGGCAGGGGGCACCCTAGGACACACAAGTTGATCATCGTGATCGTTCCTTAGCCGTGTGCGGTGCCCCCTTCCACCATATTCCACCTCGGTCATATTGTAGCAGCGCTTAGGCGAAGCCCTGTGACGGTAGAACATCAAGATCGTCACCACGCCGTCGTGCTGACGGAACTCATCCCTGAAGCTTTGTTGGATCGGAGCCCGGGGAGCGTCATCGAGCTGTACGGGTGCTAAGAACTTGGAGGTGCCGGAGTAACGGTGCTTGGATCGGTCGGATCGGGAAGACGTACGACTACTTCCTCTATGTTGCGTCAACGCTTCCGCTTCGGTCTACGAGGGTACGTAGACAACACTCTCCCCTCTCGTTGCTATGCATCACCATGATCTTGCGTGTGCGTAGGAATTTTTTTGAAATTACTACGTTCCCCAACACACGCTTCATCGGAGAGGCAATGGTGTTGATGTAGGAGCCCTTCGTGATCGATTCCCCCTCCGGCAGGATGCCGCAAAAGGCCTCAAGATGGGATCTCACGGGTACAGAAGGTTGCGGCGGTGGAAAAGTGGTTCCGTGGCTCCCCTAGATGGTTTTGGGATATAAGAGTATATATAGGAGGAAGAATTAGGTCAGGAGAGCTACGAGGGGCCTACAAGGTCGAGGGGCGCACCGTCCACCCTTGTGGCCGCCTCGAGGCTCTTCTGACTTGCACTCCAAGTCTCCTCGGTGTCTTCTGGTCCAAGAAAAGTCATCGTGAAAGTTTTATTCCGTTTGGACTCCGTTTGGTATTCCTTTTCTGCGAAACTCTAGAACAAGGAAAAACAACATAAACTGGCACTAGGCTCTAGGTTAATAGGTTAGTCCCAAAAATCATATGAAATAGCATATTAATGCATATAAAATATGCAAAACAGATAATATAATAGCATGGAACAATCAAAAATTATAGATACGTTGGAGACGTATCAGACACGAGGGCGCGCCTGGCTTGCCAGCTTGGTTCCCATGATAAAAAAATCTTTATATACTCCCCCCCGAACCTATTAACCAATGTATCACATAGAAATCTTCTATTTTCTTTTCTCGCCGTTTTCCTAACAGATCTGAAAATATGTGATCCTAAGACTTGGAGGGTGAGAGCTATGTTGCTGATTGCATCGCAAACCCCAAGGTTTATGGGGATGTGGAGCATTATGGCTGGAATTCGGAGGTGGAAGATGACTATGATCCAAAAAGGGGGGAGGAGATAAGCTCAGTCGAAGATGAAGCTCCATTACGTCAACCTGGGGATATGCACGTGGAATTCAAGAAATCAAGTCTCCCCAACAAAGCAAAAAACCTAATATTTAGTTTATCCCCATTTGTCTTTTGCAGGAAAACAAGCAATAATTATGCAAAAATATATTAGAGCTTGAACAGGAGATCAGTGACTTAAAGGAGGAAAACTCCATCCTTAAGCGAAAGCTGAGGAAGAAGAACAAAGCCACTACTAAAGGACCTGAGTATTGGGTATGGGCACTCCCCTTGGCTTGTGCCAAGCTTGGGGGAGGTGCCCCGGTATAGTATCACCACCACTATCTTTTGAATTTATCTATTTTACTTTGATCCTTAGTTATCTTTTGATTTAGTTGAATAAAAGTTTAGTTCGATCCTTTCTTTTCAAGTGCTTGCTTAGTGATCTTTCGATGTAATCGTGTGCGAGATATATAATAAAGTTTAGTTTGAGTTTTGCATTCTTTAATTTCATGTTCCAATAAATAGAAAGGAAATAAATGTAAAAGATCATATGTTAATCTTATGGTAAGTAATGACATCATATAAGGAAGAGTATAAGTAGTAAAATTTATTGGAGATTGGCAAACATAGCATTGGTCAATGATGCAATTCATGAAAGAATTAATAAGGGAAGAGAAGATTCACATGCGAATACACTATCTTGGACATCTTTATGATTGTGAGCCCCCATCAAATATTATATGCCAAAATTGTTGACGTTGGACAAGAAAGACAACGTAATGATTTATGTTTGTTCATATTCACATAGAAGTTCTATTGTCATAGATCCTTTAACATGTGGTGCTTGCCCCCCATCTTTGGTAGCCAAAAATTCTGCACTAAGTAGAGATACTACTTGTGCATCCAAAACCCTTAACCCAAATCTTGTTTTGAGAGTCCACCATACCTACCTATGGATTTAGTAAGATCCGTGTAGTAAGTTGTCATCGGTGCAATAAGGCAATGAATATTGCTTCTAAATGTCTTAGATCATTTAGTGTAAGAGAAAATTGAGCATTGTATGAACTTGTGATTGGAAAATAATAAAGGCCACAGACTGCATAATAAAGGTTGCTATCATAAGGGGCAATATAACGTGACGTTCTTTTGCACTAAGAGATTGAGCATACAACCAAAAATCTCATGGCATCCTCTTGCTACCTCTTGAGCACTGCGTTGGTTTTCCCTTGAAGAGGAAAGGGTGATGCAGCAAAGTAGTGTAAGTATTTCCCTCAGTTTTTGAGAACCAAGGTATCAATCCAGTAGGAGGCCACGCACGAGTCCCTCGCACCTAAACAAACAAATAAAATTCTCGCAACCAACGCAATAAAGGGGTTGTCAATCCCTTCACGGTCAATTACGAAAGTGAGATCTGATAGATATGATAAGATAATATTTTTTGGTATTTTTGTGATAAAGATGCAAAGTCAATAAAGTGAAATAAAAAGGGCAAAAGAAATAGCTTGTTGATGGGAGATTAATATGATGGAAAATAGACCCGGGGGCCATAGGTTTCACTAGTGGCTTCTCTCAAGAGCATAAGTATTACGGTGGGTAAACAAATTACTATTGAGAAATTGACAGAATTGAGCATAGTTATGAGAATATCTAGGTATGATCATGTATATAGGCATCACGTCTGAGACAAGTAGACCGACTCCTGCCTGCATCTACTACTATTACTCCACACATCGATCGCTATCCAGCATGCATCAAGAGTATTAAGTTCAAAAGAACAGAGTAACGCTTTAAGTAAGATGACATGATGTAGAGGGATAAACTCGTGCAATATGATATAAACCCCATCTTGTTATCCTCGATGGCAACAATACAATACGTGCCTTGCTGCCCCTACTATCACTGGGAAAGGACACCGCAAGATTGAACCCAAAGCTAAGCACTTCTCCCATTTCAAGAAAGATCAATCTAGTAGGCCAAACCAAACTAATAATTCGAAGAGACTTGCAAAGATAACCAATCATACATAAAAGAATTCAGAGAAGATTCAAATATTGTTCATAGATAAACTTGATCATAAACCCACAATTCATCGGTCTCAACAAAAACACCGCAAAAGAAGATTACATCGAATAGATCTCCACAAGAGAGGGGGAACATTGTATTGAGATCCAAAAAGGGAGAAGAAGCCATCTAGCTAATAACTATGGACCCGAAGGTCTGAGGTAAACTACTCACATATCATCGGAGAGGCTGTGGTGTTGATGTAGAAGCCCTCCATGATCGATGCCCCCTCCGGCAGAGCTCCGGAAAAGGCCCCAAGATGGGATCTCACGGGTACAGAAGGTTGCGGCGGTGGAATTAGGGTTTTGGATCCATATCTGGTAGTTTGGGGGTACATAGGTATATATAGGAGGAAGAAGTACGTCGGTGGAGCAACATGGGCCCCACGAGGGTGGAGGACACGCCTAGGGGGTAGGCGCGCCCCCTACCTCATGCCTTCCTGGTTGCTTTCTTGACGTAGGGTACAAGTCCTCTGGATCACGTTCGTTCCAAAAATCATGTTCCCGAAGGTTTCATTCCGTTTGGACTCCATTGATATTCTTTTTCTGTGAAACTCTAAAATAGGCAAAAACAACAATTCTGGGCTGGGCCTCGGGTTAATAGGTTAGTCCCAAAAATAATATAAAAGTGTATAATAAAGCCCAATAATGTCCAAAACAGAATATAATATAATATAGCATGGAACAATCAAAAATTATAGATACGTTGGAGACGTATCACCTCTGCTTCCCTCTATGAAGGGCCTATCTTTTACTTTTATGTATTCACTTTTATTCAAGAGTCAAAGTATCTCTCTCTATTCTTTTTTATTTTCTCTTTGGGCAAGCACCATGTGGTGAGGAAAGATCTAGGCACATATATTCGATTGGATATGGGTAGGCATGAGTTATTATTGTTGACATCACCCTTGAGGTGAATATGTTGGGAGGCGAAACTATAAGCCCCTATCTTTCTATGAGTCTGGTTGAAACTTTTTTGCTCATGGGTATGCGGTGAGTGTTATCAATCATAGAAGACTATATGATGGTTGAGTATGTGGACTTGCCAAAAGGCTCCGGTACGTGACCCTTCCTAAAAAGATGATGAATTGTAGTTGCAAAGTTGACTCATAACATGGTTTGTTGGTTTACAATAGAGTTTATGCTTTATACTCAACGCTGTGATGAATTGTTACTTGTTCATGAGAAGTTTATGATAAAAGTTATGTGATAAAAGTTTTATAATAAAGTTTGTTGTTGTTATAATACTATACATGATGCTTCTATGTCTGTATTTTGTTTTTATCGACGCTTCTCTCTCTCTAAGCATGTGGACATGTTTTTCGATTTCGGTTTTCTCTTGAGGACAAGCGTGGTCTAAGATTGGGGGAGTCGATACGTCCATTTTGCATCATGTTTTCCTACTATTTTTATGATGTTTTTATGCATATTAATGCTTTATGGATTAATTCTAATGCCTTTTCTCTCATAATATGCAAGGTTCACACAAGGAGGGAGAATACCGGCAGCTGGAATTCTGGACCTGAAAAAGCTACGTTAGAGTTACCTATTCTGCACATCTCCAAATGAGCTGAAACTTCATGAAGAATTTTTATGGAATATTTAATAATTATTGGAGCAAATAACTACCATAGGGGGCCCACCAGGTGGGCACAACCCACCTGGGTGCGCCAGGACCCCCGGGCGTGCCTTGGTGGGTTATGCCCTCCCCAGCCCACCTCCGGTGCCCCTCTTAGGGTATATAAGTGATTTTGACCTAGAAAAAAGTAAGAGGAGGACTTTCGGGATGAAGCGCTGCCGTTGAGAGGCGGAACTTGGGCAGGAGCACTTTTGCCCTCTGGCGGAGCGATTTCGCCAGGGGAACTTCCCTCCTGGAGGAGGGAATCATCGTCATCATCATCGCCAACAATTCTCCCATCTTGGGGAGGGAAATCTCCATCAACATTTTAAATAGCACCATCTCCTCTCAAACCCTAGTTCATCTGTTGTGTTCAATCTTTGTATCGGAACCTTAGATTGGTGCTAGTGGGTGACTAGTAGTGTTCATTACATCTTGTAGTTGATTACTATATGGTTCATTTGGTGGAAGATTATATGTTCAGATCCATTATGCTATTTAATACCCATCTGAGTTTGAGCATGATTATCATTTGTGAGTAGTTACTTTCGTTCTTGAGGTCACGGGAGAAATCTTGTTGCAAGTAATCATGTGAACTTGATATGTGTTCCACATTTCGATGGTGTGTATGTTGTGATTCCCTTAGTGGTGTCATGTGAACGTCGTCTACATGGTACTTCACCTTATTAGGGCCTAAGGGAATGCATTGTGCAGTAGTTATTAGATGATGGGTTGCGTGAGTGACAAAAGCTTAAACCCTAGTTTATGCGTTACTTCATATGGACTGATTTGGATCCAAAGGTTTAATGCTATGGTTAGATTTTATCTTAGCACTTTTCTCGTAGTTGCGGATGCTTGCAAGGGGGTTAATCATAAGTAGGAGGTTTGTTCAAGTAAGAACAACACATAAGCACCGGTCCACCCACATATCAAATTATCAAAGTAGCGAACATGAATCAAATAAACATAATGAAGGTGACTAGATGAAATTCCCGTGTACCCTCAAGAACACTTTGCTTATCATAAGAGACTATTTTAGAATGTCCTTTGCCACAAAAGGATTGGGCTGCCTTGCTTCATATTATTTTTCATTACTGTTACTTGCTCGTTAAAAATTATCTTGCTATCAAACTACTCGTTACTTATAATTTCAGTGCTTGCAGAGAATACCTTGCTGAAAACCACTTGTCATTTCCTTCTGCACCTCATTGGGTTCGACACTCTTACTTATCAAAAGGACTACGATTGATCCCCTATACTTGTGGGTCATCGGTGGCCCGACCATGTCGACTCCCCAGACCGCAAAAGGGCCATGTTATCGGTATCATCCGAAGAGCTGTGGGAGGCATATGTCTTTGATTTGTGAACAACTGCCATCCAATTCATTGTTGGACTAACGTCCGGGCATCCTCGCGGGCGGTGGGCTAGAAGAATCCTGCTCGGAAAGCCTTGGTGACCAAAGCTCGAGCTGCTGCGTGGTGGCTGCCCATGCCCGCATGTATTTCTGCAATGAGTTGCTACCCCTCTTCTTCGGAGATGCACCTTTGTAAGATGCCTGTGGTGCTCTTTTATAGAGCTCACCCTCATGGATTTTGTATGCTTTAGATTGCCGGTCTATACGTCGTGCCTCCACCAGATCCTCCAGAAGCTGTTGTTGCATGAGGTAGGAGAGCAGAGGTTCTGTCCAAGGGGCGATTACGGCCATGATTTCATGGGCCGAAGGTGTTTCCTCGAGTGCGGAACCACCGATGATTTGATCGTCAGGATCATTGTCCGGGAACATATTGTGAACGGGCTCATTGATTAGTGCCCCGGCGTCATCATCCTACCATACTACGGAGGGCTTGAAGAGCCGCTCGAGGAAAGTGTTTTTGGGAACCGGGTCACTCTTGGCACCCATGCGGGCGAGGACATCCGTGGCTTGATTGTTGTCTCTAAAGACATGGTGGAATTCCAGGCCCTCGAACCGGGCAGATATCTGGAGGACTTCGTTTCTGTGTGCTGCCATTTTGGGGTCCTTGCCATCAAATTCGCCGTTGACCTGTGGAGTTGCTAGGTTTGAATCTCCCCTTACTTCAAGGGGTCGCACCCCCATTGACGTGGCCATCCGAAGACCATGTAGTAGCGCTTTGTATTCGGCTGCATTGTTGGAGTCCGTGTACATTATTTGTAGGACGTTCCGAATGCTGTCTCCCATAGGGGATATTAAAATTACCCCAGCCCCAAATCTGTCTAGCATTTTTGAGTCGTCGAAGTACATTGTCCAGTGCGAATATGTACTGTATTCCCGGGATAGTTCGGCTTTGGTCCACTAGGCACCTGAGATTAAATAGCTAGGCGTGGTTTGCATGTTATCTCGAAAGGAAGGACGATGGCCTATTTGGTGATGTGGCCTGTGGCGTGCCTATTGTTGATTATATCATTCAAGGGGACCTTTGATGCCACTATGATCGAACATTCCTGAAAGTAGTGACGCAACTCTCGGGATGTCACAAAAACTGTGTAGGCAATCTTTTGATAGTGCGGGTATCATGATTTGCTTGGCATAAGTACCTCAGACACGTAATAGACCGGCATCTAGACTTGGAACTTGTGGCCCTCGGACTCCTGCTCCACGATGTGCGTCACGCTGACCACCTAGCTGGTGGCCAAAATATATAGTAGCATGGGCTCACCGACGCTAGGTGCAGGCATGATAAGGTTGCCGGAGAGAAGTGTTTTAATATCCTCAAGCGCCGCGGTTGCTTCATCTGTCCATTGGAAGTTCTTGGTCTTTTTAAGCTGTCTGTAGAGTGGGAGCGCCTTTTCTCCGAGGCGAGACATGAAGCAGCTTAATGCTGCTATGCATCCGGCCAATTTTTGGACGTGCTTGAGATTTGTTGGTATTGCGAGTTGGGATAGCGCGCTGATTTTGGCCGGGTTGGCCTCGATTCCTTTATGGGAAACAATGAATCCAAGCAATTTTCCAGCAGGGATCCCGAAGACACATTTTTCTTGGTTGAGCCATATATCATATGCTCGTAAATTGTCAACTATTTGATGGAGGTTGTCTATCCGTTGGTCGATATTTTTGGTTTTGACAACCATGTCATCCACGTATGCCTCAACCATTTTGCTGATTTGACTCTCGAGGCATGTTTGAATCATGCGTTGGTATGTGG
Source organism: Triticum monococcum (assembly GCA_034509565.1). Classification (NCBI taxonomy): domain Eukaryota; kingdom Viridiplantae; phylum Streptophyta; class Magnoliopsida; order Poales; family Poaceae; genus Triticum; species Triticum monococcum. Next base: position 354,803,644 of record CM067847.1, read on the forward strand.
CTCTGGTGTTTTTTAGTCCGAACGACATGGTGTTGAAGTAGAAAAGCCCGTAAGGGGTGATGAATGTGGTTGCCGCCTGATCAGACTCCTTCATCCTAATGTGGTGGTATCCGGAGGATGCGTCAAGGAAGCATAGCGAGTCATGTCCGGCGGTGGTGTCGATGATCTGGTCTATTCTTGGCAGGGGGAATGGGTCCTTGTGGCAGGCCTTGTCCAGGTATTTAAAATTGACACAGAGCCATCAGGACTTATCCTTCTTGGGTACCATGACCCGATTTGCTAACCACTCATGTGTTTGATCTTGCGGATGAATCCGGCCTCCAGTAGTTTTGTAAGCTCTTTGCCCATGGCTCGCCGCTTTGGTTCGAAAAATCGGCGTAGAGTCTGTTCCACTGGCTTGAAGCCTTTGAGGATGTTTAGGATGTGCTCTGCTAGCCTGCGTGGGATTCCTGGCATGTCCGAGGGGTGCCGGGAAAATATTTCCCAGTTTTCATGTAAGAATGCTCTTAGTGCCTCATCGACTACGGGGTCCAGTTCTACTCTTATAGACAACGTTTTATTGGGATATGTTGGGTGTACTTGTTATTTGACTATTTCTTGTCCTGGCTTGAATGGCGTGGATTTTTGTCTTTTACTGAGGAACACGTCGTCCCTATCGACTATAGTGCCTCTAGGCCAAGGGATGCCATCTTGTTTTCGGCTCCCAAGGCTTTTGATGCGGAGCATCCTATGGACATCACCATGTCAAGAGTCCTTTCGGCGAGTGACACGTGCGGCGTCTACTTCACATACACAAAGGTGAATCATCTCCTTTACACGTGCTCACTTGACCCCTTTGAGGATGGTATCCTACGTCACACTCCACTCGTGTGCATGCATAGGTACTGTCGAAAAGGTACAGACGACGAGCAGGAGTGCGAGCGTAAGTGTACAACTACACCATCCGTGAGGGAAGTGTCGTGGAATTGTCACGGCAGATGTCCTTAGTGTCAGGACTTAGTCGCAAGGCCAATGCATCTATGTGGTAGCTTGAGAGGGGTTGAGCGGGACGAGAGACACGATGTTTTACCCAGGTTCGGCCCCTCACGGTGGAGGTAAAAGCCTACATCCTGCTTCACTGATATTGATGATGATGATTACGGTTACAAGAGTGCTCTATTTCGAGAGTTACAGACTTGTCCAACTTGTGGAACTTGTGAATCTTGTCCGCCTTTGAGGAGCCCTGCCCCTCCTTATATATGTTGAAGGGGCGGTTTACATGTGGAGTCCTATTAGGATTAGGACTAGTCTATCTCTAACACAAACTGGATACAAGTCCAGGTCTTAGCTCTTTGTAAGACAAATATTCCTCATGCCTTTCCTCTTAAACCTGCCCACCATAGTATGAACCGGCCTTCATGAACCGCCCGTTGGGCCACCGGGTCTTGTCGCTCCTCTGACCCGCCTGCCGGATTGCCAATGAATCATAAACCGCCAGGTCCAAACGGGTCACCAGTGAATCGTCAAGTCTCAGCCGGGCCTCAAGTAAACCGCCAAGTCCGGCCGGGTTATGCTTCTGGCCGGTTTACGCCGCGGGGTATATCCCCGACATTAGCCCCCAAGTTTAGCTTGGATTTATCCATGGTAAACTTATGCTGCAAAATAAACACAAGAACAAATTTGATAGGTTATGCTCCGGGTTAAGAATTCTTTGTAAACCGGTACCTGATCACCCTTAAGTCCTTGTTATTTCCTCCTTCTGGGAAGTCCGGGTCAACAGACCAGCTTCATAATCAATTTGCCGACATTGGTTTGTCACCGAGAAATATTGTGAAGAATAACTCCTTTGACTCAGCTCCCAAAGCACCGGTTTAAGAAATATGGGTCTTGAAATACTTATCTGATATTCAGCCGGTTTGAAGATGTAAAATTTGCCGGTTTAATATTACCAAAATGGCCGGTTTATAAATATTGATGGCACCGGGTCATAATTGTTGTCAACATCGGGTTATGTAATTGATCTTCCTGATTTGCTCAAAACTGATAAAATGAAGATATTCCTCCTTTATATGCATAATAGCTGTAGCCCCCAAGTCTTAAGAGGAGAGCATAGTGATAGCTTAAGACTTGCTCCAATAAGTGTTTCAACCTTGAAGAAATCCGGTTTGTTCATCTCATAGCTGAATACTCCATATATGTAGCCCCCAAGTACCAGGTTGTCATATTTACAGCAACCTGGGACTTGTAATTGCTTGATGCTCATAAAAACTTCAACCAGTGTAGCCCCCAAGGGCCGGGTCATTATGCAATAATGAGCAGGGACTCTGTAAATATAATCTTGTAAACTTTGAACATCAACGTGTAGCCCCCAAGGGCCGGCTTAGCAAGATAATACTGAACCGGGACTTGATATATATACTTTAATGAAAATAACATATTATAATGTAGCTTCCATCATAGGGCTTGAACCCACGTCCACAAGGTTAATAGCTTTGTGCTTTACCAACTGAGCAATGGATTCTTCAATATTATGGACGAAAACTTGTATACCTTGAATTGTTGACAGGAGCAATTGGTAGCCCCCAAGGGCCGGTTCATTATGATGTGATGAGTCGGGTCTTCAATAAGGCTAGTAAAATTGTCTTTGCATTAGCCCCCAAGTGCCATGGTGCATGCTGGCAGTGACATGGGACTTGCATATTTGATATAATCTCAATCTGAATAATGTAGCCCCCAAGTGCCGGGTTGTAAGCTTGCAGCGACTCGGGACTATTCCTTCCATTGTAGAATAAATCATATCCTTTGATAAAATAATAGCCATTGCGCTAAAGCGACTTTGAAAATTCAATAATACCGGTTATTAATAACCATAAAAATCCAGCCATGTTGGCTATTCAAGATAATATAATCCGGTATGAAAACCTTATTCATTCAATATCATAATAAAAATTCAGCCAAGTTTGGCTATTTGAATAACATAACCCAATGATTTATAAGCGCATAATTCCAATGGCGCAATCCAAATATATATACTGGCGACTTATAGTCCAAAGCCAGGCCGGTTTAACAAACCTGTTTCTGCATACAACAAGTTTAAAGTGTCCTGGCGGTTTACCGCCGGACGGGTCATAATGCCCAACATATAACCCGGGTTTATAACCAAGGCTGCCCTTAAGAATAATCAAATATGAAATAGATCATACCTGTGACATTGAATCACATTGTTGGTTTTACCAATTTTTTGTAGTAAAGGTGATAACCCCAATCTTGAGTACTGATAACTCCTTCCATATTGTGGCGGTTTATGATAAAACCATGCCGGGCTGTGATAAACACCGGTTTACTCCATAATAGGATGGTAACAGAAAATCAAACCGGGCAAATAGTCTCCGGATTAAGATTTGACCGTGTTCCGTTAATTTGTAATTGACAGTTTGGGCCGGTTTAAAATTTTGTCGGTTAAAAAATGCAACAAAAATAAAAGAAACAATTATCAAGGAAAATATTGAAGCAAAGGCAATGATAAAACCATTTGCAAAAAGAGGCTTATTTGAGCTGATCAGATGGCGTTACCATGGTCGGACATGACCAAGCTCCCGATAGGTGTAGCTATGGTTCAAGTCAGCCAGGTCCCCAAATGAAACCGTGGCATTTATGCCGATCAAGTGGCATGGCAATGGTTCGGGTTCGACCAAGTCCCCAAGTGATTCTGTGGCCTTAGGCCGATCAAGAGGCATGACTGGTTCAGACGTGACCAAGTCCCCAAGTGATCTGGTGGCTCTCGCCCATCAAGAGGTATTGCATTGGTTCGGACACGACCAAGCCCCCAAGTGATGTTTATAAAATTTTCAAGGGGTAAACCGGAGGCCGCTTTAAAACAGAACAACTCCGCGTAACCACGCATGATGTAAAAGAACAGAGACCCCGCTTTATGAAGCAGACGCCCCCATGTGATCAATAATATGTCAGGCCAGTAAGGCAGGATACCCATGTTTGAACCACGCATCGTGGCAGCAGGTCCTCTTCGGTAATTTTTAATTTTTTGCAAGAGATAAATCCTTCTTGAACCGGATGTTAAACCGGATATTGAGAGCTTCAAAGCTTTGTGGGAGATATCTTTCCCTTGAACCAGATTTTAAACCGGAATCTTCATTTTCAGCCGGAAATTTTCTGACGGCCTTTAAACTCGAACTTGCGAGAAGTTAATTCCTTTTTGAACCGGACATTGTTAAACCGGATTTGAGCGCTTCAGAGCTTTGTGGGAGAAAGATGTCTCTTGAGCCGGATTCTAAGCCGGAGTCATTTCTGATGACCTGGATCTTCTTCATCGAGCCGGGATTTTATAACTGTCATATACTTTCTAAACCGGAAATTTTCTGACGGCCTTTAAACTTTCATCAATATAACAGTAGCCTCCGGGACCGGGTTATCCTTCCCTCCATCGTCCTGGGGTTCTTAAATTTGCTAAAACTGGCAAGATTCGCTGAGTCATGTCATCGTAGCCCCTGAGTTTCAAAGGTGACTCGAGGAGTTGGCTTGAGACTCTCCATATTTGACAGTGATATAAACCGGCATAACTTGTATATCATTGGCGTTGATAGCACGATGTGAATCCATAGAAGGTTGAGGTGACTGCGGCGGGTTGTAAATGATCCCATATGAGCCGTGTCAGCAACTCGGCCAATGGTTCCTTCCAACTGGCGATTTGAAGTTAATCAAAACTGTAGTGGCGGCGACTTGTGCGCCCAATAAACAGCTCATGCACACAGGTGCGGCACGGTATGTTGATGTAGACCAGGCCGCGAGAGACGGACGACAAAGATGGCCGCAGCTTCAGAGACGGCACATCCAGATGAGTCGGCCGCGGCGTAGTAAGTCGGCGCGGACGGGAGAGTCGGCCACGAGAGTTGTAAACCGGCGCGGACGGGGAGCCGCCTGCGGGTATTGTGAACCGACGCAGATGGGGAGTCGCCTGCGGGCATTGTAAGCCGGCGTAGATGAAGAACCAGCTGCGTGTTGATGTAAACCGGACCACAGACGGTTTGCGCGCGTCCGTTGAGCGGTGCGGAATAGTCAAAAGCTAGTATAATGACGCCAGTGCGCGCTCCATATGCATGGTGTAACACCAATGTTGTGGCGAATAATTGTCCTGCATATAAAAATATGCAAAACCAACGTAATTGTTCTTTTTACAAAAACAATATATGTCAAAAATAGACTTAGATAGATGTCACCTGATTTGTTCGGACGATGGATGATCCATTTATCGCGACCGAGGCGGCTGAACATGCCCCCGGCGGCTCAAGACCGCAGGGGCGGCTCTGATTTGTTGATATACATATCAGAGTCAACCGTGATATTTAAATGACAGAGCGGACGCGTGAGTCGGTCGTGGCATTGTAAGCCGTGCAGACAGATGGGTCGGCCGTGGGCGCGGATGGTTGAACCGGCGCGGGTATGGTCGAATGAACCGGCTACAGGCGCGGCCCGGTGAGTTGATGTAGACCGGACCGTTGAGGCGGCGATTTGCGCACATTTGATAAGCCATTTGATATAGTGTGGATATAGACGCGACCTCCAATGACAGTGCGGGGACCGGATCATACTTTAATCATGAGGTAATTGACCTGTGTATACAATAGCATACCTCAAGAAAATCTTTTGACATTATGTAATTACACCAAAAAAGAGTATTAGAAAAATAGCACCTGATTGTTACGGCCGCGGCGGTTTTCAGTAGCGGCTCAAGGTCGGTCGGCGCATGTCGGCTCTCTGCAAGGGTGAAACGGCGGTGGAGGCACCACGCGGCTCCATAGGGTGGCTCGGGGCAGTGGCGAGGTTGCAGTCGTAACCCCAGGCATGGCGACTCACTACAGGGATGAGGCGGCTCTCCACGGTCACCTTATGATAATAAGTCGCTGTTGTCTTCACGCCAGCAAATTTTTGTTTGATGGAAGTAGATCATAAGTGGAGGAGCAGCATCAGCCAGCCGGTCAGGTATACGCGTGACGTTACGTCCATATGCCTAGGAATCGAAAGCTCCGCCAGCGAGGCTACAGCTTAGATCAGTCGGCGGGTCGACAGCTGAGGCAAACCGGGCGGCTCGGGGCGCAGTCACGGCTGCCCACGGAGGCAGAGACCACGGTTGCGATTAATTCAAGTCCCGTCCTTCTCCGGGTCATAGTTTCTTGGACCAATCCTCTTCCTAGACTCGGTCAAACCTATAGAAACTGTGGACGGATAATCTTGTGTGAATTTTCGGATCACCAAACCCATCAGAAGTCAAAAGCTGATCCGTTGCTTGTAACTGCAATTTTCTTCACACGTAGCTTCACACATAGCTTTCCTATGACTGGATTAATGACTTGAAGCTAATCCAGCTCCTTCCAAACCGGTTCTTCTTCATCCGGAAATTTTGAAGTTGTGACCCGGCGGGGTGGAACCGCACGGGACGGCGCTGGTCAGGGCCGCGAGCGTCGAAGTAGAAGCGATTTAGCTTTGACAGGGTCAACTCTAGGCGGCGGCGTCTTCCAGGCGAGGCCGGAGAATCAGAGAGGTGGCAACTCCGTGACTTGAGGCTGCTGCAGTTCGGCGTTATCAAATCCGGGTCGTTGCTGTATCCGCATCTGGGTAGTTGTATATATATATTTATAATTTTTTTTCTCTGGGGTAGCAACAGCCGCGAACACAAGAAAACAATAGCAGCATCCTTCGGATAGCAGATCGACGCATCAAGCCCAGTTGGAAATCATCTCTGGATTCTTTAAAAGCCAGGTGCAGTTTTTGGAAACCGGAAACAGACGTGAGCAACCACTTGGAAAGCTTTATATGAGGTCAATTGTTAGCACTGCAGTACTACTTGCAACGACATAATAGATCGTCTCAGGTCCCTTCCCGCAATTAGTAGGCAGCAGTGATCTATCAAATCTCCTAGTGAATTGTTGCATCGCTGTCGCCTCAAGACCTTAACCAGCAAAAGGTACATGGCAGCGTAATTGGACAGGTTGGCTGCTTTCCGACTTGCAGTGCACAACAACAGATCGGTCTTCGGATCCGGCGAGTCGCCGAGCCACGCACGGGGCGGCGCACACAAACCCCTAAAATCTTTCTTTTCTGATTAATATCGTATCTGTTAGCTCCAAAGCTAATCATGTTCCTGATCAAAAAATACCAACTTGCCGGATCTTCCTCATCCGACAAAATCTCGAGCTCATCAATCCCTAGATGAGATCCCTTCAAGAACTCAACACCACCGTGCGCAAGCCCCACGGTGGGCGCCAACTGTCGTGGAATTGTCATGGCAGATGTCCTTAGTGTCAGGACCTAGTCGCGAGGCCAACGCATCTATGTGGTAGCTTGAGAGGGGTTGAGCGGGATGAGAGACACGATGTTTTACCCAGGTTCGGCCCCTCACGGTGGAGGTAAAAGCCTACATCCTGCTTCATTGATATTGATGATGATGATTACGGTTACAAGAATGCTCTATTTCGAGAGTTACAGACTTGTCCAACTTGTGGAACTTGTGAATCTTGTCCCCCTTTGAGGAGCCCTGCCCCTCCTTATATATGTTGAAGGGCGGTTTACATGTGGAATCCTATTAGGATTAGGACTAGTCTATCTCTAATACAAACCGGATACAAGTCCAGGTCTTAACTCTTTGTAAGACAAATATTCCTCATGCCTTTCCTCTTAAACCTGCCCACCATAGTATGAATCGGCCTTCATGAACCGCCCGTTGGGCCACCGGGTCTTGTCGCTCCTCTGACCCGCCTGCCGGATTGCCAATGAATCATAAACCGCCAGGTCCAAATGGGTCACCAGTGAATCATCAAGTCTCAGCCGGGCCTCAAGTAAACCGCCAAGTCCGGCCGGGTTATGCTTCCGGCCGGTTTACGCCGCGGGGTATATCCCCGACAGGAAGCATGGAAGAGAAGACAGAAGAAGCGGAGCTGCTACAAGCTACAGCCACCGGACGTCCGGACGCCACCGGATATCCGGTACCTGATGCAGCCCAGATGGCCAGAAGAACTCCAGGCAACGAGTGCTACAGCGGCCGGACGTCCGACGAAAACTGGACGTTCGACGAGTCCCAGTGCCCGGACGACCGGCGCCGACCAGACGACCGGTGCCACTACACCCGAGAAGAATCAACGGACATCCGACGTGCGCCGGACGTCCGACCCCCACCGGTCGTCTGGCATTTTCCTGTGCACAGCCGCGGGGCTTTGGTCTTGTACCCCTCTCCCACTTATCCCTTCGTGGCTAACACTATAAATAGACCACCTCCACCTCCCTTCTAGGGTTAGCGTTGTGTTAGCTCATTTGTGAGATAGAGCTTCGCTCATCCATATCAGATCTACTCCTTGAGAAAGACCGCGACCCCTCTTCGGAGAAGATCCACCTTGGATTCAAGACTCCTTTATGGGAAGATCCCCTTGTGGATTCAAGACCTCCTCACAGAGAAAAACCGGCTACCCTTTGTATCGTCCTTTGTTGACTTTGGATCTTGTATCTCCTCTTGTGTTTCGAGGATCTAGCACATGTGGGACTTAATCTTATTGGTTCGAGTGTTTCTCTTTGTGCCCCTTTGTGAGTTCCCCTCGTGTTTCCCCTCTCGTTCTTCGTGTTCATCGCAGGATCCGTTACTTTTGTGAAAGATCGGCCATCTAGGGTTCCACCCTACATCATCATCTTGGTATTAGAGCCAGGTTGATCATGATTTCGGAGCCTCCCCTCGTTGTTTTCTAGCCTAAATTTGTTGTGTTCTTCCCCAAATTCGAAAATCCCCACCAAAACAAGCCCTAATTTTTTTGATTTGTTGGTTTGACGAAGTTTTGTTGATTTTGATCCATGGATTTGCTTGGTTTCAAGTGGATCTAGCATCTCCCCAAGTTTTCGCATCTTTCATCCACGAAATCTCCTTAATTTTGACCCCAAATTCCCCAAATTCCGTCCAAAATCGCGTCCCAAAACTCGCATCTCGCGTTGACCCCGACCAACCAGATGACCGACGTTTTACGGATGTCCGGAGCCCCAGGAAATACCGGACATCCGACCTTTTCTGGACATCCGAAACTCCTATCCCGAGCCAAATTTACGGATTTCCGAGCCCGCCCGGACGTCCGGCCCCCAGACATCCGTCCTTTTCCGGACGTCCGTAACCTGTAGTTTCATATTTCGGCTGTAACTAATTCATCCGAACTCTGATATTGACGTTCTTTAGCTCGTTTTGAAGCTCTTGACATCCCCCTTCCCACAAAAATACCACCAACATCATTTGACTCCATCAAATTTTTGGAACTTTGGCATCTTTGCCTAGGGCTTCCACAACACACTACTAGGAAAAGGGCTATAGATGAAATTGACACTAATGGTGCACCAGAGAAGTGGTGCGCCACTAGGCGCACCATGTGGTGATGTGTGACGCCCCCGATTTAATCGTACACTAATCATACACACAAACGTGTACGATCAAGATCAGGGACTCACGGGAAGATATCACAACACAACTCTACAAATAAAATAAGTCATACAAGCATCATATTACAAGCCAGGGGCCTCGAGGGCTCGAATACAAGAGCTCGATCATAGACGAGTCAGCGGAAGCAACAATATCTGAGTACAGACATAAGTTAAACAAGTTTCCATAAGATGGCTAGCACAAACTGGGATACAGATCGAAAGAGGCGCAGGCCTCCTGCCTGGGATCCTCCTAAGCTACTCCTGGTCGTCGTCAGCGGGCAACACGTAGTAGTAGGCACCTCCGGTGTAGCAGGAGTCGTCGTCGACGGTGGCATCTGGCTCCTGGGCTCCGACATCTGGTTGCGACAACCAGGTAGAAGGGATAGAGGGAAAAGAAGGAGAAAGCAACCGTGAGTACTCATCCAAAGTACTCGCAAGCAAGGAGCTACACTACATATGTATGCATTGGTATCAACTGGGATAAGGCTATCATATGTGGACTGAACTGCAGAATGCCGGAATAAGAGGGGGATAGCTAGTCCTGTCGAAGACTACGCTTCTGGCAGCCTCCGTCTTGCAGCATATAGAAGAGAGTAGACTGAAGACCTCCAAGTAGCATCGCATAGCATAAACCTAACCGATGATCCTCCCCTCGTCGCCCTGTGAGAGAGCGACCACCGGTTGTATCTGGCACTTGGAAGGGTGTGTTTTATTAACTATCCGGTTCTAGTTGTCATAAGGTCAAGGTACAACTCCGGGTCGTCCTTTTACCGAGGGACACGGCTATTCGAATAGATAAACTTCCCTGCAGGGGTGCACCACATACCCCAACACGCTCGATCCCATTTGGCCGGACACACTTTTCTGGGTCATGCCCGGCCTCGGAAGATCAACACGTCGCAGCCCTACCTAGGCACAACAGAGAGGTCAGCACGCCGGTCTAAATCCTATGGCGCAGGGGTCTGGGCCCATCGCCCTTTGCACACCTGCACGTTGCGTACGCGGCCGGAAGCAGACCTAGCCTAGTGGCTTTCCAGTCCAATCCGGCGCGCGCCACTCAGTCGCTGACGTCACGAAGGCTTCGGCTGATACCACGACGTCGGGATACCCATAACTACTCCCGCGTAGATGGTTAGTGCGTATAGACCAAATGGCCAGACTCAGATCAAATACCCAGATCTCGTTAAGCGTGTTAAGTGTCCGCGAATGCCGACCAGGGCCAGGCCCACCTCTCTCCTAGGTGGTCGGAACCTGCCCTGTCGCTCCGCCACAAAGATCCACACAGAGGGCCGTCGGGACAAAGGTCCTTTCAGCCCCCAATCCGTGAATCACTCGCGGGTACTCCTCGAGCCAACCCGACTTTGGTCACCACATGTATCATATTTAAAGTATATAGTATATACTCGTGATCACCTCCCGAGTGATCACGGCCCGATAGTATAGCATGGCAGACGGACAAGTATGTAGGGCCACTGATGATAAACTAGCATCCTATACTAAGCATTAGGTTTGCAGGTAAAGGTAACAACAGTAGTAGCAAGGACAGGCTATGCATCAGTATAGGAATAACGGGAAGCAGTAACAGGCTACACTACTCTAATGCAAGCAGTATAGAGAAGAGTAGGCGATATCTGGTGATCAAAGGGGGGGCTTGCCTGGTTGCTCTGGCAAGAGAGAGGGGTCGTCAACTCCGTAGTCGTACTGGGAAGCAGCGGCGTCGGTCTCGGAGTCTATCGAGAGAAGAGGGGGGGAGAAACAATAAATATTTATACAAGCATATGCATAGTGATGCATGACATGACAAGTAACGGCGTTAGAGGTGCCCTAACGCGGTAGTAGGTGATACCGGTGAAGGGGGGAAACATCCGGGAAAGTATCCCCGGCGTTTCGCGTTTTCGGGCAGAGGGGCCGGAGGGGGAAAGTTGCGAGTTCGATAGGTTAGGGAGGTGTGGTGGACGAACGGACTGCGTATCCGGATTTGTCTCGTCGTTCTGAGCAACTTTCATGTACAAAGTATTTTCATCCGAGCTACGGATTATTTTATATTAATTTTTAAAAGCTTTAAATCATTTTCTAAATTGTTTTAATTCAAAAATTAAATCTTAAATTGCTATGGGTACACAGAATTGTACCCAACAGAATGCAAGTGTGGCTGGCAGGTGGGGTCAAGGGTGGTCCAGTCAGCATTTGACCAGTCAACTGTTGACTGGTCAACAGGGTCAAAGAGGGCCCACCTGTCATAGACTGGGTCAACCCAGTTAACAGTTTGACTGGTCAAACTGGACAGGGGGCCCACATGTCATTGACTGATATCTAATTAACCTAATTAATTGGTTTAATTAGCAGATTAATTAGGTTAAGTTAATTAGGTTAATTAGTTAGAATTAATTTAGTTAATTAATTAACTTAATTAATTGATTAATTAATATCTTTATTTTTATTTTATTTAGTAGTTTTTTTAACCCTTTTTTTAAGCATTCTGGGGCGTGGGCCCCACATGTCATCGGGCCATAGGGCCATAGCAGGCGAGCGGGTTAACGGGCGGGCACCCGTGCCCGAGGGGCACTACGCCCAGACGCAGGCGAGGCCACTGGCGACGGGGGGGGGGGGGCTGCCGGGCGCCGCGGCGAGGTTGGTGAGATGGGGGGGGGCGACGCAGGGAGGCTGCACCGGACAACGACGGCGAGCGCGGGGCGGCGGTTGGAGACAAGGCCAGGGACGGCAGCAGCAGTAGCAGATGCAGCTGCGGGGAGGCGCGGGGCGGCATGGTGGCCAGCGGCAGGAGGCCAGGACGCCGAGGAGCGGCCATGGCAGTGCCGGAGCGTGGCCGGTCTGAGGCCGGGCCGCGCACGGCGGTCGCGGGGAGCCAGCAGCGGCGGGTGGGCGCGCGCGGGGGCGACGGGCGCAGCCGGACGCGGCCACCGCGCGTGTGAGGCGGTGCGGGGCGAGCAAGGCGCGCGGGCGGGTCGTGGCGGCTGGGCGCGCGCGCGGCAGAGCGGTCGAGGGGGGAGAGGCACAGCGGGGCAACGACGGCGTGCGTGCGCGAGCATGTGAAAGACAGGGAGAGAAAGGAGGGGCGCATGCTCACGGTGGCCGTAGGGGAGTGGCAGTGGGGCGCGAGGAGGTGACGGGGACGACGGCATCGGAGAGGAAGCAGGCCGGCGTGGAAGGTCCGGCGAGGTCCAGGCGGTCCGGGCGGCAGTGGACTCCTCTGGATCCCGACCCAGATCGGGAGAGAGGAGGGGGGGCGACGCGGGGTCGAGGCGATGGGGTGCCCGGCGACTGGGTTGGGACGCTGGCGTCGTGAGGTGGGGCGGGGTCGGTGGGCATCGAGGCGGCGATGGGGCGATGGGATCGGGGGGGGGGGGGTTTGCCCCGATCCAGATCCGGGAAGGCGAGAGGGAGGAGTGGGACGAGGGGGAGGGAGTGGGGATCGGGAGAGGGTTTGGGAGAGTGGATAAGGAGGGGGGGTAGTGGGGGGGGGGGGCGGCCTGGGCCTGTGGCCGAGTGGGCCGGCCGGCAGCTGGGCCGGAGCCCAGTGGGGGGGGGTCCTTTTCTCTTTTTTTTGTTAGTTTTTTTTTGTTTTATTTATTTATTTTCTCGGTTTCTTTTAATTTTACTCTATATGCACTTTCTTTATTAATAATATATCAACTCAGCCCCTAAATTGGCATTATTAGTTAGGCTACTGTCATAAATAATTTGGCACTAAATAAATTAGTTTTACATTTGTTTATTATCCAAAAGTATTTAATAATTGTTTTAGCCCCTCTTTTTATTTAGTTTAGGCACTTAAACATTTTGAAAAAGGTTGGTTCCAACACCCAAAATAAGTTACGGATTAATTGCCACATGATGATCATTTTAGTTTTGACCTTTGAAAACTTTAATTGTTTGACTTGATTTTAAATTTGAATTCAAACCATTTTTGAATCATCGCGAGATTAATAACAGTCATCGAGGTGACGTGGCATCATTAGCGTGGAATTACTGTAGCCTAATTATCCGGGCGTCACAATTCTCCTCCACTACAAGAAATCTCGTCCCGAGATTTAAGAGGGGAGTAAGGGGGAAAGGTCTGGTTACGAAATTCTAACGGATCTTCTCGAAGAAGTTAATCCCTTTCGTTGATGTCTTCAATCCTTTATTCCAATGCATCATGATAAACTTTTCATCATTTCTTCGGGAACTCCATCGTACTCACGAATAGGTAAGGGGCAGCTCTGCCACGATAGGATGTTATAAGGGAAAATCATCTGGGGTATCCCAAGAACGAACATATGAGTATCTCTCGAGTTGAACAAATGATACACATCGAGAGCAAAGTAGGACAGTGCAATAAGAAGTTTTGAGCGGATAGGCAATCATTCATTGCCTGAAACTTAGTGTGAAAGGGGTTCAGAGCAATGGGAATAAGTATTGTGTCTGATTCCAGAATAGATCGCTAGGACGGTGGCCCGGGAATTACATACGAGGCCACGTGCGAGTAAATAACTTTGGAAATAGGGGGTGTACAGGACAGTCAGGTTTCGATCCTGTGGAACTGTGGGTTATGGGCCCACCATGTGGGTTAAAATAGGGATGGGCGTTGACATCTTGCATGGTCATGATAGCAAGGCATGTCAGAGGGTAGACTATCAGTTATGTCGACAACAACATCGGTACCAAGGGCGAGGGACGAAGAGAACCATTTTCCTGCTCGTTGAACGAGGCGGACCAATATGCAAAGTTCTCATCCACCGGTGGTTACCAGAATGTGATCAACGATAGTAACAGGGTCTTGCTGACAGAAATGTACAACGAGGTGTTTACACAAGCAGGAGAAGGTTACTGCTTAGATCATATAGATCACAAGAAGGTTAAACCAAACAATGGAAAGGAAAATATGATTACCACACTGACAGAACAATGGAAAGGAAAATGTGTTAAAACACATATTCCGGGGTTATATCCTTCCCAAGGACAAACAGAGCATGATATCCGTGGCAGGATATCATGTAGAAAACCCTTTAAGTAAGGGGAGAGAAATTTCATGACAGTACCCATACAACGGTGTTTGGATAATGGTTAAAGAAAACTTAGCATTGCGCTTTCAATGCTCTTATTGAAAATCGGAGTACCACAAACATGCTTCAAGAAGCATTGACAAGGTATTCAAGCAAAGGTCAGACTTTGGAAACACAAAGGATCCATCAGGAATAGCTTGTGAAATAAGTCTTACAATTTCCTCACGGAAGAATGGCTAAACTTGCTAAAAAGGATACTACAACAATAGGTCCTCCGGCCAGGTGTGCTAGGCCTGACATAACCTTACCGGGTCATATATAAAGACCAACATTATAACTCTTGGAAATAAGTTCCAACCATCATATCTGACCGAGATTCAGATCTGATTGGTGTCACGATACCTCAGACTTAGGATGCCTGAGAAGAAAAGGTGCGGCACAATTTGACGAGATGACATTGTAAGTTTCTCGGGAAATGAACTATGGAAGCGAGTTCCGAAACAAGAGTTCATCAGTAAACCAAGGAGAGGATGAGGAGGTGGCTGATAGGCTCAGCAACAAATCATCGCGATTTCCAAAGGATTGATTTCCACAATTATGTGAACAAGGAAATATCATTTGTCGGATCAAATGTCATAATGATGTATGCTCGAGGGAAACATACACAACTGAACAATGATAGAAGGGTGCAACCAGGAATCTGGACCAGGTAGCACGATCAATGTTTGAATGATGATTCAATAATCAATAGACTTAGAATGAAACTGTAGACCATTAACTTCAAGCAATAGGGTTGCTAGAAGTTTAGAATTTGCACAACACAGACCATTAGTTGGTATTCCGGTTAGAAACAATACGGAGACCAAGAGATGAACGCAAAAGGCGAGAGATATTACTATATCAAGAATTCTCAAGAGGTGGTAAAATTACCACGACATTCTTGACATAAAAGGTGGTAACATTCCAAGGTAAGGAAGAACAAATGCTGTATAGCAAGGATCTCAAGGTATAACTCAAAACACGAATAAGTTTGTGTTGGAGGGAAGGCAATAAAGTGGCCGATGATAATACAATTCACCGGGGGCAAGGATGGTATTTCTCATCATGAATTCAATTGATATCCAGGAAGACCTCATAAGGTTGATGATCTTCACGGCACATTGGTCGAGAGATTTCAAGATGTAATCAATCAGTGACAACATCAAATCAAAGGAATGATGAAGCGGAAGGTTATTGGAAACATGTGTAGGACACAAACTTGAAATCAAGCTTGTTGTTCAAGGTGAACTGATATGACGAGGAAGATCGACGTAAGCTTAGCTCATCATCGAAAGTTGTGCTCCGGGATTAAGGACCAGGTAGCACAGTTAAAATTTAGCACGATAATGATATAGCCGATCAGGCTAGGAATGACATGATCGAGTACAAACTCGGACTTAAGGAGGATTATCAAGAGTTGCTGAACCGTAGTGCAGACTCGGTTCAGTTATCGGTGTCTTTGAGTGTTTAATAACTCAGAGCCCATGAAAACTGTAATCAGTGAGAATGTAGTACTTGATGAAGAACTCATAAGAAGTTATGCAGTTTCAAGATAATCTCGAGATACCAGGGGGTAATACTCGAAGACGGATCAAAGTAGAGGTTGGACCAAGGTATTGATCCACATGAGACAAGTGCTTACACTTGCATCGAAAATGGTATTTAGAAGAGAACATGGTCGGAACCACGATTGTAAAAGGCCGGATCCCAGATATAAGATGAACTTATACCAAGGGAACTAATAACATTTACAAGAAGCTTCGATGATAAGTTTCACATCGGGTCCATGGGCATGAACGCAAAGGCTCAAGGTCGACTCCCAATTCTTCCATGCATAACCTTTCATTTTACTTCTCGCTTTTGATGAAGTTGTAGTATAGAAATTTTATCTAGCAAAATACCAGAAGAGTATGACTCGTGAAAACCTTCGAGTTCACACAGTTTAGAGAAGGCATATGTTCAACCCATCAGGGCATCTTAGGAGTATATACCACAAATTTCAAGAATAAATAACACCAGCTCGATAGTAGAGCATGTTTGAGAAAGCAGAGGATACAATTTACCAAAGGTACTATGTATCCGAGGAAAGGCTCACAGACTTATTGAATATGAAGGACGTTGTCGGATAAAATCACGCAAATGATCTGGTGGTACTCCAGGGATCTGGTGTGAGCATCGGTACTCAACCGGAGGGAGAAACAATGCAAGGAGATCAGACTTTAGAAACAACTGACTAATTCAAGGCTCAAATGCAAAGAATTATCAATTCCAAGACAAGGGATCAGAAGCAATGCTCTGATCAGGGATGGATAAGTTGAATAGCCTTAAGGGTACAATCGACAGCAATTTGATTGGTCGAGATCCAGCTCATGTTTTAAAATAACGTCTAAGCCGGAAAGATAATTTAAAAGGATCAACTGATGATTGCGTGCATTCGCACTCAAGTTGAATCAATAGGATCAAAAGACGATGCTTAAGGATACTAACGAATATCGCCAGACATATGGAAAGCATCCATAATGCAAGCAGGCAAGTATTGCAGAGCAATAAGCTACTAAGGATTTTTGGAGGATCGAATAGTATTTCGAAGACCATTGTGAAACACATGAACAACTGGGGATGAGTGGATACTCGACAAGTGCGAGAATTATCCGTAGGGGGTGTATATGTGGAAAATGAACTGCAAGGCAGTAGGCACAAAGTATTCTTGTAACAATAGAATGAATTTCGATGTATCTTGTAATAACAAGACCATCTGGGGATGACTGTAAAAATAACTACTGTAAGTAGTTATCCTTAAGGGTTTACGGTGGAAGGGGAATTGCAAGAGGGATGGCACAAAGTCTCGAGAAATTATCGGAGAGTATTATCAGAATCTTCCGTTGAAGCAGTCGATCATCCGTAATGAAAGGGTTCTCCGGCAGGAAGTGGTAACGAGAACCTAGAGTTAGATTTTAGCAAAATCATTTAACCTGAATAGAAGAGAGATCAGAGTCCCAGAGTATAGATCGAGGAATAAAAGATCCTAATAACACCTAGATGGCGACGTTGGCCCGTAAGGCACACAACCATGTTAGTAAAAAGTTTTGCAATGTCTAGACTCGACTGCGGCCAAGGAGTGTGGAAGGGGGTTTCCTACAGGCAGTCGGCTCTGATACCAACTTGTGACGCCCCCGATTTAATCGTACACTAATCATACACACAAACGTGTACGATCAAGATCAGGGACTCACGGGAAGATATCACAACACAACTCTACAAATAAAATAAGTCATACAAGCATCATATTACAAGCCAGGGGCCTCGAGGGCTCGAATACAAGAGCTCGATCATAGACGAGTCAGCGGAAGCAACAATATCTGAGTACAGACATAAGTTAAACAAGTTTCCATAAGATGGCTAGCACAAACTGGGATACAGATCGAAAGAGGCGCAGGCCTCCTGCCTGGGATCCTCCTAAGCTACTCCTGGTCGTCGTCAGCGGGCAACACGTAGTAGTAGGCACCTCCGGTGTAGCAGGAGTCGTCGTCGACGGTGGCATCTGGCTCCTGGGCTCCGACATCTGGTTGCGACAACCAGGTAGAAGGGATAGAGGGAAAAGAAGGAGAAAGCAACCGTGAGTACTCATCCAAAGTACTCGCAAGCAAGGAGCTACACTACATATGTATGCATTGGTATCAACTGGGATAAGGCTATCATATATGGACTGAACTGCAGAATGCCGGAATAAGAGGGGGATAGCTAGTCCTGTCGAAGACTACGCTTCTGGCAGCCTCCGTCTTGCAGCATATAGAAGAGAGTAGACTGAAGACCTCCAAGTAGCATCGCATCGCATAAACCTAACCGATGATCCTCCCCTTGTCGCCCTGTGAGAGAGCGACCACCGGTTGTATCTGGCACTTGGAAGGGTGTGTTTTATTAAGTATCCGGTTCTAGTTGTCATAAGGTCAAGGTACAACTCCGGGTCGTCCTTTTACCGAGGGACACGGCTATTCGAATAGATAAACTTCCCTGCAGGGGTGCACCACATACCCCAACACGCTCGATCCCATTTGGCCGGACACACTTTTCTGGGTCATGCCCGGCCTCGGAAGATCAACACGTCGCAGCCCTACCTAGGCACAACAGAGAGGTCAGCACGCCGGTCTAAATCCTATGGCGCAGGGGTCTGGGCCCATCGCCCTTTGCACACCTGCACGTTGCGTACGCGGCCGGAAGCAGACCTAGCCTAGTGGCTTTCCAGTCCAATCCGGCGCGCGCCACTCAGTCGCTGACGTCACGAAGGCTTCGGCTGATACCACGACGTCGGGATACCCATAACTACTCCCGCGTAGATGGTTAGTGCGTATAGACCAAATGGCCAGACTCAGATCAAATACCCAGATCTCGTTAAGCGTGTTAAGTGTCCGCGAATGCCGACCAGGGCCAGGCCCACCTCTCTCCTAGGTGGTCGGAACCTGCCCTGTCGCTCCGCCACAAAGATCCACACAGAGGGCCGTCGGGACAAAGGTCCTTTCAGCCCCCAATCCGTGAATCACTCGCGGGTACTCCTCGAGCCAACCCGACTTTGGTCACCACATGTATCATATTTAAAGTATATAGTATATACTCGTGATCACCTCCCGAGTGATCACGGCCCGATAGTATAGCATGGCAGACGGACAAGTATGTAGGGCCACTGATGATAAACTAGCATCCTATACTAAGCATTAGGTTTGCAGGTAAAGGTAACAACAGTAGTAGCAAGGACAGGCTATGCATCAGTATAGGAATAACGGGAAGCAGTAACAGGCTACACTACTCTAATGCAAGCAGTATAGAGAAGAGTAGGCGATATCTGGTGATCAAAGGGGGGGCTTGCCTGGTTGCTCTGGCAAGAGAGAGGGGTCGTCAACTCCGTAGTCGTACTGGGAAGCAGCGGCGTCGGTCTCGGAGTCTATCGAGAGAAGAGGGGGGGAGAAACAATAAATATTTATACAAGCATATGCATAGTGATGCATGACATGACAAGTAACGGCGTTAGAGGTGCCCTAACGCGGTAGTAGGTGATACCGGTGAAGGGGGGAAACATCCGGGAAAGTATCCCCGACGTTTCGCGTTTTCGGGCAGAGGGGCCGGAGGGGGAAAGTTGCGAGTTCGATAGGTTAGGGAGGTGTGGTGGACGAACGGACTGCGTATCCGGATTCGTCTCGTCGTTCTGAGCAACTTTCATGTACAAAGTATTTTCATCCGAGCTACGGATTATTTTATATTAATTTTTAAAAGCTTTAAATCATTTTCTAAATTGTTTTAATTCAAAAATTAAATCTTAAATTGCTATGGGTACACAGAATTGTACCCAACAGAATGCAAGTGTGGCTGGCAGGTGGGGTCAAGGGTGGTCCAGTCAGCATTTGACCAGTCAACTGTTGACTGGTCAACAGGGTCAAAGAGGGCCCACCTGTCATAGACTGGGTCAACCCAGTTAACAGTTTGACTGGTCAAACTGGACAGGGGGCCCACATGTCATTGACTGATATCTAATTAACCTAATTAATTGGTTTAATTAGCAGATTAATTAGGTTAAGTTAATTAGGTTAATTAGTTAGAATTAATTTAGTTAATTAATTAACTTAATTAATTGATTAATTAATATCTTTATTTTTATTTTATTTAGTAGTTTTTTTAACCCTTTTTTTTAAGCATTCTGGGGCGTGGGCCCCACATGTCATCGGGCCATAGGGCCATAGCAGGCGAGCGGGTTAACGGGCGGGCACCCGTGCCCGAGGGGCACTACGCCCAGACGCAGGCGAGGCCACTGGCGACGGGGGGGGGGGGGGGGCTGCCGGGCGCCGCGGCGAGGTTGGTGAGATGGGGGGGGCGACGCAGGGAGGCTGCACCGGACAACGACGGCGAGCGCGGGGCGGCGGTTGGAGACAAGGCCAGGGACGGCAGCAGCAGTAGCAGATGCAGCTGCGGGGAGGCGCGGGGCGGCATGGTGGCCAGCGGCAGGAGGCCAGGACGCCGAGGAGCGGCCATGGCAGTGCCGGAGCGTGGCCGGTCTAAGGCCGGGCCGCGCACGGCGGTCGCGGGGAGCCAGCAGCGGCGGGTGGGCGCGCGCGGGGGCGACGGGCGCAGCCGGACGCGGCCACCGCGCGTGTGAGGCGGTGCGGGGCGAGCAAGGCGCGCGGGCGGGTCGTGGCGGCTGGGCGCGCGCGCGGCAGAGCGGTCGAGGGGGGAGAGGCACAGCGGGGCAACGACGGCGTGCGTGCGCGAGCATGTGAAAGACAGGGAGAGAAAGGAGGGGCGCATGCTCACGGTGGCCGTAGGGGAGTGGCAGTGGGGCGCGAGGAGGTGACGGGGACGACGGCATCGGAGAGGAAGCAGGCCGGCGTGGAAGGTCCGGCGAGGTCCAGGCGGTCCGGGCGGCAGTGGACTCCTCTGGATCCCGACCCAGATCGGGAGAGAGGAGGGGGGGGGGGGGGGGCGACGCGGGGTCGAGGCGATGGGGTGCCCGGCGACTGGGTTGGGACGCTGGCGTCGTGAGGTGGGGCGGGGTCGGTGGGCATCGAGGCGGCGATGGGGCGATGGGATCGGGGGGGGGGGGGGGGTTTGCCCCGATCCAGATCCGGGAAGGCGAGAGGGAGGAGTGGGACGAGGGGGAGGGAGTGGGGATCGGGAGAGGGTTCGGGACAGTGGATAAGGAGGGGGGGTAGTGGGAGGGGGGGCGGCCTGGGCCTGTGGCCGAGTGGGCCGGCCGGCAGCTGGGCCGGAGCCCAGTGGGGGGGGGGGTCCTTTTCTCTTTTTTTTGTTAGTTTTGTTTTTTTGTTTTTTTTATTTATTTTCTCGGTTTCTTTTAATTTTACTCTATATGCACTTTCTTTATTAATAATATATCAACTCAGCCCCTAAATTGGCATTATTAGTTAGGCTACTGTCATAAATAATTTGGCATTAAATAAATTAGTTTTACATTTGTTTATTATCCAAAAGTATTTAATAATTGTTTTAGCCCCTCTTTTTATTTAGTTTAGGCACTTAAACATTTTGAAAAAGGTTGGTTCCAACACCCAAAATAAGTTACGGATTAATTGCCACATGATGATCATTTTAGTTTTGACCTTTGAAAACTTTAATTGTTTGACTTGATTTTAAATTTGAATTCAAACCATTTTTGAACCATCGCGAGATTAATAACAGTCATCGAGGTGACGTGGCATCATTAGCGTGGAATTACTGTAGCCTAATTATCCGGGCGTCACATGATGCGCCATTAGTGTGGAAGACACTAATGGCGCACCGGGCACAAGGTGTGCCACGAGTAACAATTTTTTTTCATTTTTACAAACATACTAATGGCGCATCCGGGCAAAGTGCGCCATTAGTAGTTCTAACTAGTAATGGCGCACCAGCCATGGAGTGCGCCACTACTGTATTTTGCAAAACTACTAATGGCGCACCGTGGCAAAGTGCGCCATTACTAGTTTAAACTAGTAATGGCGCACCATGGCAAAGTGCGCCATTACTAGTTTAAACTAGTAATGGCGCACTCTGCCATGGTGCGCCATTAGTATATATATATATTTTTTACTTTTGCAAAACTGCTAATGGCGCACGGCCAGCAGGTGCGCCATTAGTATGTTGGGTTACTAATGGCGCATGGCTGTATGGTGCGCCATTAGTAACCTGGGACCAGCTAGATATTTTGGACAGCCACACCTACACACTCACTTTCTCCACTTCATTCCCTCCACCTCCTTCTCCAAGCTTGTCGGCTGCCTCCTCCTCCTCACCTCATTTGCACCATAGATTCATCAAAATTAAGTGGTGAAATTACCTTTTTTTTGATAGGTAAGTAAGGGGAAAGCTATCTTCATGTTGTAGATCTACTTTTTTTCTCCCTAGCTCGCTCCAACAACATGCACATGCACTTTTTGTGGCCTAGCTAGATCTATGTATGTTTGTGGTGTTGCATATGTTTGTGGTGTTGCATATATGTTTGTGTTTGCAGGTACCGGTATTTGAAATGCGATAGTTGCCAATATTTTGCCGGAATGTTGATTCATTTCCGTTTCGGCGAGAATTTTGGCACTATGCATTCTTTTTGGTCCTATTTTTAGGGAAAGTCATGCCAAAATTTTTCTTGGTTCTAAAATATCATTTTGCTCTACCCCGCAAGCAACCATGGTCCGCACGATGACCGAAGGCATCGTGAATAGGTTTTTGAGCTCTGCGAAGGTCGAGATGCTTCAAAAGAACGAGACGGAGATAAGATGTCCGTGTCGAAGATGCAAGCTGAAGAGCCTTATCGCGGACCCGGATTCCGGGCAGGTGCGGGACCACCTGCTCTTGCGTGGTTTCTTGGATGGCTATCGGTGGCAAGGTGATGAAGATGACTATGAAGTCGTCCGTGGGGGCCGGGCAAGAAATGAGGAAGGGTAGCAAGACAACCACCGCGGCACGGGCGGGCGAGAAGACGAAGAATCTCCAGGACATGATCACGACGGTGCTGTACACAGTCATCATGTAGAAGATGCCGGACATGATGATGAGGAAGATGCCGGAGCAGACGAAGGGCATGATCATGAAGATGAAGATGCCGGCGGAGCAGACGACGATGGACCATCGATGGGCTGGGTGCAGGACCCTCATATTCAAGAGCTGCTTCTCAAGCAGACGGATAATGCAAGAGCTGCCGCCCGAGAGAAAGCCAAGCTGGATCAACTAGAGATAGACGCGGTTACTCCATTGTATGAAGGATGCAGACCCGAGGATACCCGCCTGAAAGTAACGCTCATGGCTTTGGAGATGAAGGTAAAACACAAAATGACCAACGCATGCTTCGATGAGAACATGTCATTCTGGCACAAACGTCTTCCCAAGGGGAACAAGTGCCTGACCAGTTTCGAGGAGGCGAAGAAAGTCGTGTGTCCTCTGGATTTACCGCACGTGAAATACCATGTGTGCATGAACAATTGCATCATTTATCGGGGCGAGCACGCGGAGTCTACCATATGTCTGGTGAGCGGCGTAACTCGATACAAGAAGAGGAAGAAAGCTCCTCGAAAAGTGGTGTGGTACTTTCCGATCACTCCTCGTCTGCAGCGGTATTTCACGGACCCTAAGGTAGCAAAGCTCCTGCGTTGGCATGCGGATAGGGAGGAGAAGAAGCGAGAAGATAACGCAATTGATCCGGAGATAAATAAAAAAGACAAGATGCTGAGTCACCCTAAGGATGGGAGCCAGTGGCAAGCGTTGAACTTCGAACACCCAGAATTTGGGAAGGATCCAAGGAACATCGTGCTGGGCGCGAGCACCGATGGAGTCAATCTGTTTGGCAGCCAAAGAAGCACACATAGCACCTGGCCTGTGTTTGTGTGGATGTACAACCTTCCCCCCTGGTTGTGCATGAAGAGGAAGTACATTCACATGAGTATGCTAATTGAAGGGCCAAAACAACCAGGGAACACCATCAATTTGTATCTGGGGCTGCTGAAAGAGGAGTTAGACACGCTGTGGAAAACGCCAGCCAATACGTGGGACGCCGCAGAGAAAGAATATTTCCCTATGAGAGCCGCACTGCTCACGACGGTGCACGACTATCTCGGTTACGGATATCTCGCGGGGCAGGTAGTCCACGGATTTTCTGGATGCGTCAGGTGCATGGATGACACAACATATCGTCAGCTAGATAGAGATCCCGGGTCTTCGAAAACCGTGTTCATGGGACATCGAAGGTGGCTTCGCGATGATGACCCGTGGAGGAAATGCAAGGATCTATTCGATGGTGAAACCGAACCCAGAAGACGCCCGCGTACGAGGAGCGGTGAGGAAATAGACGGGCTGTTGAAAAATTGGAAAGATTGCCCACTGCCGGGAAAGAAGCAAAAGGCGCCATGGCCGGGAAAGAAGCGAAAGGCGCCAGAGCCACTGCTGAAGGTATGGAAAACGAGGTCTGTTTTCTAGGACTTGCCGTACTGGAAGATCCACCGTGTGCCTCACAGCCTTGATGCCATGCATATCACGAAGAACATGTGTGAGAGTCTGCTTGGGACCCTGCTGAACATGCCAGAGAGGACCAAAGATGGGCCGAAAGCAAGGGCAGACTTGAAATCAATGGGCATCAGGCAGGAGCTTCACGCTAATGATGATGATGATGATGAGGCGAAGCAGGACACAGAAAGTCGTCGCAAAGGAAAAAAGGCCAAGAAGACCGGAAATGACTACCCTCCCGCGTGCTTCACTCTAAGTCAGGAGGAGATCGAGCAGTTTTTCACCTGCCTCGTAGGAGTAAAACTTCCTTACGGTTACGCGGGGAAGATAAGCAGATACCTAGACCCAGCGAAGCAGAAGTTCAGTGGGATGAAGTCTCACGACTGTCATGTGCTGATGACGCAGATACTTCCAGTTGCAATCCGTGGGATCATGGACGCGCACGTCCGTGAAACGCTATTTGGCCTATGCAACTTTTCGACGCCATCTCTCGGAAGTCGGTTGGCGTGAGGCAACTCATAAGGCTACAGGAAGAGATCGTGGTGATACTATGCGATCTTGAGATGTACTTCCCGCCCGCATTCTTCGACGTTATGGTGCATCTGCTGGTCCCTATCATGGAGGATATCATCCAACTCAGGCCGACGTTCCTGCACAGCATGATGCCGTTCGAAAGGATGAATGGTGTCATCAAAGGATACGTTCGCAACATGTCACGTCCAGAGGGAAGTATAGCCAGTGGCTTTCTGACCGAAGAGTGCATCTCCTACTGCATGAATTATCTAGGCATCGAGAACCCCGTTGGTCTTCCCGTCAACAGGCACCTCGGCAGGCTCGCTAGATGGGGTCACCGTGAGGGTCGCCGCGAAATGCATGTCGACTTTGAGGGTCGACTCGCCGACTTTGAAAGAGCAAACCTAGTCGCGCTACAACACATAGACGTGGTCGATCCTTGGTTGGTAGAGTACAAAACCTTTATTAAGAAGATGTACAATGACCGAGGCCAACAGAGGACGGACGGAGATATAATCAAAGAGCACAACTCATGTTTCACGCGTTGGTTCAAGCAGAAGCTTCCGTCGTACCCTTTACATGAGGATTCTTCCGCGGAAGAACAACTCATATTCGCCTTGTCACAGGGCGCCGAGCACAACCTAATGACCTATGAGGCGTATGATATCAACGGCTACACATTCTAGACCGAGGACAAGGACATGAAGAGCGATGGTTATGAGAACTCCGGGGTAACGATGGAATCCTACATTAGTAACGACAAGGACAGATACTACAGAAGGATCGAGGAGATCTGGGAGCTGAGCTACGCTGGAGAGAAGGTCCCGATGTTCCGTGTCATATGGGCCAAGAGCGTCCTAAAAGAAGACCGGTATTTCACCACCATGGTTATACCCGAAGCCAAATCCAAGACCGCGGGCGCAAACGTCACCGCGGAAAATGAGCCATGGGTACTGGCTTCCCAAGTGGACCAATGCTTCTTCATTACCGACCCGTCAAAGCCCAGTCGTGTTGTCGTGAGGAGAGGCAAAAGGAAGATCATCGGAATGGATGGAGTAGCCAATGAGCAAGATTTCGACAAGTACGGCGACCCGAAGATCGAACATGACAACGAGCATACACCACAAGATAAAGCAGGACCACCCTACCTAAAGGACGTTCGTTCCACAGAAGAACTCCATTTGCGAAAAAGAAGGGCAAGAAGATTGTGAACAGATAGCTAGCTAAGATAGATTGTATTTAAATTGTAGCCTTCATTTCTCGATTGTATTTCATGGGCACTTTAATTTTGAACTCATGAATATTTTTTAAATTTCATGGACACTCGATCTCGATCCCCCTCCATCTCGATCGCTATCCCACCTCGCCAGATTCGGTCCCCCTCGCCGCCGAGCACCCCCCGCACCCTCTCCCCTGCTCCACCGGCCGCCGCCGCCGACCCCCCACACCCTCCCTGGCCCACTCCACCGTGACAAATGAATGCAACTAAAATTGCAAAAAAAAAAACAAATTTAAACAAGTTATTACTGTTTTTATAAAAAATATTACTGTTATGATTTAAACAAGTTTGAACATATTTAAACACAAATAAATATCAAACAACATTTTAAATGTTGTTAACATGTCAACAAACTGCATATTATTTTTCTACATGAAATTCTGAGCATCTAGCATATGTGACATGCTATATTTGGATGCATGGATAAAAATATATGTGCAAAGAAAAAAAATGCATAAAAACAAAAATTGGGGAGCCTGGGAATCAAACCCAGGACCTCCTAGTGTGTGTGCTGCGTGCTGACCAGTCGGGCTAGTGTGTGTGTTGTGATGGGGATACGGTTAGGGGGAATATAACCTGAGTGCTTGAACTGTAATCAAAACAAAATTCTAATGGCGCACTAGGGGGAGGTGCACCATCGCTATCGTCGTACTTATGGCGCACTAGGGGGAGGTGCACCATTGCTAACCCTCCCCCACTCCACCTATTCCCCTCCCTCGCCAGATCCCCACTCGGCCTAATTTTGCCCCCTCCGCCCCAACTGTACGCCGCCGCCCCGCCTTGCTCCGCCCCCTCCGTCCGCCGCGCCTGCACGCTGTTGGCGACGCCGCCGCCTCTCCTTCTCCGCCTTCTTCTTCCATGCCTTCCCTGCCTCTCCTTCCCCGCGAAGAAGCTGCCCGTCCTGGCCTAATCGAGCCCACCCCCGCCGCCCACGCGCCCCCACCACCGCAGCTCCCCCGCGCCACTGCCCCCGCTCCCCCTTCACCGACCTCGTCGTCCACGCACGGCTACTCCTTCTGGCTGTGGTCTTGCACAGGCCCCGAGCCCTAGGGTTCCGGCTCCAAGGTGGGTGGCAAGCTCGCTGGCGCAACCCCGGCGCCGTGTACGACCTCGACTACATATTCGCAGGTGAGCCCCTCCCCTCTCCCCCTTCCCCTTCCTTCTTCTTCGGGAATAATCAGTCATTCAGGAACAACAGATAGGTTTTTGGTGATAAATGGTCTGTTCATGTAACTGTGCTTATAATCAGTCATTCGGGAACAATCAGTCATTCGGGAACAATCAGTCAGATCTTTTGTATCCGTGCATATAATCAATACTACCATAATCCCCAATCTGGTACCTAATTGGTGATAAATGGTCTGTTCATGTGTTGTGCTTGAGTGAGTGATGTGGGAAAACATCAAGAACATGGAGGTGTTGGCACTGAGCTGTGATGTACTAGTATTCAAAGATATGCCTATACTGAAATGTATTAACATGAAAAAGTTTGGCGTTGGAACTGTGTAGTACCTGGAATTTGAACAAGAAGCTGATCCTGCCCATTGTCGACAAGCGGAGCAAGGGGAAGGTGGATAAGTGTGCATGGTGAGCCCGGTCTCTGATCTGATCTGGTATCCTTGTGAACTAGTAGCAACTGTGTTGTTGTAGCTGTGCACTCATGATGGAATGCTGCAGTGCTTTATGTAGTTTTTGCTATCTTAGCTCTTATGGTAACATCAGTTAGGAGTAGTGTTAGCAACAAGTAGAATATGCTAGGAGTACTATGTTTGGACAATCAAATGTGTTCACAAATGAAATGATCCACGTAGGTCTTAATGGTGACAATACTAATTTTAGTATGTTGGTTGAGACCTGAGTTGATTTGTGCTAGTTCTAGGCTGATGAAAAAGTATCCTTCTGATATATTTGTCAAGGTGTTTGCGGTAGTGCCCAAACAATAGATAATGGGCTGTAGTGCTTTCTGTTCTACCTTAGTATGCTATCACTTAGCATGGCAGATTAATCTGCCCTATGTATGTGTTTAATTACATTCATGGTTGCTTTATGTGTTTGTTGATTATGCAGGTTCCCTGGATAGGCCTCTGGGTGAGTGCATCATCGACTCTTGCTGCAGCTTCTCGTGCTACTTCCAAGGTTTGCTCCTACATGTCCCTTTGAGAGTTTGAGCACTTGAACTGTGGCTTTATTTGCCCCTTGAAGGCTTTTAGTGTTACGTTAATAACTTCTATAGTGGCTACAGCACGTGCTATAAATCCAGATTGTACTTTAGTTCTAGATTTCTATACATGCCACCTTATTGTGATTAGTTAGGTTAGTTTAGTTCCAGATGTCTGAAATATACTTATTGTTCAGGGTTGATTGCAAATTAGTTTTGGTGCCTCCAGTGGAGTAAAGTGTGGAGAGCCAAGAAGCTTTATCTCTTTAAATTCAGTTAATTTCCTTACTAAAATTAGGTTGTTGCCTTGATACAGTATTGTACAGTGGCTCTGCCTCTGGAAATTTTATTTGATTGTGAGATGATTGGATTTTGAAATGTAGGCATATGGTACTGAACTATAGTACTGCTGTTGTATATAAATGGGATGCTGTAGAACTGTTCTTCATCTTTATAGTGCTGTTGTATAGAAATATGCTGAATTCTCTGCTTTGATTGTTGCAAAAAAATGGGTCCTGGGAGACGCCGCTGCTGCTTGAGGTCCTTGAGAGGCCCTTCGTGTCGTGATGAATTTGCAGGTACCCCGAGAGGCCCTTGAGTTTGTCGGAATGTCGATTAACTTCTGTTCCGGCAAATTCGGGTACTCCATATGTCCTATTTTCAGCAAAGGTCATGCTGAAATTTTCCATGAATTTTAGCATTACTTTGCTAAAAATCGGACATATGGGGTACTTGCGACTAATGCATGGGCCGGGGTATCTTAGTACTTAGTTAAGTAGGATCAACTGCCCCGCCATTCTTGCTGCATTAAACCATAGGTGGCAATAGAGCCAAGTGATTAGGCCCAACTTAGAATTCTCCTTAGCATCGATAAACCCTAGATGATAAACCCAACATAGGTGGCAATAGAGCCAAGTGATTAGTGCCAAGTGATTAGGCCTAACCTAGTGTGCCTCGGCATCGATAAACCCTAAATGATGAAAACTTAACTTAGCATTTAGGGTGCCTCGGCGTCAACAAACCCTAAATGATGAAACCTTGGCTTCTATAGGGTGCCTCGGTGTCGATGAGAACCTAAATGATGTACGCTTAGGCTTTTAGGGTGCCTCGGCATCGACAAACCCTAAATGATAAAAGCTTAGCTTTTAGGATGCCTCGATGTCGACAAACCCTAAATGATGAGACCATGATCTTGTTCCTTGACAATAACCAACTTTTTGACCAAACTATTTTCCTATTTAGAGCGAAACATGGCCCACAACGATGAGGCTGGCGGTTCGGGCGACAAGCAATTCTGGGAGCTGTCCCAGGAGTTGGAGGAAGAACCTCACCGCTATGAGGACACCGCGGAAGAACCGATCCTGACTACACAACCCCTAGTGGCGTCGGGGATGACACCGATGATGGCGCCACGGATGCCACCACTGATGATGGCGGCGCATGCACAGATGGCAGCCAACCGAAGAGGCAACGGAAGGACCGGCGCCCGAACGTGCTCGGAACCGCCAGGGAGGAATTTACTGAAGTGAACTCCGACGGGAATCCGACGGCGCCCAAACACGTAGTCATGGGGTACTCAATTCAGCTCGGGTGCATTCTCCGGAGCACCGTCTTGATTAACACCGAGAACCTAAGGCATAAGGACCGAGGGAATTTGCGCAGCCTCCTCTTCACGAAGCTGCACGAACGATACAAGTTCCCCGCTGAGTTTGCAAACACACGCCTCTCAGGGAATAAAGTGAACGGTGCCGCCCTCACGAGGATGAGCACGACCCTGTCTACTTGGAAAAGCACGGTCAAGGCAATGATTGAAAAAGGTGATAGTTATGAGAAGATCAAGGCGAAATATCCTTTGATGAGCGAAGATGGCTACAAGGAGTTCAAGATCAAGTGCGAGAGCCCCGCAACCTCCGAATCAAGTCAGTGGGGGAAAGAAATGCGGCAGTTGAACTTAGGGGTCCACCAACTCGGTCCCGGCGGTTACAGAGTGGCGGAGCCTTTATGGGACAAGGAGGACACAGAGCATGCTGAGCAAGGCCTACCGCCCCGCTTCGAGAAATACCATGACAAGCAGACCAGGAACTTTCTCAGGGCCCGGTACAAGGAGGACCCAGTAACAAAGGAGCTTACCACGGATCCGAAGACCAAGGCGCTTGAGCTTGTTCTGGTAAGGAATACACCCCCGCATAATTAGCTCCATATGGTTGCATTCTAATTAATCCCCAATATTTCTAAATGGTTCACGTTCCTTCCGCAGGACAAAGAAAGCAGTAGCGTGGGGTCGTCTCAGAGCTCCCCTTTCGACACCCCTTTGAATAGGGCGTTGAACGTAATGAAAAACAAGGATAAGCTCAGTAAGCCGACATCAGCTGGTCGTGTGGCCGGCAAAGGCTTGTCCACAAAATGGTCGTCATACTATACTGCTGGTGGGCGAAAGGAGAAAAAGACCAGCTCGGAAAGCCAGTCGCACGAGGTTGAAGCACACAAGGCACAAGTGGCGCGGATTCTGAAGCTTGTCCAAGAGCAAGTGGAACAACAACTGGGAACGAAGCTCAACGCCATGGTGCCTACGTTGATTCATGGGCTGACGACGTGGATTGCGGGCGGCCAACAGGGGCCTCCCCCGGTTCCCAGCTGCACGGCCAGCAACTCCCACAGCGCGCAAGCGGTATTCGTGTCTCCGATGGCGCCATTTGTGTCTCCGGCGGAGGCGGTATTCGTGTCTCCGGCGCTGGCACGGGCATTGGAGCTTAATGCACCCCGGGTGTATGCCGGCCGGCACCTCGCCAGCAAGCGGCCCCTCCGTCAGTTGCACGCCCGCTGTTGGTGGTGCCTCGACATTAGCCGAGCTCGACGGCATCACGGTAACTAAGCCTCTTGGCCAATGACTTCATCTCCTTGCCTTTGACTGGGCATCCCTGACGCCCTACATGTTTTCGCAAGGCGCCGCTGACGTTCCTTGCACTCTCCTGCACTTCGTGGGCGGCGAGTTGGTCGATGTCGCTAAGGGCAGAATCGTTCAACCGGGTAACCCCATGTTCCACTGTAATCCGATGCCACCCACAGTGTATAGGGTTAAAGTGGTTCGGGTGCTGCCAGGCTGCGATGAGCTGTTACCTCTGATTCGACCCGCTGGGGCCGACGAAGAAGATGAGATGACCCTCAGCACCTGCGTAAGCTGGCCCCTGCTTTGGCCGAAGAGCCAGATTTGTTTGGAGGCGGGGGACACCACCCCACAGACAAGACCGCCAGTCGTGCCGGCACCAAGCCATGGCAAGAACGCCGCAACGCTACCGGACATGCCGGACATCCCTATGGCACAGGATCCGGACATGCATATGGCACAGGATCCGTACGACGACAACGACGATAGTACATTTACCAAGGTCAATAAGTACTTTGCCGAACATGGGTACGGTGACGAGTTTTGCGGGCCTCCTTCTCAAGAACCCAACCAAGACGACCGCGATCTAGCTGGTACGGCGGAGAAACCCAGTTGCAACAGGCGTCGTCTGGCGTTCAGTTCTCAGGAGACGCCTCCAGCTGCCGCCTTCACCGAGCCTCAGATAGCTGAGGTGGCAAATATGATCAGCCCCAACACGCTCAAGAAGGCGGTCTGTGAGTAGAACTCGGTCCCATTACAGCATATCAAGAAGAAGAGCCGGAAACGGAAGACTAAAAGGGGCGCCGGTGCGAGCCAGCCGGCACCGAGTACGATCCGTGCTCAGGACGGGCCACCTTCACCTAAGGATATCTCGAGGAGGGTGCATGTGGCGGGTAGGGCGATGCTACCGACAAATATGCTCAATGCTGCAACCGGTGCTACGCGGAGTCTGCACGACAGTGTTCTTTCTTTGGAGAAGCGGCGTCTCAGAGAGAATGATGTGGCATACCCGGTTTTTGTGGCCAAGGTGCCAGAGGGCAAGGGCTTTGTGGATGGCGACATCGGGGGTACGATCGTCCTGCAGTTTGATGACATCTTTGCTATGTTTAACCTTCATCCGCTGCACTACACCTTCGTTCGGTTGTTTTCGTTGAGTATGGAGATGCGGATCATTAGAGACAAGACCCCGGGCATCGTGATAGTTGACCCCTTCTACATGCGTGCGAAGCTCTTGAGCAGCGCTGAGGACTGCCAAGTCATGAGTTCACACCTCGAAGGCGTCATTCTGGCAAACCCAGATAAGGATAACTTCCTTGTGGCTTACTTTCCCGAGTAAGTCATCCCTTAACCGCCCCATAACATTTGATTTCTTAGATTTCGATTGTTCTTTTTTTCTAGCATTCCGTGTTCTGTGCAGTAACACACATTGCACACTCATCCTCTTAAGCCCGAAATATTCCATGGCCACGTATTCCGACCCGAACCGTGACTCCAAGATAGACTACACAAATATCAAGAAAGTTCTTGATGATGTTCTCCCCGGCTACGCCAAATCTGGAGGCACCTTCACCAGGGCAGTTAGTAAGTATGGCAAGCACGTGTTCGCCCACAATATGATGTTCTGCTACGTCAAGCAGCCGCCTGGCGGTCAGAAGGATACCTACTATGCCCTCCATCACATGCGGGCGATCATAAGGGACCTTCATCACCTTCTGCTACCAGATAATCTCAAAGATTGGGCCGCGAGCTTGTCGGCAATCCAGGACGCGGACATCAGACAAGAATTCTTTTGCATCCAGTCGGAGTTTGCGGACATCATCCATCAAGATGTCCTTCATACCTCGGGGCAGTTCTTCCTCAGATATCAACCATCCAATAGTGAGATAGACGGAACGCTACAAATGCAGGCTGACAACGCCCGCGATTTCATGACCATCACGAAAGACGGCGGCTTCATCCACGCTCCTGTCCCATGAGTCGAGTCGAAAGTAGTGATGTGTAGTTCTCAAACATTGATTGCCTCATGTTGTAATTAAACTTTAATGAATTGTATGTCTCTTTGGTTTGGACAGTCGTTCAACTTAGATGTAATCGATGCTATTTATTAGTAGGACCATGAATCGTGCTATTAATGTCTTGCTTTTCTCTTTCGATCCTTTTGTTGCATACTAATATATTGCTTATGTATGTATTATCTGTTGTTTGGCTTGTGCATAGAGATGCCGTCGTATGTCGTGTACAAGGGTAAGGTTCCCGGAGTCTACGATGACTGGGAGGAGTGTCGGAGATAGGTTCACCGTTTCAGCGGTAACAGTTACAAAGGGTACACCACTAGGGCGGAGGCGGAATCTAGATACGCCCGCTATCTAGCGGGAGAGAGGAGGGAGCATTGGAGGAAGCGGATGAAGACCAGTTTCATCGCGATGATGCTCATCGTGATGACCGCAGCTCTCTTCTATGTGATGGTAGTTTAGATGATCGATATCGACTTGTAATGTGAAGACAAACTCGATACTCGCGGTCTCGAGACTTGTAATGTTTTATCTTTGTTCGGTCTTTTGAATTCGGAGACTAATATGATGAATTGTATTCGGAGACTAATCTTCTATTGTATTCGATGAATCTGCTGTTGCTGTGTGCTGCTGTCTATATTCTGTCAAAAAATATATTTTGTAACCTGTGCAAAAATCAGAAAAGTAAAAAAACCCTAATATTCATACTAATGGCGCATCACTACAGAGTGTGCCATTAGTATGCCAAAGTATACTAATGGCGCATCACCCAACAGTGCGCCATTAGTATGCCAAAGCACATGGTTAAATATGCCCCCTGGGAGGCATACTAATGGCGCATGGTGTTCTATTCTAATGGCGCATTGCGTGGTGCACCATTAGTATACCAGATACTAATGGCGCACCGGTGGTGCGACATTAGTAAGAAATACTAGTGGCGTGATACTAATGGCGCACCAGTAGTGCGCCATTAGTAGGCAAAACTGGTGCGCCATTAGTAGCCATTTCCCTAGTAGTGACATCATCCGCTACACCACCAACGACTTCCGCAACCTAACCCATTTTGTTCCCCATAGCATTAGTGGTTGTTTGAGTTGTGATTTGAGTCTCCTAAGGTGTTTTGGCTACTTAGGGACCATTGCTTCGTCATCAACCACCACCACCACTACCGCATAGGCTTAACCGCCATACACATCCACCACCCAACATAACCAAATTTTGTTTGACCTTGTTTGAGTTGTGTGTTGTGTCTCCTAAGGTGTTTAGGCTACTTAGGGACGGTGACCTCAACTTCGACATCGTGTATAGTACACCAACTTACCCTCCATTTCCGCATTGCCTACTCACAAAACCCATCATTGCATTTCTGCAATCCCATTGAGCTTCTGCAACCACCACCGCATTCCCGCTACCACCATTTGACATTTGAGATTTTGAGTTCACGGTTTTTTCCATTTCCTAAGGTGTTTCAGCTACTTAGGGACGAGTATCCATCATCTTGGTATCTCCATCAAGATCACTGCCACTCATCATCGCCAAGGACGGTAACATCCATATCATCTCGGTATCATGGTATCCCTCCATTGTATATTCACTTGCCATTGCATTGTTAACCCCAAGCCCATTTTGCGTCACTTGCCTATCAAGACTAGCCATTTGAGTATTGCCGGCAATGTTACTTGTGCACATTAGTGATCTACGCCATACATTGCATACATACCATACCACATCGGTATCAGCTTGGTATCATATCATCTGTTGTGCCACATGTTTGTTCCCGCATATATACAATTGCTATCTTGGTTTGTGCATTGTGCAAAAGTGGCCATAAAAAAGAAAAATAATAATAAGCTTTTAAGCAAAAGAGAAAGAGCAAAGAAGCTTGTAAGGAATAGCCATAGCATCATAACACATTGCATATAAGATTGTCATATATGATCATCTTGGATCATACCACCGGAACATCACACATAGCATACTTGGGATAGCAAGTTGATACATTTTGCATCTTATAGGCTGTGCACAAGTGTCGTATCCGCCTATAGAGCAATTGTGCTAGCGTCTCTCTTGAGTTGTGCAACACGAGTCTTTTCTGTGGATTCCACATTTTGTGATCATTCATTGGTTGCACGACCCCATTTATCTATCCGTGTGTGTGTTTCTGTGTACCACATATTGCTATTGGTCAACTTGTTTTACTTGCGAATTTGTGAATCTCTTTCAACTTTATTGACTCTTGCTAACATTTTGCATCAAATTTTTTGTGCCATTATCCTCACCGAGCTCCACCATAAGCCTTACATGTGTAGGTGTGAGAAATCGACAAGATCGGTACCGATTGTGCTATTTCCTTGTTACATCATTGAGTGATCATTGATCCATCTTCAACATCGGTCAAGTTACATTTGGTATAGTTCTTCTCTTTCTCGCACTCATATTTGCTCGAGTCTTGTGATGGACAGGCAAGGCATTTCATCTTCGGTCTACAACAACAACGACGAGTTCGATGCCACGAACAACTCCACCAATGCCAAGATGCAAGCTCAAATTGAGGAGATCAAAGCCCTCATCAGGTCCTACAAGCGATCTTCCTCATCTTCGAGAAGACGCTCAAGAGCACATGTCTCCGAGCTACCATCTCTTGCAAAATAACATCCGCATCGACACCATCACCAACAAGGACGTGAAGGTCAAGAGCTCAACACCAACAACCGCTCAACGACTTCACCATCTCCCTTGGCATCTTCGCCAAGTGACTTCAAAGCATCTTCACCTACGAACATACGGCATCATCGCCCACAAGCACCTCAAGAGAAGCCCTCCAAGCTCAAGTCCACGACTTCCACGAGCTACTACGACCTTGACATCGACCATGCGATTCCTTTCTATGGGACTCAAGAACCCAAGGAGTATCTCGAGTAGGAGCGTTTGATGGACGACTACCTCAAGCTACATCAAGTTCCTCCCGAAGATCAAGTGAAGTGCGGCACAAGGAACTTCCACGAATATGTGTCCACATGGTGGCTTCACACACCTTCGAAGACCTACAACATGAGTTGGCCCAAGACAAAGAGAGCTTTGCGGCGGAAGTTCGTGCCTCCAACCTATATGGAACAACTTCTACGCCAATTGGAGAACACCAGCCAAGGATCCAAGTCCATCGTCGAGTACTTCAAGGATATGAAGAAAGCCTTGCGACAAGCCGGCGTGGACGACCCCATTTCGATGAAGTTCCACTTCATGATGGGATTGCACAACGACATCTCCAAGATGATCTTCCTCGAGAACTACAAGTCCCTTGATGACAACTACATTTGTGCTCTCAAGGCGGAACAAGAACTCATGAAGGCCAAGGCTTCTCGACCCCAAGCACACTTCTCTAAGACCAAGCTCCAAGACGACGAGCATGAGGCTAGTACCACCACGATGTCCAAGCCCGACGAGCTCCAAGACGATGCTCCCAAGTTCGACTTCACCGCCATACCTCTTTGTGGCATTGACGATGCCGAGTCTACCATGACTCTTTTTTCAAGACAGTGCGGCGATGAGTACGACTACGGAGACCCTAAAGGACCAAGCTTTGGAGGTATGTGACTTGGTGACGAGCACGAAGGATGCTTCCATCTTAGAAGGTGAGAGCGATGATGTGCCATCTTCGGCCTTCATCCACGGCGACGACAACGAGATGGTTGAGCATGGGATTTTCCCTTCGACAACGGCGACATATGATGACTTGAGTGACTTTAGCCACCATATTGAGAACGAGAGTGACTTCACCACTAGCCCCATATATGATGTGTTGCCACAATTCCCATGCGAGGAGAGCCACAACCCCCACCACTTGAGTGAGATGAGTGACTCCACCATACGTGAGATTGAGTGCACCTACCTTGCGGGAGTGAGTGAACCACCACATAGAGAGAGTGAGATAGTTGATTGGTCATGTGAGGCCACTTTCAACACTAACGACTTGACCTCTACCTTTATTGTGTCTTCTCATTTGGTTCTAGGCCCCATCTATGATGACGCGCCGATTCGCGATGACTTCGTCCGCCCTTTGGACAAGACGATGGCCATGGCGGAATATGATTCACCCCCACATGGTTCCATAGAAATGAAGATGACCACCATTTGGTCTTTCCCACCTCACCACCACTAGAGTGGAATGAACAAGGCAACATAGGTGAAGGTGATGCTCTAGTGCCACTAGTGGACATTCTTGACATTGATTTCTTACATGATGTTGATCAACCTATTACCATGCTTCATGCTAGTGCGCCTTCCCCATGCGAGGATTTACCCATTTATGATGAGTATGACGATTTCCATGTGGAGTCTATTAGTTGTGATGCCATGTTACATAGGATTTCTTGTGCTAATTCTCTTGGTCACATCATGTTTGACAATCCACTTGACTTGTCATATGATATGCATGAGATCAATCATATGTCATATTTGCAATCT
Source organism: Triticum monococcum (assembly GCA_034509565.1). Classification (NCBI taxonomy): domain Eukaryota; kingdom Viridiplantae; phylum Streptophyta; class Magnoliopsida; order Poales; family Poaceae; genus Triticum; species Triticum monococcum. The sequence continues at coordinate 354,841,412 of CM067847.1, forward strand.
CATCTTAGTGACTATGCATATGCCATTAAAATAAACCCAATTTGCACATATGGCATAGATGACAAGCCCATGGTTATTGGCATTTGTTTTTCTTGTGATGATATTGCTATGCTCCCTTTGCATCATTTATCTCATATGCCATGCCATGACCACCTAGCTTTGGATATGCATTGCTTTGGATGTTGTCCATTTTCTCCATATGATGTTTCCAACATTGCTCATGAGGAGACCCTCATAGTTTCCTCATACATTTTAGGAGATTCTGATTCATCCCATTCATTGCATGATCCCAATACTTGTGTGCACAATATGCTCCCCATGAATAAAAATGCTACTGTGGTGCCTTATAGTTGTATGTTCAATTTTCATCCTGATCGTGTTATACACAATAACTATTCTTTCATGATGGATGACATGTTCTTATACCATGCATCAAATTTCTTTGAGTGATGCTTATCTTGTGCTAACTCTCACCTGCACATACACATCATGATGGATGATGTGTACATTTACCACACACAAAATCTCTTTCATTTGTGTCTCTTTTGTGTAGGTAGCCATGAATTCTTGTCAACCTCGCAATCCCACGAGTTGACAAAACGAGCTCTAGAGAGCAATGATGACTTGGGATCCCATGGCGTGTCTTTCCCACCGCTCTCTTCGCGCAAAGACTTCGCACATTTCTTCTACATGGACCTCACTTGGCTATGGGTTGTTGTCCATTATATATCTTTTTCCCGTCTTTCCATGTTCACTTTGCTTGATATGCTCATTCCTATGCTTTTGCCATGCATTTGTGACCCATGCTTTGCATTACACATGATGATTGATTCTCATACTTGTATGTGTATTTGCAAGCTTGGTGGAGATATTGCTTGTGATTGCCATGTTTGCTTTGTGCCCCATTCCTATGATGATACTTTCATATTGCTTTGTGTTCGTGCTTGCGATGTGTCATGTGCATTGCCTATGCCTATTATTTGCTCTCATGACATGATTGACATGATTTACTCTAGTATGTTGCATCTTCACACTACTAGCTTGCACGACTTGATTACTATGTTTGCTAGCCTTGTTGCATCACCGATGACTCAAACTTGCTCGCTTCATGGAGTTGATGACAACCATCTACATGCTTTGCACGACATGATTGTTATTGCTTCTTGTCATATATCTCCATGTGTTGCCTCTCTCATGTTAGACAATTTGCCATGTATTGAGTGCAACAATGATTCTAATCTTGCTCATGAGATTGCCCCCATAGCATTCTCACCTATATTTGGAGATTTTGACATATTTTTTGTGAAGCATGCTTGTCTTCCTTCTTTGCAACATATACCTCGCGCCATGAATATTTCCATTGTTGCATCATATTGTTCATGAACTTGTGCTTCTAATGGTTATGTGCAAGAGAAGAGAACCATCATGATGGATGATGTGTTTATCTACCATGTGCATACGTTCTTTGTGTTGTTGTGTGCATGTGTAGGATACTTGGACCTTATGTCAACTTCCACGTCAACGCGAGTTGACAATCCAAGCTCTTGAGAGCAAACCGCTTTCTACCACGATGATTCTACATCGCACTTTCTTGTACTTCGGCATTGTGAAGGACGCACAAGGACATGCTTTCAAGGTGATATCCTTCTCTTTTGAGAACCCCCAAACCATGAGCATGGGTATTATAGATCATACTACTTGTGTTGCTTTCCCCATGAGACTTATTATTCATCTTGGACCACTTGATTGCACACTTGTTAGAGATCTTGCTTTGACTTGTCATTTTCACCATTCCATGCATCATGATATATATGCCTTGTGTGTTGCATCCAATTCTTGGATTACTTGCTCCTCCCATATGTTTGGTTGCAACAATGTCATCACTGCACATATTCCATCTCCCATTGATTGCTACATGCTTGCCTTGATTGCCACACACATGATGAACAATTGCTCTTTCTATTGTGTTGAGTGCCACACGATATTCACTACACCCAATGCACATCTTTGTGTTGATTCCTATGCCTACCATAGACCTTTCATTGAGCAATTTGTGAATGCTTGCTATGAACTTGAGGTAGATGCTTCTTCTCTTTTCACACATATTTGCATCACTACCTCACATTTACATGCTTGTCCCCATGATATCTTTGCTTGTGCTCAATTAATGTGCTTATATGCCATGTCACAATCCTTTATTAAACCATATGCTTTGCATGATGACGACACTTGTTTGGTGTATCACCTCTTGAATGCTTGGTTTTGCACTAATGCTAACCACATTTGTTTTTCCAAGTGTTTGTTGTCTTTGATCCTTTTGAAGGAATCCCAAGATGGTGCGACATTGGAGAGTGCCCATTTCGAGCTTCAAGATGATGAGAACTTGGTGATCGACCACTCCTACACGGTGACGTCGTCTCTTTCCCATGGTGATTTGGATTTCGATCCGAGGTCGGATCTTTCCCAAGGGAGGGGAGATGATGTGGAGCATCCTACGGACATCACCATGTCAAGAGTCCGTTCGGTGAGTGACACGTGTGACATCTACATCACATACACAAAGGTGAATCATCTCCTTTACACGTGCTCACTTGACCCCTTCAAGGATGGTATACTACGTGACACTCCACTCGTGTGCATGCATAGGTATTGTCGAAATGGTACGGATGACGAGGAGGAGTGTGAGCGCAAGTGTACAACTACACCATCCGCGAGGGAAGCATGGAAGAGAAGACGGAAGAAGCAGAACTGCTACAAGCTACACCCACCGGACGTTCGGACGCCACCGGACATCCGGTACCTGACGCAGCCCAGACGGCTAAAAGAACTAGAGGCAACAATGCTACAGCGGCCAGACGTCCGACGAATACCGGACATGTGATGAGTCCCAGGGCCTGGATGACCAATGCCGACTAGATGACCGGTGCCACTACACCCGAGAAGAATCAACTGACATCCGACGCGCGCCGGACGTCCGGACCGTCCTGAGCCACCGGATGTCCGACCCCCACCGGTTGTCCGGTACCTACGTGTGCGCAACCGCGGGCCTTTTGCCTTGTACCCCTCTCCCACTTACCCCTTCGTGGCTAAGACTATAAATAGACCACCTCCACCTCCTTTCTAGGGTTAGCGTTGTGTTAGCTCATTTGTGTGATAGAGCTTCACTCATCCATATCGGATCTACTCCTTGAGAGAGACCGCAGCCCCTCTTCGGAGAAGATCCACCTTGGATTCAAGACCCCTTTACGGGAAGATCCCCTGGTGGATTCAAGACCTCCTCACGGAGAAGAACCGGCTACCCTTTGTATCGTCCTTTATTAACTTTGGATATTGTATCTCCTCTCGTGTTTCGAGGATCTAGCACATGTGTGACTTAATCTTGTTGGTTTGAGTGTTTCTCTTTGTGCCCCTTTGTGATCTCCTCTCATGTTTCCCCTCGCGTTCTTCATGTTAATCGCGGGATCCGCTCCTTTCGTGAAAGATCGGCCATCTAGGGTTCCAACCTACATCATCTTTGCTCGGGTTGCTTTAGAGTGAGATTACCCTGTTGGGCCCTGGTATCTTGAGTTTCATATACCCGTAATGTGGTATGGCCTGAAATCTCAAGAATGCATCGCATCCTAGTAGGGTGTTGTACCCGTTGTGGAAGGGCACAATGTGAAATAGAAGGTTTCATATATGTAGTTATCGGGTGAGCTGAACACAATGTCCAGGGTTATGCATCCCGAGCAGCGTGCCTCCCTACCAGGTATTATACCTTGGAATGTGGTATGACTGCTTTTGATGCGAGCCCTGCTGAACTGCATCTTATCTAGAGTATCCTCGTAAATGAGGTTGAGGCCGCTGCCGCCGTCCATCGGCACTTTAGTTAGCCAACAACAACCGAAAATGGGGTCGAGGACCAGTGCGGCCGGTGTGTGGTTGTTATGGGGGCTTGCTCGTCCTTCTCGTCACTGGTGATAGGTGTGGCTACCCATGGCTGTGTGGCCATCACCTGATATATCTGGCTTAGCTCTTGAAGAGCCTTTTTCCTTTTATTGTTTGAGGCGAACGTCTCGTAGACCGTAAGGACATTGTGGTTCTATGGTGAAGTGATACGTCTCCAACGTATCTATAATTTTTGATTGTTCCATGCTATTATATTATCTATTTTTGATGTTTATATGCATTAATATGCTATTTATATTATTTTTGGGACTAACCTATTAACCTAGAGCCGAGTGCCAGTTTTTGTTTTTTCCTTGTTTTATAGTTTGGTAGAAAAAGAATACCAAACGGAGTCCAAATGGAATAAAACTTCCTCCATGATTTTTCTTGGACCAGAAGACACCCAGGAGACTTGGAGTACATGTCAGAGGAGCCTCAAGGTGGCCACAAGGGTAGAGGGCATGCACCCCGACCTTGTGAGCCCCTCGTAGCTCCCCTGACCTAATTCTTTCGCCTACATATACTCTTATACCCCAAAAACATCCAAGGGAGCCATGAAGCCACTTTTCCACCACCGCAACCTTCTGTACCCGTGAGATCCCATCTTGGGGCCTTTTCCGACATCCTGCCGAAGGGGGAATCGATCACGGAGGGCTTCTACTTCAACACCATTTCCTCTCCGATGAAGCGTGAGTAGTTTACTTCAGACCTATGGGTCCATAGCTACTAGCTAGATGGCTTCTTATCTCTCTTTGATTCTCAATACAAAGTTCTCCTCGATGTTCTTGGAGATCTATTCGATGTAATACTCTTTTGCGGTGTGTTTGCCGAGATCCGATGAATTGTGGATTTATGATCAGCTTATCTATGAATATTATTTGAATCTCCTCTGAATTCTTATATGCATGATTTGATATATTTTCAGCTCTCTTCGAACTATCGATTTGGTTTGGCCAAATAGATTGGTTTTTCTTGCAATGGGAGAAGAGCTTAGCTTTGGGTTCCATCTTGCAGTGTCCTTTGCCAGTGACAGTTGGGGCAGCAAGGCACGTATTGTATTGTTGCCATCGAGGATAACAAGATGGGTTTTTCATCAAATTGCTGCAGTTAATCCCGCTACATCATGTCATCTTGCTTAATGCGTTACTCTGTTCTTATGAACTTAATACTCTAGATGCAGGCAGGAGTCGGTCGATGTGTGGAGTAATAGTAGTAGATGCAGAATCATTTCGATCTACTTGACACGGATGTGATGCCTGTATTCATGATCATTGCCTTAGATATCTTCATAACTTTGCGCTTTTCTATCAATTGCTTGGCAGTAATTTGTTCACCCACCGTAGTAATTTCTATCTTCAGAGAAGGCACTTGTGAAACCTATGGCCCCTGTGTCTATTTTCCATCATATCAGTTTCTAATCTACAATTCTATTTTACTATTTACTTTCCTTTGCAATATTTACTTTCCATTCAATAAACCAAAAATATTACTTTACCGTTTATCTAGCTCTATCATATGTCACTTTGCGAATAACTGTGAAGGGATTGACAACCCTTTGTCGTGTTGGTTGCAAGTTGGTGTTTGTTCGTGCAGGTAAACGGTGTCTTGTTGCGTAGTATCCTACTAGATTTATACCTTGGTTCTCAAAACTAAGGGAAATACTTATGCTCCTTTGCTGCATCACCCTTTCCTCTTCAAGGGAAAAACCAACGCAAGCTCAAGAGGTAGCATGAAGCTGCGAACTGTTTTTCTGGAGGTGTAAGGCCCATGATTGTCTCACCACCCAACATGCTCAAAGTCTATGGGTTGGATTTGCGTCTAGCAAGACTGAGTGTATTGGGCATGGTTTATCCAGTAATTCGTCCAACACTGATCTGGGCATAGTTTTCTTTTCGCCGGGCTCACGTTCTAGCGATCGATGTGTGTATGCTTGCTTGATGCAAGACTGTCTGTGCTACGTGGCAGGCGGTGGCCCCATGTTCATATGTTGTGCCCTCTACGTGTTCTCCATGGCCCAATACTTGCGTACCATATATGATAGTTCGGTGAAGTTGTGAATTCGATGACTTGCGGGGGCGTTTAAGAGGCACTCGTCCTTGCAGTTGAACTGGAAATCTTTGATTACCTCCTTATCACAGCATGATGCCATCCCGTTCTTTACGTGGAGAAACCTGGCGAAATAATGATGGACTATTTCGATTGGTAGCTGCTTGACATACATGAGGTCCCATATGTCCGGATTTCTCAAATCGGGGGAATATTCCGTATGGTGGGTGGGTAGGAAAAATTCAGGGATTCCTCCCTGCGGTAGACCCGGACTATCCTTGATAGGTGGTTGAGCCATGTTCAGTTCCGATCGCGCAGGGCTCGGATCCTGACTAGTGTGCGGCTGGATCGACTCAAGGTCGGATCTTGCACTAGGGCTTAAGTACGGACATATTTCTGGGATGGTGCCTGACTCTGAGCTAGAGACTCGATTGTACACTGTTCTTAGCTTGTAAGGCTGTGGCCCCTCCTGGGCCTCTTCGACGGTGGCGACGACGTGCGTGACCGAAGGGGTGTGGATTTCTCGATCGTCGGGTTTAAGCCCTATCCGGTCATGGGCCATCGGCCTGACAACGGAGATTCCCGTTGCATGGAATAGAATTTCCAAGTGGTCTACCGGCTGGGCCCACGGGGGTGCCGGACACTCCGGTGATTCAGCGAGAGATCTCGTGGTCGGTCTGTCGGGGTCAGGCTCCAAGGCCGGACTTCGAGAGATACTTGATTCTTGAAGGTCTGCTTGCCCCGGTTTTGATGCCCCTGAACCAGCGAGTCCCTCCATGGGAGTGAAGCCTTTGATCTGGCTGGGGTGACAAGTGGGATAGGCGTGAACTAATATGCCGCCAAACACAAAGAGATGACCAGGGTGGGGAAGCCTTTGGTGCGGATGTGGTATCTAATGACCGGTTGAGCCATCGATTCTGCTGGCGATCCAATAGTGGAACTCTCAATGAAAGCACCAATGTCGGTGTCAAAACTGGGAGACCTTGGGGTAGGGGTCCCGAACTGTGGATCTAAGATCAATCGGGAACAAGGGACGACGAACACGGTGTTTACCCAGGTTTGGGCCCTCTCGAAGAGGTAATACCCTACATCCTGCTTGATTATATTGGATGTATAGTATGGTTTACAAAGTAGATCTAGCTCGAGATCAGCATGAGCTAAACCCTAAGGTGATGGGGTGACGAATATAGTTCTCGTCCCAAAGACTACAACCCCTGGTTTATATAGACACCGGTAGGGTTAGGGTTACCGGAGATAAATGACAATAAGGAATAAAGAGATCTTGTTTATCCTTGACTTGGAGGGCACACCACGACTTCATAAATCTCCTGTCGCTATACGGCTTCACCAGTCCGACCCATACTCAATGGGCCGATGCCTCGAGGACCCCTTAGTCCATAACTCCCTCAACTGCCTTCTCCAGCCTTGATTTTTTTATAGAGGCACCTTAGACAAATAGGAGTTTCGTGCTAAATTTTGGAATTATTCCGGGTTTGTTTGGCCTTTTTTACACATTAATTGAGTTTCCAAGCATTTAATGCAGATAATTCAAATTCGAACTACAAGCAGATGCTCGAGCATGCCAAAATTAGTTGGAAAATCATTTGTGTACTTGGGTGAATTTCTAGGTCCCATGCAAGAAATAGGAATAGCATTCAAACACCTGGGCATTGTGGCTTTGCTGGAAACATCGAGAAACTTGGTTTTAAAATTCCCGCAAATCCGAAACTCGCCTAAAAATCATGAAACTTGACATAGTGTCATGACATGGAACCAGCATGCTATGGTATTTTTTTTGTCCAATTTGCAAAGGCGCACATATTAACAATCAACAAAGTCATTTTGGAACAACTGTTGTCACGTTACGATCGAAAACACAAGTATTATTGGAAGCATGGGAATTCTACTTACCATTTACGTGCTGCCACACGTCCCTTTTTTATTGGCTAGGAGGTGTCGTGCGGGGTAGCTATTTGATTACGGGAGGCGTGCGATCAGACCCCTGCGCGTGCTTATCGGGAGGAGAGCCCTTTGACCTCCATCCACCACCCACCTCTCTCACAATGTCTCCATTAATGGCGCCCGAGCCCCTGTTTAATGGCGTGCCTATGTCTCACTCGATTGAGATTTAAGAGAGAAAAAGGAAATCTGGAAAGAAAGTTTTGCACAGATCTAGATGTATGATCTAACGGACCTATATAGCATCGACTGCGACTTATAGCAAGACTGACGAATATAAGGACGATGATAGTGGATAATAATTGTCTTGCATATTTAGGAAGATAAATAAAAAATCCACATGCCGCAACGCCCGAAATACACAAGGGCAAAAGAAGAAGCAACACAATGATCTGGCTTGCTGATCTCTACTTTCTTGATGCACTACGGGCCATGGAGACTAGTTCTTGCAGCGAGGGGCAATGATCCCTTTCATGTCCTCAACACGCTGGTTGGCAGCATCCACGGATTAGTCCACTAGCCTTTCGCGCTTGATGTGGAGCATGGCATTCTCGTCCATAAGTTTCTTGAGGATGACGCTCGTCCTCTTCAACAAGGCAGTGTTCTCCTCGTGCTCCTTCGCCCTTCCAACGATGTTCGCCCTCAACAAGTCGCGCTCGGTGCGGACCTTTGCCTTGTCCTCCCCTAGTCCCCAGATAACGTCGGTAGCATTTTCAAAGAGGCATTCATCTCGTCCTGTAACTTCATCTAGCCGGAGATCCGACCCATCAGGTCATCGAGCATAGCGCGCATGCGCCTGTGGGAGTCCTTGCATGCCCGCGAGACATTTCCCCAGACCGTCATGGCATTGGAGGACATCTTTGCTGCATTCGCGACACGACGGGACATCTCTGCTGCTTCCGTAGCACGGCCAAACAAGTCTACTACATCGACGGTGTAGCGGGACGTCGGTGCTGCTTCGGCAGCATGGCGGGACCTCTATGCTATTGCGGCACAGCGGGACATGTCAGCTGCTTTCGCGGCGAGGCAAGACATCTATCGTGCTTCCACTTCCATGCTCGCCTCTCCCTGGTAGTAATCTCTTGACCTAGAACTCATGCAAGCCATGGCACGCGCAAGGGAACGATGTTGAAAGACTTGTTTGTTTTTGTGGATGAGGAGTTGAGGTGGAATGTGTAGTCATCTTGGAGTAGATAGAATTTATAACTAAGTACTAATACACTCTTAAGTGGGAAATTGTTTAGGTTTTGATTGGTGTCAGCAGTTTGCAATTAAATATAGCGGGTAGTATTTGGAATGTGACGGGACGCAAGCTCAAAATTTATTGATGGTTCTAATTTCTAAGTGCGGCACTATTCCCGGATGGCGTAACATGGGAACGCGTTCTCGGCCGTGTACATGGCGTTTGCACCATAGGGTGCACCGCAATAGGCGATGCCAGCACACATCTTGTTCCATCAACCGTGCGCGCTCATTATTACCATCCCACATGCTTCTTCTAATTAGAATGTGTGCCCGTGTAGCGCACACACATTGATCTGTCCAACTATTTCTATTTATTGTGGCTAATCGCAAACAATTCATCTGTGTGAAGTGTATGTCGTCAATCACAGACACCTTGATCTGGTGGACTATTCCTGTTGTGTTTCCTAATCACAAACAACTAATCTGAGTGCACTCTATGTCGTATATTGCACACACCTTCATCTGGCTACCTGTTTCTGTTGTTCTGCCTCATCGCAAATAGTTCATTGATCTGAACCGTATGCCCCGCATCACACACGCAACTAAAATCTGAACCATGTTTGATGTATCCACCATCGCAAATGCTTTGCATCTTTTTTGACGTTTTTTACATCATCGTTTGGGATTAATGCATCGCACATAGTTTTGTCGAAGGGTCTCTCATTCTAGAGTCATGTTAGTAGCATCCTGTAGTAGTGCCAAGAGCACCAAATTATGAAAAGAAAATCCACTAAAGCAAAAAATAATTGGAGCAATAGAGGAGTCACATACCAAGGAGCAATCCCCCAAAACAGTTTCGGAAATGGAGATCCGAGCAAAGAGATGAACAATCTCAGGTTTGGGAGCAAGAACACAAGGGAGAGAGCAACCAGGATCTTTTTTCTAGAGGTAGGAGATGAAGTGGGATGAATGGATAAGTTAGTGGGTCCTTGTGGGACCCACAAGGTATGTTAGCGCGCCCTATGGGGGTGGCCGCGTCCTATTGCCTTATGAGCACTAGGGGCATCCCCTGGGGTTGTATTCAGTGCCACAAATTCTTGAATATTCTAAGAAAGCATGTTAAAGTTTTACGACATTCTAAGCACTTTTATTTTTGGGCCATTTTTTATTGCATGGATAATTCAGAAAACATGATAATCATGGCATTTTGCTTTATTAAACTAGAAATAATATATAGCTAACATTAGGTACGGAAATTTGTGCTTACTAAATGCATCAACCACGTGCCCATAAAAAATAATCCATTAATAAGGTTGATCATGTCTTATTAACAAACTATTTGTGAGTAACATGAAACCAAGGAATCTTCGGATTACACTAAGTTACCTCAACGTGGATATGCATGTCCCCTACAATAAGAGTTTCATATTTCTATATGATAGTAGGAAAAGGGAATTGAAAACCTCCAATAGTGATTGTTGAAACCTTTTCAATCCAATTGATACCATTCACATGGAATTGTTTCTTCGGAAGGTCTACCATATGCTCATTACCATTAATATGAGAAGTGGCCTTGCTTTTGTTGCAATCAATAACAACCCCTACAGTATTCAAAAAGGGTCTACCAAGGATAATCGACATGTTGTCATCCTCGTGCATATCAAGTATAACAAAGTATGTTAAGATGGTAACATTTGCAACTACAACAGGCACATCCTGACAAATACCGATAGGTATGGAAGTTGATTCATCAGCCATTTGCAAAGATATTTTAGTAGGTGTGAGTTTATTCAAATCAAGTCTTCTATATAAATATAAAGGCATAACACTAACACCAGCTCCCAAATCACACAAAGCATTTTTGACATAATTTTGTTTAACGGATCATAGTATAGTCGGTATTCCTGGATCTCCTTGTTTGTTAGGTACTCCACCCTTAAAAGAATAATTTGCAAGAATTGTGGAAATTTCAGCTTCATGTATCTTTCTTTTATTGGTGACAATATATTTCATATACTTAGCATATGGGGCCATCTTCAAAAGATCTGTCAAACAAGTACGCAAAAAGTTGGCCTAAGCATTCAAGAAAGCATTCAAATTCTTCCTCATCCTTATTTTTAGGTGCTTAGTAGGGAAAGGAATAGGTTTCTGAACCCATGGTTGTCTTTCTTTACCATGTATTCCAGCAATGAAATCTCTTTTATCATATCTTTTATTCTTAGGAGATGGGTTAACAAGATCGACAATAGGTTCTATTTCAACATAATTATCAGGTTCTTTATCATCGTCTAATTGAGCATCAACATGAACATCATTATTGTCATTATCACTAGGTGGATGTTCATTATGAGACTGTGTCTCATCATCAGGAATAGAAACATCATTACTATTCTCAGGAGGGTTTTCTACCTCGGGTTCACTAGAAGCATGCATAATTCTGTCATTTTTCTTTTTCTTTTTATTTTCTTCTTAGATAAACTAGGTGTTTCATTATTAATTCTATGAGAATCTTGTTCAATTCTTTTAGGATGACCTTTAGGATAAAGTGCCTCCTGAGCCATTCTACCTCCTCTAGTCATTACTCTAACAACATGATTATTCATATTATTATACATTTCAGTAAGCAAGTCATTTTGAGACTTAGAAACTTGTTCTAATTGAGTTTGGACTATGGATGCATGTTTACCTACACCTTTAACATCATTAGCAATTCTAAGTTACTTAACCGATCAATCATTAAAGCATTATGTTTCAATTGATTGGTAACATACATATTAAAGTGTTCGTGCTTAACAATATAATTGTCAAATTCATCTAGGCATTGACTAGCAGATTTACTATAAGGAATATCACCATCATCAAACCTTATAAGAGAACTTACCTCTACTAACTGTGTCAGGGTATCGAGTCCATGTATTTCTTCAATAGGTGGTAAATTCTTAACATCTTCAACTTTAATACCCTTTTCTTTCATAGATTTCTTTGCCACCTACATATCTTTAGGACTGAGAAATAGAATACCCTTCTTATTTGGAGTTGTCTTAGGTGGTGGTTTAGGAAGTGTCCAATCATTATCGTTCCTCAATATATAATTCAGTTGTTCTTCATCTTGTTCAATAGTTCGTTCCCCGGAAACACAACCAGCACATCGATTTAGGGAATCCCTAGAAGCACGGGTTAGTCCATTACAGAAAGGTAGCACATATGCCCGTGCGTCACAATGGGAGATAAAATAGTATACATTTAAAGCAGTGATAATTATATGTGCAAGCAAAACCCTGTGTGCACCTGAAAAAGAATATTTAGCTTCTCGGTTTTGCCGCATGTGAAGGAATCATATGCCAGAGAAGGCCCATGAGTTATTCAATCTACTCTTCCTTTCAATCCTTTCAATCAAGGGGATTTTAAGGTATGAAGTTTCTGAATATTCTTGGAAACATGAACAATTTTTAAAGTCCTGAACGTTTTGTCAAAATTATGTACACTTTCAAAATAACACGAACAAAATATGAAAGGGAACATCTTTCAAAATTCACAAACATTTTCTAAAAACGCTAGCTTTATTTTATAAAAACATGAACATTATTTGAATTTTGAAAATTCACTAAAACAAGAATATTTTTGAACTTCAGCGCATCTTTTGAAATGCCATTTTCTTTTTATAAATCTTGAACAATTTTGGAAAACAATATTTTTTTAAAAAAATGGGCAACTTTTTGCAAGTTCCGAATATTTTCCAAAATAGCAACAAAATTTTGGTATTCCAAACATTTTTTTAGTTCTGAATGGTTTTTTAGAATTTTTTTAATTGACGAACTAAATTTTAAAAGAAAAAAAATGGAAGGGAAAAAGAGATATGGAAAGGAGAATAAAAATGGAAGTAAAACACGGAAAAAGAGTAATGGGCCAGCCCATTAGTGCTTGTCCTGTGCGAAAATCCGACTCTTTTGTCGACGTGTGCGAAAAATAGAGTTTACCAAATTGCGTTGGCACAAAAATAAGTGGGCTCGCTTCGTTGGGCCACATCCGCGGCCAACATACTAAAATTCTTTGTCAAGCAGATAAACGCATAAGCATTTAGTACACCTTGGATAGAAAAAGGTTATTTTCAGCGATGAACGGATGAACATTATTGGAATTTTTGATTTTTTTTAAAATAATTGGGAACATATGTTGAAAATTCATAAGATTTTAAGAAAATGTGTATCTTTTATACACAAACATTATTTTTAATTTTAAAAATTTCACTAAAGCATGAATATTTTTCAGCTTTGGAGCATCTTTTGAAATGCAATTTTCTTTTTAGAAATCTCGGTAAAATTTAAAAACCATTATTTCACCGTAAAATGGGCTACTTTTTGTAAGTTCCGAGTATTTTTCGAAATAACTACAAAAATTTGAAATTCTGAACATTTTTGAAAATTTGTTTTTTAGTTCTGAATGTTGTGTTAAAATTTTCTATTTATGAAAAAGAATTATAAAATAGAAATAAACTTGGAAGGGAAAAGGTGATATGGAAAGGAGAATAAAATAGATGTAAAACGCTGAAAAATAGGGAAATGGGCCAGTCCATTACTGATTGTCTTGTGCGAAACCCAGACTATGTGTCGCCTGCTTTAGAAAATAGAATTTTCCAGCTACGTGGGCAGAAAAATAAGTGGGCTGGCTTCGCTGGGCCGCAGTGCGCGGCCCACGTATGAAAATTCTTTTTCTAGCAGACAAACACATAACAATTTAGTACCACCTCGGGTAGAAAAAAAGTTTTTCGACGGTGAACGGATGAAAAAATTGGTGAAACGCAACTTGCTTTATTAGTAGGTATATAGATATCCAGTATTTCATTTTTCTTAAGGGGATGATCAGGCAAAGCTTTAAGTAACTGGAGAAGCATCCCCCAAGCTTGAGGATCATTCTCTTCTTCAATTAACACAAAGTTAAATATTTCATGTAAGGCAGCTTGTTTCTTATGAGCAGGAAAATATCTTTTAGAGAAGTAATATATCTTATCATGGGGACTATGCGTACAACCAGGAGCAAGAGTATTAAACCATATCTTAGCATCACCCTTAAATAAGAAAGAAAACAACTTAAGGATATAGTACTAGTGATTTTTTTCCTCATGAGAAAATAGGGTTGCTATATCATTCAATTTAGTAAGATGTGGCACGATAGTTTCAAATTCATAACCATGAAAAGGATCAGATTCAACCAAAGTAATTAACTCACAATCGACAATGAATTCATAATTCTTATCAGTAACAAAGATAGGTGAAGTAGAAAATTTAGGATCATATTTCATTCTTGCATCCAGACATTTTTCTTTCAGGTTACATAGTAGTTCCTTGACATCCTCCCTATCATTACAAGCAAGAAATTCTCTAGTTATTTCCTCATCCATAACATAACCCTCGGGTATCTTAGGAATTTCAATTTTAGGAGAGCTAGGTCTAATAGGTGAATCTTAAATTTCAGCATTTCAATTTCTTTAGCTTTAGCAAGTTGTTCATCAAGAAATTCACCTAGTGGCACAGTTTCAATAAGCAGAGTACTGGCATCATCAATAGCATCATTCATAGCAGAAGTAGCATCATCAATAACTTGTGACATATTAGAATTAATAGCAGGTGGTGGTGCCGGAAGCCTATTCAGAACGGAAGGTGAATCAACTTCAGAGCTAGATGGCAGTTCCGTACCCCCCCTTGTCTTAGAGGATACGATCTTGGTTCTATCATCTTTCCGATTCTTCATAGTGATCAATAGATATAAATCCCAAGTGACTCAACAAATAGAGCTATGATCCCCGGCAATAGTGTCAGAAAAAGGTCTTGATAATCCACAACTACAACGGATCGCAACAGTTTTCAAGGGTAGAGTATTCAACCCAAATTTATTGATTTGACACAAGGGGAGCCAAACAATATCCGCGAGTATAAGTAGCTGAGTTGTCAATTCAACCACACCTGGAGAACTAAATATCTGCAACAAGTTGATCAGTAGCACAATAGTATGATAGTTTAATAACAGTGGTACTAGTAGCAATAGTAACAGTAACAGTAGCATTAGCAGTTTTGTAGTGATTGTAACAGCAGCGACAAGAAAGTAATTTAGTAAATATCAATATGTGAAAAGCATAGGTATTGGATTAGTGATGGATAATTGTGTTGGATGACATTCATCATATAACATTCACAACCTAGAGCGATACACAATAGCTCCAATTCATCAATGTAATGTAGGCATGTATTCCATATATAGTCATACATGCTTATAATAAGAACTTGCATGACATCTTTTGTCCTACCCTCCCGTGGTTGCGGGGTCCATAAGGAAACTAAGGGATATTAAGGCCTCCTTTTAATAGAGAACCGGAACAAATCATTAACACATGGTGAATACATGAACTCCTCAAACTGCGGATCATAACACGTAATAGGTGCGCATAAGTTGCAAGATAGGATCAAGAACTCAAATATATTCATGAAAACATAAAAGGTTCAGGTCTGAAATCATGTCACTCGGGCCCTAATGACAAGCATTAACCATCAAGCCCTAACAAATTGGCTCAATTACATGACAAATCTCATCCAGACCCATCACCGTTCAGCAAGCCAACAAAGGAATTACTCACTCCCAGTGGTGAGCAGCATGAAATTGGTGATGAAGAAGGGTTGGTCGTGATGATGATGACAATGAATACCCCTCTCCAGAGCCCCAAACGTACTCCAGATCCGGTCTCCCTATGAAGAACATGAGGTGGAGGCGGCTCCATACCATAAAACGCGATGAAACTTGTTCTCCTATTTTTTATCAAAGAAAAGGAATTTGTAGGCTTGAGATTAGTGTCAACGGAGTGACATGGGCTCCACATGGTACCAGGGCACGCCTACCCTCACGCCTTGTGGGCTAGTGGTGGGTCCCCTCCAGTGGATCTTAGCTCCAGTATTTTTATATATTCCATAAAAATCTCCAAAAAAATTTGTCCAATTTTGCGAACTTTTATTTCTACACAAAACAACACCATGGTAGTTTTGTTGAAAACAATGTTAGTCCGGGTTAGTTTCATTCAAATCTTGCAAATTAGAGTTCAAAATGAGACCAAAAGTGTTTGGAAAATTAGATATGACGGAGACGTACCAAGACTCTCCCATCGGTTCATGGTTAGTGCAGTTGCTAAAATTGCACTTACCCATGACGATTTTAGTACTCCTGACAAAGTCAAGATGATCTCTAATAGTGATGATCTTGAGTGACTCAATAGGGACAGCGTCTCGCTTCTTCTTCGTTTCCTCCTCTTGGTGTTTGAAGGGTTCCTCCTCTATCTCCTTGGAGGAGGAGGTCCATTCACGAACATGTCGGGTCCTCTCCCTCTTGCTTGCCGGAGAGACATCACCTTCGAGCTCCAGACCCTCCTCCTCTTGAGCGGAGGTTTGCCTCTCGTCCCATGATTGAGCTATCACTTCCTGCACTTCAAAACTCAAAAAGAGTTGGGCTAGATTGGTTCGTTAGCTTTGAAGGATAAGGAAGCAAAAGCATTGTATATAATAGATTAGGGTGGCAGGTAATCATGAGATAAGGAAGTTAAAAGAATCGAAATCAAACCAGACAAAACCAAGCAAATTTTGTTAAAGATCAGTAGGAGATCATAGTCGATGGTGTTCCATACAAGCACATGTGGCCGCATGAGTGCTCGTATGACTCCCCTCGGTCGAATCCTCTAGATATAGATCAAACAATGGAGAAGCCCACGACCACCTCTGCTCGCATGAGTGCTTGCATGATTTCTCGTACCCCCATGAAAGAACTCCCTTTCTTTTAAGTGTGAAGGGGTGCTTGTGCTTGAATTACCAAATGAATGATGGCCTTATAGGCTAGCTTAAGTGCTTGCATGGGTGGTCTTTTGAGTTATTGATCACGCATCGTGCGCTGTAGAGCCAACAACGACATAGCGTACGACTGCTTGCGGTTGTATGCCCGGTCATATGGCTAGGACAAATAGAAAAATCTTGATAGAAAAATGAAACCAAACTGAAAAATAAAATACTTGATACTTTTAGGCCAACCTGTGTAAATCCCCAACAATTTGTTGACGCTTCGCCCATTCCTTGTTTTTTGGGTACATCTTCATTCCTGGTTTCTTCTCTCTGCAAGGTCGAAGTGATGAAGATATTCCCTGAAGCATGCTCGGATGCAATGATTTCGTAAACTCAAATAAATCAAAGTCCCTTTCTCCCTTACCCTCAGTTTAAAAAATGGTTCTCATAAGCCGATAGATCGGGGTTCGGAATCCTCAAAGGTACATGTAGTGGCTTAGTCCAAAGCCAAAATCATGCCATAAGGGATACATATCCCTCTCCTTCATAATCTTATTCCTCTTCCAAGAGCAAGACATCAATTAATATCCCGTTTATCTCGTTGTGATCTAATATTTCACTTTTGAATTCCTCCAAAACAAGAGACCAATGATAACCCACAAGTATAGGGGATCGCAAGAGTTTTTGAGGGTAGAGTATTCAACCCAAATTTATTGATTCGACACAAGGGGAGGCAAAGAATATTCTCAAGTATTAGCAGCTGAGTTGTCAATTCAACCACACCTGGAAACTTAGTATCTGCAGCAAGGTATTTAGTAGCAAAGTAATATGATAGTAGTGGTAACGGTAGCAAAAGGTAACAATAGCAAAAGTAATATTTTTGGGTTTTGTAGTGATTGTAACAGTAGCAATGGAAAAGTAAATAAGTGAAGAACAATATATGGAAAGCTCGTAGGCATTGGATTGGTGATGGAGAATTATGCTGGATGCAATCGATCATGTAACAGTCATAACATAGGGTGACACAGAACTAGCTCCAGTTCATCAATGTAATGTAGGCATGTATTCCAAATATTGTCATACGTGCTTTTGGAAAAGAACTTGCATGACATATTTTATCGTACCCTCCTGTGGCAACGGGGTCCTATTGGAAACTAAGGGATATTAAGGCCTCCTTTTAATAGAGTACCGGACCAAAGCATTAACACATAGTGAATACATGAACTCCTCAAACTAGGGTCATCACCGGTTAGTATCCCGATTATTGTCACTTCGGGGTTAATGGATCATAACACATAATAGGTGACTATAGACTTGCAAGATAGGATCAAGAACTCTCATATATTGATGAAAACATAATAGGTTCAGATCTGAAATCATGGCACTCGGGCCCTAGTGACAAGCATTAAGCATAGCAAAGTCATAGCAACATCAATCTCAGAACATAGTGGATACTACGGATCAAACCCTAACAAAACTAACTCGATTACATGATAAATCTCATCCAACCCATCACCGTCGAGCAAGCCTACGATGGAATTACTCACACACGGCAGTGAGCATCATGAAATTGGTGATGGAGGAAGGTTGATGATGATGATGGTGATAGATTCCCCTCTCCGGAGCCCCGAACAGACTCCAGATCAGCCCTCCCAAGAGAGTTTAGGGCTCGGCGACGGCTCCGTATCGTAAAATGCGATGAATCCATCTCTTTGCTTTTTTCTCCCCGAAAGTGAATATATGGAGTCAAGGTGGACGTCGGTGGAGCATCAGGGGCCCACGAGGCAGGGGGCGCGCCCAGGGGGGTAGGGCTCGCCTCCCACCCTCGTGGACAGGGTGTGGGCCCCCTAACGTGGATCTTTCTTCCAGTATTTTTATATATTCCAAAATAATTCTCCGTTGATTTTTAGGTCATTCCGAGAATTTTATTTCTGCACAAAAATAACACCATGGCAACTGTGCTGAAAACAACGTCAGTCCGGGTTAGTTCCATTCAGATCATGCAAGTTAGAGTCCAAAACAAGGGCAAAAGTGTTTGGAAAAGTAGATACGACGGAGATGTATCAGCTCCCCCAAGCTTAAACCTTTGCTTGTCCTCAAGCAATTTAGTTGATAAACTGAAAGTGATAAAGAAAAACTTTTACAAACTCTGTTTGCTCTTGTTGTTCTAATATGTAAAGCCAGCATTCATGTTTTCAGCAAAGATTATGAACTAAACATATTCACAATAACATTTAGGTCTCATGTTTACTCATATCAATGGCATAATCAACTAGCAAGCAATAATAATAAATCTCGGTTGACAACACTTCTTCAAAACAATCATAATATGATATAATAGTATGGTATCTCGCTAGCCCTTTCTGAGACCGCAAAACATAAATGCAGAGCACCTTTAAAGATCAAGGACTGACTAGACATTGTAATTCATGGTAAAAGAGATCCAGTCAAGTCATACTCAATGTAAACTAATAGTAATGGATGCAAATGACAACGGTGCTCTCCAACTGGTGCTTTTTAATAAGAGGATGATGACTTAACATAAAAGTAAATAGATAGGCCCTTCGCAGAGGGAAGCAGGGATCTGTAGAGGTGCCAGAGCTCGGTTTTGAAATAGATATGAATAATATTTTGAGCGGTATACTTTCATTGTCAACATAACAACTGAGAGATCTCGATATCTTCCATGCTACACACATTATAGGCAGTTCCCAAACAGAATGGTAAATTTTATAGTCACCCTCCACCAACAAGCATCAATCCAGGGCTTGCTCGAAACAACGAGTGCCTCCAACTAACAAGAGTCCCGGGGGAGTTTTGTTTGCAGTTATTTTGATTTGACTTGCATAAAGCATGGGACTGGGCATCCCTGTGACCAGCCATTTCTCGTGAGTGAGGAGCGGAGTCCACTCCTCTTGAGAATAACCCGCCTAGCATGGAAGATACAGACAGCCCTAGTTGATACATGAGCTATTCGAGCATACAAAACAGAATGTTTATTTGAAGGTTTAGAGTTTGGCACATACAAATTTACTTGGAACGGCATGTAGATACCGTATATAGGTAGGTATGGTGGACTCATGTGGAATAACTTTGGGGTTTATGTAATTGGATGCACAAGCAGTACACCCGCTTAGTACAAGTGAAGGCTAGAAAAAGACTAGGAAGCAACCAGCTAGAGAGCGACAACAGTCATGAACATGCATTAAAATTAATCAACACCGAATGCAAGCATGAGTTGGATATAATGCACCATGAACATAAATATTGTAGAGGCTATGTTGATTTTGTTTCAACTACATGCGTGAGCATGTGCCAAGTCAAACCACTCGAATCGTTCAAAAGAGGATACCACCCTATCATACCACATCACAACCATTTTAATAGCATGTTGGCATGCAAGGTAAACCATTATAAACTCCTACTAATTAAGCATGGCATAAGCAACTACAATCTCTAATTGTCATTGAAAATATGTTTCTTTCATAATAGGATGAATCAGGAACGATGAACTAATCATATTTACAAAAACAAGAGAGGTCGAGTTCACACCAACTTTTCTCATCTCAATAAGTTCATCATATAATCATCATTATTGCCTTTCACTTGCACGACCGAATAGTGTGGATAATAATAATAATAGTGCACGTGCATTGGACTAAGCTAGAATCTGCAAGCATTCAATTCAATAAAGAAGACAAGGTAATATGGGCTCTTTGTTAGATCAACAATAATGCATATAAGAGCCACTCAACATTTTCATTATGATCTTCTCCTCTCGACCCCCAAAGAACAAGAAAAGAAGTAAAACTATTTACACGGGAAAGCTCCCAACAAGCAAAAGAAGAATGAGAAATATTTTTGGGTTTTCTTTTAATTACTACTACTACAGGCATGGAAAGTAAACTAGCTAAAAGCTACAACTAATTTTTTTGGGTTTTTTCTAAGGTTTATCAAACACACAAGAGTAAAGCATAAAAGGGAAATAAACTAGCATGGATAATACAGTGAAAAAGTATGAGCACCGACAACTAGCATGAGTGTGTGAACAGGAATGTAATGTCGGTGAGAGATAAGTACTCCCCCAAGCTTAGGCTTTTGGCCTAAGTTGGTCTATGGCCACGGCTGGCCTGGCGGATATCCAAAGTTGTAACTGGGGTCGTACTGATATGCAACGGCAATTGCCTGATGAGCTACAGCTTGGAGGCGAGCTGTCTCTGCCCTCCTCTCGTACTCGGTCGCCTCCTCCCTGGCTGTAACATATCTCCCCTTTGCCTGAAAGTCAAAGAAAGTAGGAGTAGGGAGAGCGACGTGATATGTGCGTCGTCTGTCAAAGATTAGTCAGTACAGGAGGAACTGATCGTTCCTCTCAACAAACTGATGACGAACCATAGCATCATAATCAAGATAAGAAGGAGGCAACTCAATATCATCTCCACGTATGGGTATCTCAAGAAAGTTAGCTATACGGGTTGCATAAATCCCACCAAAGAAATCTCCATGAATACGATTATTATGCAACCTACGTGCAACAATAGCCCCCAAGTTGTATTGTTTATCTCCTAAAACAGCACTCCTGAGAAAGCTAAGATCAGGTACACACATGTGACATGCTTCATCTTTACCGTTTATGCACCTTCCTATGAAGAGAGCAAAATAATGTATAGTAGGAAAATGATTGCTCCCCATGGTGGCTTGTGTTACATCTCTAGATTCCCCCACTGTAATACTAGCAAGAAAATCTCTAAATTCGGATTTGTGAGGTTCACTAACATTACCCCACCATGGGAGTTTACAAGCAGTGTTAAAATCTTCTAAGTCCATGGTATAAGATTTATCATAAAGATCAAACAGAACAGTTTGAGAATTGCGTGATGATGAAAATTTAAACCTTCTCACAAATGAATCGGTTAAATAGAGGTATTGATGGCACTTATCTGCCTCGAAGTTGTCCAGATCATCATTACGCACATATGCATCAAATTCCTCTTTAATTCCTGCTCGGATCATGAAATCCTCTGACGGCCTTTCACAAGGTCGCACTTGAGCGTCTCTTGGTGGTTCCTCGCCCGCATTGCATATTGCGGGCCTGGGTCCTTGCTTCCTTGAAGAACCACCTTGGTACATTTTCCTAAACATATTTCTTCCTCTGAAAAATTTCTGAAATTTTTAGTAACTTCAAAATAAAAGTGAACCAAACTCAACAATATTGATAGCAACTACTCCTACAAGTGCCTAGAGGCAATATCATGCATTAAAACTACTTTTGACCATATAAATTTGACATGCAAGCTCAAGAATAGGGTCACCTAAGCAGCAAAAATTTGCAATGAATAAAGCACTAGAACAAAAACTAATTGGACCATTGGAGGAGTCACATACCAAAGAACAATCCCCCAAAGCAGTTTTGTGAATGGAGCTTTGAGCAAGGAGATCGAAAATGGCAGCAAGATGAGCTTGGACTCGGGTTTGAGCTGTCTACTGATTTTTTTGGGAGGAAGGAGTGTGTGGTAGCTGGAATAAGTGTAGGGGAGCCACCATGGGCCCACAAGGCAGGGGGCGCACCAAGGGGGGTAGGGCGCGCCCTCCACCCTCGTGGGCACGTGGCTGCTCCCCCTGCTGTGTTTTTAGTGCTAGATATTCTCAAATATTCTATAAAAAATCATATTTAATTTTCAGGGCATTTGGAGAACTTTTATTTTCGGGGTATTTTTTATTGCATTGATAATTTAGAAAACAGACAGAAATTGCTATTTTTGCTTTATTTGATATAAATAACAGAAAGTAAAAAGGGGGTACAGAGAGTTGTGTTTTCTAAATTCATCTATCTCATGCTCATCAAAAGGAATCCACTAACAAGGTTGATCAAGTCTTGTTAACAAACTCATTCCGAATTGCATGAAACCGGAGAATTTTCGAATAACACTAGGTTACCTCAACGGGGATATGCACATCCCCAACAATAAGAATATCATATTTCTTCTTGATAGTAGGAAGAGGAAATTCAAAACCTCCAATAGTAATTGTCGAAATTTTTCCAATAGAATTGATACTGTGGACTTGAGGTTGTTTCCTTGGAAAGTGTACCGTATGCTCATTACCATTAACATGAAAAGTGACATTGCCTTTGGTGCAATCAATAACAGCCCCTGCAGTATTCAAAAAGGGTCTTCCAAGAATAATAGACATACTATCGTCCTCGGGAATATCAAGAATAACAAAGTCCGTTAAAATAGTAACGTTTGCAACCACAACATGCACATCCTCACAAATACCGACAGGTATAACAGTTGATTTATCAGCCATTTGCAAAGATATTTCAGTAGGTGTCAACTTATTCAAATCAAGTCTACGATATAAAGAGAGAGGCATAGTACTAACACCGGCTCCAAGATCACATAAAGCAGTTTTAACATAGTTTCTTTTAATGGAGCATGGTATAGTTGGTACTCCTGGATCTCCAAGTTTCTTAGGTATTCCACCCTTAAAAGTATAATTAGCAAGCATGGTGGAAATTTCAACTTCCAGTATTTTTCTTTTATTAGTAACAATTTCTTTCATATATTTAGCACAAGGATTCATTTTAAGCATATCGGTCAAACGCATACGCAAAAAGATAGGTCTAATCATTTCAGCAAAATGCTCAAAATCCTCATCATCCGTTTTCTTGGATGGTTTAGGAGGAAAAGGCATGGGTTTTCCGAACCCATGGTTCTCTTTCTTTACCATGCTTCCTAACAACAAAGTCTCTCTTATCATAACGTTGATTCTTTGATTGTGGGTTATCAAGAACAACAACAGGTTCAATTTCTACATCATTATTATTGCTAGGTTGAGCATCAATTATTAACATTACCAGATTGTGTTTCAGCATCAGAAATAGAAATATCATTGGGATTCTCAGGTGTATCTACAACAGGTTCACTAGAAGCATGCAAAGTCCTATCATTTTTCTTTTTCTTCCTCTTAGAAGGACTAGGCGCATCTATATTAATTCTCTGAGAATCTTGCTGAATTCTCATAGGATGGCCCTCAGGATACAAAGGTTCTTGAGTCACTTTACCTCCTCTAGTTGCAACTCTAACAGCAAAGTCATTATTCTTATTATTTAATTCATTGAGCAAATCATTCTAAGCTTTAAGTACTTGTTCTACTTGAGTGGTAACCATAGAAGCATGTTTACTAATAAGTATAAGTTCACCTTTAACACAAGCCATATAATTACTCAAGTGTTCAATCATATAAGCATTATGTTTCAATTGTCTGCCAACATAAGCATTAAAATCTTCTTGCTTAACCGTAAAGTTATCAACTTCATCCAAGCATTGGCTAGCAAACTTAGTAGGAGGGATTTCAGCTTTATCATATCTATAAAGAGAATTTACCTTTACTACCTGTGTCGGGTTATCGAGACCGTGCGTTTCTTCAATAGGTGATGAATTAAGACCATGTATTTATTCAATAGGTGGTAAATTCTTAACCTCTTCAGCCTTTATACCTTTTTCTTTCATATATTTCTTTGCCTCTTGCATATCTTCAGGACTGAGAAATAGAATACCCCTTTTCTTCGGAGTTGGCTTAGGAGTTGGTTCAGGAAGTGTCCAATTATTTTCATTAGTCAACATATTATTCAATAGAATTTCAGCTTGATCAACTGTTCTTTCCCTGAAAACACAACCAGCACAACTATCCAGGTAATCTCTGGAAGCATCGGTTAGTCCATTATAAAAGATATCAAGTATTTCATTTTTCTTGAGAGGATGATCAGGCAAAGCATTAAGTAATTGGAGAAGCCTCCCCAAGCTTGTGGGAGACTCTCTTCTTCAATTTGCACAAAATTATATATTTCCCTTAAAGTAGATTGTTTCTTATGAGCGGGGAAATATTTAGCAGAGAAGTAATAAATCATATCCTGGGGACTACGCACACAACCAGGATCAAGAGAATTAAACCATATATTAGCATCACCCTTTAATGAGAACATAAATAATTTAAGGATATAATAGTAGCGAGTTTTCTCATCATTAGTGAACAGGGTAGCTATATCATTTAATTTAGTAAGATGTGCCACAACAGTTTTAGTTTCATAGCCATAAAAAGGATCAGATTCAACCAAAGTAATTAACTCAGGATCAACAGAGAAATCATAATCCTTATCAGTAATAAAGATAGGTGAAGCAGCATAAGCAGGATCATATTTCATTCTAGCATTCAGAGTTTTTTTCTTTAAGCTTAGCTAATAATTTCTTAAGATCACTTCTATCATTGCAATCAAGAAAGTCTCTAGGAGTTTCTTCATCCATAACATAACCCTCAGGAACAACAGGCAATTCATATCTAGGGGGAGAATCTTCATCATCACTTTCATCAATATTATCAGTTTCAATAATTTCATTCTTTGTAGCCCTAGCAAGTTGTTCATCGAGAAATTGACCAAGTGGCACAGTAGTATCAAGCATAGAAGTAGTTTCATCATAAGTATCATGCATAGTAGAAGTGGCATCATCAATAACATGCGACATATCAAAATGAATAGCAGGTGTAGGTGTCGCAAGATTACTCAAAACATAAGGTGAATCTAGTGCAGAGCTAGATGGCAGTTCCTTACCTCCCCTCGTAGTTGTGGGAAAGATCTTGGTTCTTTGATCTTTCAAGTTCTTCATAATGATAACCAGATATAAATCCCAAGTGACTCAAAGAATAGAGCTATGCTCCCCGGCAATGGCGCCAAAAAATGTTCTTGATAACCCACAAGTATAGGGGATCGCAACAGTTTTCGAGGGTAGAGTATTCAACCCAAATTTATTGATTCGCCACAAGGGGAGCCAAAGAATATTCTCTAGTATTAGCAGCTGAGTTGTCAATTCAAACACACCTGGAAACTTAGTATCTGCAGCAAGGTATTTAGTAGCAAAGTAATATGATAGTAGTGGTAACGGTAGCAAAAGGTAACGGTAGCAAAAGTAATATTTTTGGGTTTTGTAGTGATTGTAATAGTAGCAACGGAAAAGTAAATAAGCGAAGAACAATATATGGAAATCTCGTAGGCATTGGATCGGTGATGGAGAATTATGCCGGATGCGATCGATCATGTATTCCGAATATAGTCATACGTGCTTATGGAAAAGAACTTGCATGACATCTTTTGCCCTACCCTCCCGTGGCAGCGGGGTCCTATTGGAAACTAAGGGATATTAAGGCCTCCTTTTAATAGAGTACCGAACCAAAGCATTAACACATAGTGAATACATGAACTCCTCAAACTACGGTCATCACCGGTAAGTATCCCGATTATTGTCACTTCGGGGTTAACAGATCATAACACATAATAGGTGACTATAGACTTGCAAGATAGGATCAAGAACTCTCATATATTGATGAAAACATAATAGGTTCAGATCTGAAATCATGGGACTCGGGCCCTAGTGACAAGCATTAAGCATAGCAAAGTCATAGCAACATCAATCTCAGAACATAGTGGATACTAGGGATCAAACCCTAACAAAACTAACTCAATTACATGATAAATCTCATCCTACCCATCACTGTCCAGCAAGCCTACGATGGAATTACTCACAGACGGCGGTGAGCATCATGAAATTGGTGATGGAGGAAGGTTGATGATGGCGATGGCGACGGATTCCCCTCTCCGGAGCCCCGAACGGACTCCAGATTATCCCTCCCGAGAGAGTTTAGGGTTTGGCGGCGGCTCCGTATCGTAAAGCATGATGAATCCTTCTCTCTGATTTTTTTTCTCCCCGAAAGTGAATATATGGAGTCAAGGTGGACGTCGGTGGAGCATCATGGGGCCCACGAGGCAGGGGGGCATGCCCTGGGGGGTAGGGCGCGCCCCCACCCTCGTGGACAGGGTGTCGGCCCCCTGACATGGATCTTTCTTCCAGTATTTTTTATATATTCCAAAATAATTCTCCGTTGATTTTCAGGTCATTCCGAGAACTTTTATTTCTGCACAAAAATAACACCATGGCAATTCTGCTGACAATAGCGTCAGTCCGGGTTAGTTCCATTCAAATCATGCAAGTTAGAGTCCAAAACAAGGGCAAAAGTGTTTGGAAAAGTAGATACGACGGAGACGTATCAACCATCTAACCAATTGGGTTTTTTGCTTCCTTGTTGTCAAGGATCCCCTTCATTGCTTGGTGATCTATGTAGAATTTGACTTTGGTGGCTATAATGTATATCCTAAACTTTTCACAAGAGTGTGGCCAACATAATAGATAATATCGAACTTATTACCTTCTTTTTAGCCTAATACTGCACTTACTGCATTGTCATCTGTCTCGCATACCCCTTCAAAATAGTTTGTTCCAATTAGGAGGTATAATGACAGACGCACTAAGCAAGGCTCATTCTAACTTTTTGAAGGCGGTCTTGCACTCATCATCAAACAGAACTGGAACACTTTCCTGCAAAAGGTTAGTAACAGGTTTTCAGATGCTGGAGAAATTTTTAACGAAGCGTTTGTAGAAGCATGCATGCCCCAAAAAACTCCTTATCACACTTATGTCCCAAGGATACAACCGTTTTTCTATAGCATCTATTTTTGCCTTATCCACCTCAATACCTTTTCTGGATATCTTATGTCCCAATACAATGCCTTCATTAACCATAAAATTTCACTTTTCCCAATCCAGGACAAGATTGATGTCTCCGCACCTCTACAAAACATTGTTAAGATTGTGGAGGCAATCATCAAAAGATGTTCCATAGGCGGAAAAACCGTCCATGATCTCTTCAACAAAATCGGCAAACATAGTATTCATACATGTATGAAAGTAACTGGCACATTACAATGCCAAATGGAATACGAAAATAAGAGTACATACCGAAGGGACAAGTGCAGGTAGTGTTCTCCTAGTCTTCATGCTGTACTACTATTTGTGAGAATCCTGAATATCCATCTAGGTAACAAAATTGAGCATGCTTTGTCAAACTGTAACGCCTCGAGACCGATGTGCCAGGTGTCTTCTAGTTATTCGTTGTTGTTGCCTTGTCATTGCTTGCGTGTCTTGCATGTCATATCATGTCATCATGTGCATTTCATTTGCATACATGTTCGTCTCACGCATCCGAGCATTTTCCCCGTTGTCTGTTTTGTAATCCGGCGCTCCTATGTCACCCGGTGTCCTTTTCTACCTCTTTTCGTGTGTGGGTGTTAAAAGTTTTTGGATTGGACCGAGACTTGTCATGCGGCTTTGGTTTACTACCGGTAGACCGCCTGTCAAGTTTCGTGCCATTTGGACTTCGTCTGATACTCCAACGGTTAACCGAGGGACCGAAAAGGCCTCGTGTGTGTTGCAGCCCAACACCCCTCCAAAGTGGACCAAAACGGCCGCACAGGAGGAAATGATTTCAAAGTAAAACAAGCAACACATCATACATACGCCTTGTTTTATAATACAAAGTACGAGCATTACAGGTACATTCATTCAAAAATAGTGTCCTTCGAACACTGGCCCTCAACAATGCGGGAACCTTCCAAGACTTCATCAAAATACCGCTTCGGAGTATGGTGCTCCTTGCCTGCGGGCGGTCCCTTGGTTGCCAGCTTGACGTCGTTCATCTTCACCCACTGTACCTTGACACGGGCGAAGGCCATCTAGGCACCATCGATATAGACCGACCACTTTATGGCATCCAGCCGGGGTCAGGCACTGACTAGCCGCTTCACGAGCTCGAAGTAGCTGCTGGGTATGGGCTCGGTGGGCCAGAGATGGATTATAATATCCCTCATAGCTAATCCGGTCACGCTATGCAGTTCAGTCAACTGTCTCAGCTGATCGGTGAGGGGCACCGGATGCTCTAGCGCAAGGTACTACAATGAGAACAACTTCTCCGTCGAGCTCCCCTCTTCGGCTCGAAAGAACTCCGCAGCATCAGCAATACTCCCGGGCAGATCCACAAACGACCCTGGAGAACTCCAAACCTGAGTAGTAATACTCATTGAATACAATCAAGCAGGACGTAGGGTTTCACCTCCTTTAAGAGGGCCTGAACCTGGGTAAACATTGTGTCCCCCTCGTCCCTTGTTACTATTGATCCTCAGATGCACATTTCGGGAACCCTACCCGAGATCTGCCGGTTTTGACACCGACATTGGTGCTTTCATTGAGAGTTCCACTATGTCATCAAGAGAAGGATCGATGGCTCAACTTGTCATCAGCGACGATGCTGTTTCCGGGGAGACTTTTCTCCTTGGTCAACTCTTTGTATTTGGAGACTTCGCTCTGCATGTCAATTCAACTGGTCACCTTGAGCAGATCGACAACTACGCCCCTGGTCACTAGATCAGGTTCGGAAGCTTGAACTACATCGCTGCTATCCGAGGAGACATGATCTTCGAAGGGCTTTCGACCTCGGCCGCCGCTTCTCATCCACATGAAGGAGGCCCGTCGGATCCACCATCAGATTCCGCTCAAGGATCGACTCTTGTGCCTGCCCTGGCCTTAGATCCAGAGTGGACCACTCTATCCGAAGATGGGAGGATAAACCCCGCCAGACTCTCTCCCATTACGGAGCCTCCTCCCGGAAACCCTGAGGTGACCATGCTGTCAGCGGGCCCAGAGTCAAACAAGACTCTCCCTGTCATCGGGAAACAGGACTCATCCCTGGATGTCATCTCCGTACTCTCGAGGTCTGCGTCCACCGAGCATGGTCGAGTGGTGATTACCGGACCCAGCTCCACGGATCCTTAGTCACCTGTCCAGCTTTCGCTCCTAAACGAGGCACTGGACCTAATGCGATCTCTCAACATCACGGAAGTGTCACTTCCGAACTACGCCCAGCCTGAACTGGGGGCTGAGAGCGGGCAATTTTACATCCCACCCACCACCCACTTAATAGCCATTATCGAGGACCTAACCGACATGCTAGACTACGCCTCCAAAGACATCGATGGTATGGAGGACGATGCCGAAGCCGAACCAGGCAAAACCCGCCCATCACTTGGCGTTGGACGGCCACCTCTACTTACGACATATACATGGTGGATACGCTCGAGAAAAAGGACGACGATGGCACTCAAGATCCGATTGAGGACAAGCCCGTCGAGGCACCACCAAAGCACCGACGTCACCTGCCCCGCTGACGATCACGTCGGGAGAAGGAAAGCAATACCGGCACCGGGTACAATGATACTCCGGAGAATGCCAAAGATGCTGACCAACCCATTGAGCATGCGCTCGAGCAGGATGAAAGGGAAGAAGGCCAATACAGCCCCGAACACGCCGATCATGAGGATTTGGAAGACAGTAATTATTTACCTACCTCCAAAGAGGATGTCAGCCTTGGCAACGAACATTTCATCGTGCCAGAGGAAGCCCTCGAGCAAGAACCCTTCAAGCGACAGATCATCGCCACTGCCAGGAGCATGAAAAAGAAACAACAACAACTCCAAGCCAACAGGATACGCTCAACGACAGATGGACCAAGGTCCTGGCCACCAAAGAATACGGCCTCGAGCGCCCAACAAAGAGCTACCCAAAGCGCAAGCTACTACCACAATTCAACGACGAGGCCCTTGAGCCAATACCTTCACGATACAATCATCCTAACGAACCGGACCAACCACCACGTGGATGGGACGAAGCGGCTAATTATGCCGAACACCAGCCCACTCCACCTCGCCGTAGAAGCAAAGAGGCAGTGGCTCTGCGCTATCTGTACAACTTATGTTATGACCTACACAATAGAGCCGGCCAGAACAGATCGATCTAGGGATCAAGGGGACGTGCTCCAACATGAGAAGACGGCCATCAAGCTTGGCGCGACAAGCATAACTAAGTTAGGGCCGAGAACCAAACATGGACGTCATCCAAACTCCGTCGTGATGTTGCCCGATATAGAGGCGCCGCACACCCCATGTGCTTTACCGATGAGGTAATGCAGCACCAGTTTCCGGAAGGGTTTAAACCCGTAAACATCGAGTCATATGATGGAAAGATAGATCCCGCCGTATGCATTGAAGATTTTCTTCTCCACATGCACATGGCTCTCGGTGATGATCTCCACACCATCAAATACCTTCCCCTACAACTAAAAGGACCAGCACGGCACAGGTTGAATAGCCTCCCAGAGAACTCCATTGGCAGTTGGGAGGACTTGGAGGATGCTTTTCGAGACAACTTCCAAGGCACTTATGTCCGGACACATGATGCTGATGACCTTAATGACATAGTCCAACAACTCGAAGAGTCAGCCCGCAAACTCTGGAATCGGTTCTTAATCAAAAAGGACCAAATCATCGATTATCCAGACGCCGAAGCCTTAGCGGCCTTTAAGCACAGGGTCCGTGATGAATGGCTCGCCCAATACCTTGGTCAGGAAAAACCAAACTATGGCAGCCCTTACGGCACTTCTGACCCGCTTCTGCGTGGGCAAAGGTAGCTGGCTGGCTCATCGAAGCAATAGTACCAGCGACCCAGGCACCTCTGAGGCCAGGGACGACAATGGAAGGCCACGACGTAGCAAAAATAAGCGTCAGAACAACAACAAAGAAACTAAGGATACGGCGGTAAACGCCAGATTCAGCAGCTCCAAACCCGCCCAGCGGAAGAAGTCGTTCAAAGGAAATAGAGACGGTCTATCCAATTTGGACAAAATACTAGATAGGCCTTGCCAGATTCATTACCCCTAACAAGGCTGCCAACCACACTAACAGAAACTGCTAGGTTTTTAAATAGGTCGGTAAATTAAATACCGAACATAAGGGGAAAGGACCTCAAAGTGAGGATGATGATGAACCCTGCCCTCCAAACACAGGGGGGCAGAAGAAGTTTCCCCCCGAGGTGAAAACAGTGAACATGATTTATGTCACAGACATCCCAAAGAGGGAGCGCAAGCGTGCACTAAGGGAGATCTACGTCGTAGAGACTGTCACCCCAAAATTCAACCCATGGTCGGCTTATCCGATCACCTTCGACCGTAGGGACCACCCAACTAGTATCCGTCATGGAGGTTCGGCGACCCTGGTACTCGATCCCATCATCGACGGATACCCTCTCCCTAGAGTCCTTATGGACGACGGCAACAGTCTCAACCTGATTTATCAAGACATCGTCCGTAAGATGGGTATTGGTCCGTCAAGAATCAAGCCTAGTAACACTACTTTTCAAGGAGTGATACCTAGCGTAGAGGGCTATTGCATGGGCTCCTTAACATTGGAAGTAGTATTTGGCTCTCCAGATGACTTTTGAAGTGAAGAATGGATCTTCTATATCGTCCCTTTCCGTAGTGGTTATCACACGCTGCTTGGACGAACTGCTTTCGCCCACTTTAATGCAGTCCCACATTATGCTTACTTAAAGCTCAAAATGCCCGGACCGTGAGGCGTCATCACAGTCAATGGAAATATAGAGCGCTCCCTCCACACTGAGGAGCACACCACGGCCCTTGCACCCGAGGTACAAAACGGCCTCATCAAGCCGAACAACTCATCAGTCATTAAGGCCCCTGACACTGCCAACCGAGTCCGATCCACATTACAACATGACAACTCGGCGAATCTAGAGCATGAATAGCAGTTTATCCTTCGCCGATCGCCCCATAAGGTTGCGGCATATGTACTGTGCGTCCATAATTCTGCACTTAAGATACCTTGGGAAGCGCCGGAGGCATACTGCGGAAAAGTTCTATAGTACAGCTTGACCCTATTCGGACCTTAACTTTTCTTTTCTTTTTATTTTCTCCTTTTTACTATAGTTTCATTAAAAACCTACCCACACCACGGTTGCACGGGGGCTCCTTTCTAGGCTCCCCTTTCTTACAGACGACCATCGACTTCTCTCAAACGATTTCTCACCAAGGAGAAACGGCGCAGACGTGTGGTAGGGCATCATTGGGATCTTGAAACCACTACTTTCAGGTCTCTAAAGTCCGAACAAGAGCATATAATTCTTTGTCATAAGTAGAATAATTCAGACTAGGCCCACTCAATTTTTCAGAAAAGTATGCAACAGGTTTGCCATCTTGTAATAACACACCTCCTAATACAATTCCACTAGCATCACATTCAAGCTCAAAAGTCTTATTAAAATCAAGAAGTTGGAGTAAAGGAGCATGTGTCAACTTATCTTTCAATATCGTGAAGGCTTCTTCCTGTGCGGCACCCCAAACAAAAGGCACATCCTTCTTTGTAAGCTCATTGAGAGGTGCAGCAATGGTGCTGAAGTCTCTCACAAAACGCCTATAGAATCCAGCGAGGCCAAGAAAACTCCTCACTTGTGTGACCGTTTTAGGCTGCGGCCAACTCTCAATAGTTTCAATCTTGGCTTTATCAACTTCAATTCCCTGTTGAGTAACAACATAGCCAAGAAAAGATACTCGATCGGTGCAGAAGGTGCACTTCCCAAGGTTACCAAACAAACGTGCATCACGTAGAGCAATAAAAACAGCACATAAATGTTCCAAATGTTCCTCCAAAGATCTGCTATAAATCAATATATCATCAAAATAGGCTACCACAAATCATCCAATGAAAGCACATAAAACTTTGTTCATTAGTCTCATGAAAGTACTAGGTGCATTAGTTAACCCAAAAGGCATGACTAAACACTCATATAAACCAAACTAAATTTTAAATGTTGTTTTCCATTCATCTCCCAATTTCATACGAATTTGATGGTATCCACTACGCAAATCAACTTTGGAGAAAATTGTAGATCCACTCAATTCATCAAGCATATCATCTATCCTAGGAATAAGATGACGATAACTAATAGTAATATTATTAATGCCTCTACAATCAACACACATATGCGACGTACCATCCTTTTTAGGCACTAGTATAATAGGAACATCACAAGGACTAAGAGATTTGCGTATGTAACCTTTGTCGAGCAGCTCCTGTACTTGACGCATAATCTCCTTCATCTCCTCT
Source organism: Triticum monococcum (assembly GCA_034509565.1). NCBI lineage: Eukaryota > Viridiplantae > Streptophyta > Magnoliopsida > Poales > Poaceae > Triticum > Triticum monococcum. The sequence continues at coordinate 354,875,237 of CM067847.1, forward strand.
GGATTGGTATGATATGGTGCATGGTTGGGTAGTGATGCACCGGGAATTAAGTCAATTTGATGCTCAATCCCTTGAATAGGAGGTAATTCCGGTGGCACGTCTTGTGGGAAGACGTCAGCGAACTCCTGCAAAATGCTAGTGACATCAGGGGGAAAAGAGGAAGGGACATACTCGAATGAAAATAATGCCTCTTTGCACAAAAAGCATAGCAAACATATTTGCTGAAATCTTGCTCATCAATATCAGGTTTTGTGGCGAGTAAACATGCACTTTTCAATTTAATTTCAGAAGAAACACTAGATGGTTTATTGTTGGGTTTCATTTGTTGCTCAAATTCTTTTGCCACAATCTGATTTTCACTCTTATTTTTCTCCTGTTTTGCTTTATTAACTCTATTAATATCATCTTTCAAAATGGATTCAGGAGTCATAGGTAGCAAAGTAATATGGCTATCCTTATGAACAAGAGTATACTGATTATTTCTACCATGGTGTACAGTATATTTATCAAATTGCCATGGTCTACCAAGTAATAAGGAACATGCTTGCATGGGTACCACATCACAATCAACATAATCAACATATGTAGAGATACAAAAATGCACATGAACAGTACGTGTTACGTTAACCTTGCAGTTGTTGTTGAACCATTGGATGTAGTAAGGATGTGGATGTGGTCTTGTGGTGAGAGATAGCTTCTCCACCATCTCCATGCTAGCCAAGTTGTTGCAGCTCCCTCCATCTATGATGACGCGAACAGAACGTTCCTTCACAACTCCCTTTGTATGGAACAAATTATGCCTCTGATTTTGCTCAGCTTGTGTGACCTGCACACTCAAAACACGTTGAGCAAGTAAACATTCATACCTATCAGCATCTTTAGGAGCCATGTATTGCGTCTCATGATCAGAATCATCTCCACCGTGTTCTTCACGTGTAATAAGAGCCAAAGTCTCCTCATCATAGTCACTAGCAGACTCATACCCACCATCCTTAGTAGCAATCATCACTGGCTGAGATTTGCATTCTCTCTGCAAATGTCCTCTTCCCTTAGAACAACGACAAATAATATCACTTGTGTGCCCTATTGATGCCATGGAAGAAGAAGAACTCTGTGCAGGCCCGATAGGTGTGCTCTTGGCAGATAATGGTGGTTGTGTCTGCTTCCTTGTATCACAGCTGGTGGTAACAGCTGATGGAGGTGTCGGTGCAGTAGAATGTGTGGAAGTAGAGGATGCACGCGGTGTCCATGATGAAGGTGGACCTGCAGAAAAGTTAGTTCACACCAATGCTTGTCGATCCTACACTTCACGTTCATCTTTTCAAGCAAGATGGAATAAACGAGTGATATTATTATATTCCTTATTTAATCCACCGATAAAATGTGCAAGCATAGCTTCATTATCATCAACAATACCACATCTAATCATACCAGTTTGTAATTCCTGATAATATTCTTCTATAGAATTTTTTCCTTGTCTCAAATGCTGCAATTTTTAAACTAATTCACGTTGATAATATGGTGGAACCCAGTGAGTACGCATAGCATTTTGCAAAGCAGCCCAAGTAGCTGGACTAGGATATAATCTACAATGTTCAGACCACCAAACACATGCAAAACTAATGAAAGCACAAACAGCAGCAGGAACACGTCTCTCCTCGGGATAGTGTAAACATGTAAAACATTGTTCAGTTTCTAACTCCTAAGTAATATATACATATATCAGGAACGTATCTACCCTCAAATGGTGGAATATTCAATTTCAGTTTAGGGAGATGGTCATGATCTCGTACCTGAGGGGGAGCCCTACCATTGCCATTATTTGAATGTGGACGACCTGGTGGTTGTGGTGCTGGTGGTTGCACGTAGTTCTAATCTTGATCAACCTCATCCTCGTAATCTCCCGCATAATCCTCCTCCTCCGCATTAGTTGCAGGAGCCACAGAAGTATCAACAACAGCACCAACAGTTTGGCCAGGCTCAAGAGGGACACAGCTCGCTCGGCGGAGGCCTGTTTCGCAACGTGAAGGTAGTCGTCGTCGTCGTCGTCGTTGTCGTCGTTGTTGTTGTTGTTGTTGTTGTTGTTGTTGTTGTTGTTGTTGTTGTTGTTGTTGTTGTTGTTGTTGTTGTTGTTGTTGTTGTTGTTGTTGCCTGTTTCGTGACGTGGAGGTAGTCGTCGTTGTTGTTGTTGTTGTTGTTGTTGCTGTTGTTGGTGGTGTTGTTGGTGTTGTTGTTCTTGCTGTTGCTGTTGCTGTTGCTGTTGCTGTTGCTGTTGTTGTTGCTGTTGCTGTTGTTGCTGCTGTTGTTGTTGTTGTTGTTGTTGTTGTTGTTGTTGTTGTTGTTGTTGTTGTTGTTGTTGTTGTTGTTGTTGTTGTTGTTGTTGTTGTTGTTGTTGTTGTTGTTGTTGTTGTTGTTGTTGTTGTTGTTGTTGTTGTTGTTGTTGTTGTTGTTGTTGTTGTTGTTGTTGTTGTTGTTGCTGTTGTTGTTGCTGCTGTTGTGGGTGGCGTTGTTGGTGTTGTTGTTCTTGCTGCTGCTGTTGCTGCTGTTGTTGCTGCTGCTGTTGGTGCTGTTGCTGTTGCTGCTGTTGTTGTTGCTGTTGTTGTTGCTGCTATTGTTGTTGCTGCTGCTAGTGGTGCTGTTGTGTTGTTGTTGTTGTTGTTGTTGTTGTTGTTGTTGTTGTTGTTGTTGTTGTTGTTGTTGTTGTTGTTGTTGTTCTCTCAAAGATTCGTGATTCTAGCTTGTCGCCATCGTCTCATAATTGTTTTCGATTGTGAGAATTCTTTTCACCCATCCGGAGCTATTCATGAGTCTTGGCAATTTGATTCTCTGGAGCCCATCATTTCAGAAGACTTATTCATTCTCAGCTTTCAGCTATCGTTCTTCGAATCTTACCAGCGCGTCATTCAAGTATTCTCTTATCAGCTCGTGATCTATTCGTACTCATGTATCTAAATTCTCTCTAGTATCTTCTTTCATTTTCCAATTCTTTCCGGTGATTTGTGCTTTTGCTACTCCTTTGTTCAATTCTTATGGTGGTTCGTTCAGGATTTCTTTTCCTTCGTTATCATATCAATTTATTCGTTGTTCCAATCCTACCGGTGGTTCGTTGAAGACCTTCTCAAATTTGCGTCATATCTCTCTTAATCCTTTCAACGAGAATAAGTTGTTTGCAATCCGTTGCTTGTCATCAATTTAATTGGTGAAGGATAAACATAACGTAATTCTTATTTGTGTTTCAGCCAAGTGATTAATTCCTTATTCCGGAGGTCCATCAAATTCTCGGTTTCACTTGTTTCATCTTTTCTTTTCTGGAGTTCCAAACTCTCTCAATTTATTTCATCGTGAAAATCCATCTAATCATTGCAAGGATTCACCTTGTGTTTTCAGCTTCTCTTTCTTTTCGTTACCCTTTTGTTTACCGGAGTTCTTCATGGAGGCGCTACATGATGGTTCATAAAGGATTTAATTCCTTCTCGAAGTTTTTCATCGAGATTCTTTTCTAAGGAGATCAAGCATTCTTCATCTTGCTATCCGGAGTGCAATTCTTTCTTCCGTATCATTGGAGGTGGTATTATGTCATTCTTGACCATTTGAGTTCATGTTTCATGATTCACATGTTGTTAAGAATGAGATATTTTAAATCCATCAACCTCTTCGTTGGAGTTATCTTGGGTTATATTTCACCTAAAGCCTTCCCTAAGGATTGTTGCTATTAATGGTGATAATATATGACCCAAGTTCTTCATTTATCCTCCCGATGAAATAAGTTTCTCGTCTCCTTGTTCTTATCAATCCAATTCTTTTTCCCGCGAGTGGCAGGTTGTCACCTCATAATTTGATATGTATTCCATAAGATCATATCAAGCTTATTCTTTTCGTTGTTGGTTTTCCAACAACTCCGTTCTAGCATTTGTTGTAAGCGTGCTCCCTCAAGATCTTCTTTCCCTTCGTTCATTCCATTCCATTCTTACTTTTGTTCTGGAGGCTTTGTGATGTTGCTTTCTTCAACCATCATCTCGTTTGATCTAAGATCACGTTCTTTCCTGTGCTTATCCATCTAACTGGAGTGTTGTGTCATCTCTTCTAGTTCTTTTCATCTTATTAAGTCTTGCATCCCTTCTCAACCGGAGTGCTGCCCAAAGTTGTTCGTCCTTGTTCCTCTTTGCTAGCGGAGTGCTTTAAACTTCATTTATCTCTGTTGTATTCTTTTCGAGAAATGGCTTAACCTTTTCAAGGTTCTTTGGTCTCACTCGTTTGTCAAAGAAGCAACTTAGTTTTACCTCTCTTCTTTCTCTTTCGTTTTTCCTGAAGGAAATATGCCCTAGAGGCAATAATAAAGTTATTATTTATTTCCTTATATCATGATAAATGTTTATTATTCATGCTAGAATTGTATTAACCGGAAACATAATACATGTGTGAATACATAGACAAACAGAGTGTCACTAGTATGCCTCTACTTGACTAGCTTGTTAATCAAAGATGATTATGTTTCCTAACCATGGACAAAGAGTTGTTATTTGATTAACGGGATCACATCATTAGTTGAATGATCTGATTGACATGACCCATTCCATTAGCTTAGCACCCGATCGTTTAGTTTGTTGCTATTGCTTTATTCATGACTTATACATGTTCCTATGACTATGAGATTATGCAACTCCCGTTTACCGGAGGAACACTTTGTGTGCTACCAAACGTCACAACGTAACTGGGTGATTATAAAGGAGCTCTACTGGTGTCTCCAAAGGTACATGTTGGGTTGGCGTATTTCGAGATTAGGATTTGTCACTCCGATTGTCGGAGAGGTATCTCTGGGCCCTCTCGGTAATGCACATCACATAAGCCTTGCAAGCATTGCAACTAATGAGTTAGTTGTGAGATGATGTATTACGGAACGAGTAAAGAGACTTGCCGGTAACGATATTGAACTAGGTATTGAGATACCGACGATCGAATCTCGGGCAAGTAACGTACCGATGACAAAGGGAACAAGGTATGTTGTTATGCGGTCTGACCGATAAAGATCTTCGTAGAATATGTAGGAGCCAATATGAGCATCCAGGTTCCGCTATTGGTTATTGACCAGAGATGTGTCTCGGTCATGTCTACATTGTTCTCGAACCGTAGGGTCCGCACGCTTAAGGTTTCGATGACATTTATATTATGAGTTTATGAGTTTTGATGTACCGAAGGAGTTCGGAGTCCCGGATGAGATCGGGGACATGACGAGGAGTCTCGAAATGGTCGAGACGTAAAGATCGATATATTGGACGACTATATTCGGACATCGGAAAGGTTCCGAGTGGTTCGGGTAATTTTCGGAGTACCGGGGAGTTACGGGAATACGGGAGAGAAGTATTGGGCCTTATTGGGCCATACGGGAAAGAGAGAGGGGCTGCCTAGGGCAGGCCGCACGCCTCCCCAAGGCCTAGTCAGAATTGGACTAGGGGGAGGGGCTGCGCCCCCTCCTTCCTTCCCTTCTCCTTTCCCCTTCCTTGTCTCCTACTCCTACTACATGGAAGGACTCCTAGTTGGACTAGGAAAGGGGGAATCCTACTCCCGGTGGGAGTAGGACTCCCTAGGGCGCGCCATAGAGAGGGCCGGCCCTCCCCTCCTCCACTCCTTTATATACGGGGGCAGGGGGCACCCCATAGACAGACAAGTTGATCCTCGTGATCGTTCCTTAGCCGTGTGCGGTGCCCCCTTCCACCATATTCCACCTCGATCATATCGTTGTAGTGCTTAGGCGAAGCCCTGCGTCGGTAGAACATCATCATCGTCACCACGCCGTTGTGCTGACGGAACTCATCCCCGAAGCTTTGCTGGATTGGAGCCCGGGGAGCATCATCGAGCTGTACGTGTGCTAAGAACTCGGAGGTGCCGGAGTAACGGTGCTTGGATCGGTCGGATCGGGAAGACGTACGACTACTTCCTCTACGTTGTGTCAACGCTTCCGCTTCGGTCTACGAGGGTACGTAGACAACACTCTCCCCTCTCGTTGCTATGCATCACCATGATCTTGCGTGTGCGTAGGAATTTTTTTGAAATTACTACGTTCCCCGACAGTGGCATCCGAGCCTAGGTTTTATGTGTTGATGTTATATGCACGAGTAGATCACAAGTGAGTTGTGGGCGATATAAGTCATACTGCTTACCAGCATGTCATACTTTGGTTCGGCGGTATTGTTGGACGAAGCGGCCCGGACCGACATTACGCGTACGGTTACGCGAGACCGGTTCTCCCGACGTGCTTTGCACATAGGTGGCTTGCGGGTGACAGTTTCTCCAACTTTAGTTGAACTGAGTGTGGCTACGCCCGGTCCTTGCGAAGGTTAAAACAACACCAACTTGACAAACTATCGTTGTGGTTTTGATGCATAGGTAAGATTGGTTCTTGCTTAAGCCCATAGCAGCCACGTAAAAACTTGCAACAACAAAGTAGAGGACGTCTAACTTGTTTTTGCAGGGCATGTTGTGATGTGATATGGTCAAGACATGATGCTAAATTTTATTGTATGAGATGATCATGTTTTGTAACTGAGTTATCGGCAACTGGCAGGAGCCATATGGTTGTCGCTTTGTTGTATGCAATGCAATCGCCCTGTAATGCTTTACTTTATCACTAAGCGGTAGCGATAGTCGTAGAATCAAAAGATTGGCGAGACGACAACGATGCTACGATGGAGATCAAGGTGTCGCGCCGATAACGATGGTGATCATGACGGTGCTTCGGAGATGGAGATCACAAGCACAAGATGATGATGGCCATATCATATCACTTATATTGATTGCATGTGATGTTTATCTTTTATGCATCTTATCTTGCTTTGATTGACGGTAGCATTATAAGATGATCTCTCACTAAATTATCAAGAAGTGTTCTCCCCGAGTATGCACCGTTGCCAAAGTTCGTCGTGCCCAGACACCACGTGATGATCGGGTGTGATAAGCTCTACGTCCATCTACAACGGGTGCAAGCCAGTTTTGCACACGCAGAATACTCAGGTTAAGCTTGACGAGCCTAGCATATGCAGATATGGCCTCGGAACACTGAGACCGAAAGGTCGAGCGTGAATCATATAGTAGATATGATCAACATATTGATGTTCACCATTGAAAGCTACTCCATTTCACGTGATGATCAGTTATGGTTTAGTTGATTTGGATCACGTGATCACTTAGATGATTAGAGGGATGTCTATCTAAGTGGGAGTTCTTAAGTAATATGATTAATTGAACTTAAATTTATCATGAACTTAGTCCTGGTAGTATTTTGCAAATCATGTTGTAGATGAATAGCTCGCGTTGTTGTTTCCCTGTGTTTATTTTGATATGTTCCTAGAGAAAATTGTGTTGAAAAATATTAGTAGCAATGATGCGGATTGGATCCGTGATCTGAGGTTTATCCTCATTGCTGCACAGAAGAATTATGTCCTTGATGCACCGCTAGGTGATAGACCTATTGCAGGAGCAGATGCAGGCATTATGAACGTTTGGCTAGCTCAATATGATGACTACTTGATAGTTTAGTGCACCATGCTTAACGGCTTAGAATCGGGACTTCAAAGACGTTTTGAATGTCATGGACCATATGACATGATCCAGGACTTGAAGTTAATATTTCAAGCAAATACCCGAGTTGAGAGATATGAAGTCTCCAACAAGTTCTATAGCTAAAAGATGGAGGAGAATCGCTCAACCAGTGAGCATGTGCTCAGATTGTCTGGGTACTACAATTGCTTGAATCAAGTGGGAGTTAATCTTCCAGATAAAATAGTGATTAACAGAATTCTCTAGTCACCATCACCAAGTTAGTAGAACTTCGTGATGAACTATGATATGCAAGGGGTAACGAAAACGATTCCCAAGCTCTTCGTAATGCTGAAATTGACGAAGGTAGAAATCGAGAAAAACATCAAGTGTTGATGGTAGACAAGACCACTAGTTTCAGGAAAAGGGCACAGGGAAGAAGGGGAACTTCAAGAAGAACGACAAGCAAGTTGCTGCTCAAGTGAAGAAACCCAAGTCTGGTCCTAAGCCTGAGACAAAGTGCTTCTACTGCAAAGGGATTGGTCACTGGAAGCGGAACTACCCCAAGTATTTGGAGGATAAGAAAGGATGGCAAAGTAAACAAAGGTATATTTGATATACATGTTATTGATGTGTACTTTACTAGTGTTCATAGCAACCCCTCAGTATTTGGTACTAGTTCAGTTGCTAAGATTAGTAACTCGAAACGGGAGTTTCAGAATAAACAGAGACTAGTTAAGGGTGAAGTGACGATGTGTATTGGAAGTGGTTCCAAGATTGATATGATCATCATCGCACACTCCCTATAAATTCGGGATTAGTGTTGAACCTAAATAAGTGTTATTTGGTGTTTGCGTTGAGCATAAATATGATTTGATCATGTTTATTGCAATATGGTTATTCATTTAAGTAAGAGAATAAATTGTTGTTCTGTTTACATGAATAAAACCTTATATGGTTACACACCCAATGAAAATGGTTCGTTGGATCTTGATCGTAGTGATACACATATTCATGATATTGAAGCCAAAAGATGCAAAGTTAATAATGATAGTGCGATTTATTTGTGGCACTGCCGTTTAGGTCATATTGGTGTAAAGCGCATGAAGAAACTCCATGCTGATGGGATTTTGGAATCACTTGATTATGAATCAGTTGATGCTTGCGAACCATGTCTCTTGGGCAAGATGACTAAAACGCCGTTCTCCGGAACAATGGAGCAAGCAACAGATTTGTTGGAAATCATACATACTGATGTATGTGGTCCGATGAATATCAAGGCTTGCAGCGGGTATCATTATTTTCTGACCTTCACAGATGATTTGAGCAGATATGGGTATATCTACTTGATGAAACATAAGTCTGAAACATTTGAAAAGTTCAAAGAATTTCAGAGTGAAGTGGAAAATCATCGTGACAAGAAAATAAGGTTTCTACGATCTGATCGCGGAGACAAATATTTGAGTTACTAGTTTGGTCTTCAATTAAAACAATGTGGAATAGTTTCACAAATTCGTGCCACCTGGAACACCACAGCATAATGGTGTGTCCGAACGTCATAACCGTACTTTATTAGATATGGTGCGATCTATGATGTCTCTTACCGATCTACCACTATCGTTTTGGGGTTATGCATTAGAGACAGCTGCATTCACGTTAAAAAGGGCACCATCTAAATCCGTTGAGACGACACAATCTGAATTACGGTTTGGCAAGAAACCAAAGTTGTCGTTTCACAAAGTTTGGGGTTGCAATGCTTATGTGAAATTTTTTCATCCTGATAAGCATAAACCCAAATCGGAAAAGTATGTCTTCATAGGATACCCAAAAAGTTACTATTGGATACACCTTCTATCACCGATCCGAAGGCAAGACTTTTGTTGCTAAATTCGGAAACTTTCTGGAGAAGGAGTTTCTCTCGAAAGAAGTGAGTGGGAGGAAAGTAGAAAACTTGATAAGGTAATTGTACCTTCTCCCTTATTGGAAAGTAGTTCATCACAGAAATCTGTTCTTGTGACTACTACACCGATTAGTGAGGAAGCTAATGATGATGATCATGTAACTTCAGATCAAGTTACTACCGAATCTCGTAGGTAAACCAGAGTGAGATCCACACCAGAGTGGTACGGTAATCCTGTTCTGGAAGTCATGTTACTAGACCATGACGAACTTGTGAACTATGAGGAAGCGATGATGAGCCCAGATTCCGCAAAATGGCTTGAGGCCATGAAATCTGAGATGAGATCCATGTATGAGAACAAAGTATGGACTTTGATTGACTTGCCTAATGATCGGCGAGCCATTGAGAATAAATGGACCTTCAAGAGGAAGACGGACACGGATAGTAGTGTTACTATCTACAAAGCTAGAATTGTCGCAAAAGATTTTCGACAAGTTCAAGGTGTTGACTATGATGAGAGTTTCTCACTCGTATCTATGCTTAAGTTTGTCCAAATCATGTTAGCAATTGCCGCATTTTATGAAATTTGGCAAATGGATAAACAAAACTGCATTCCTTAATGGATTTATTAAAGAAGAGTTGTATGTGATGCAACTATATGGTTTTGTCAATCCTAAAGATGCTAACAAAATATGCAAGCTCCAGCGATCCATTTATGGACTGGTGCAAGCATCTTGGAGTTGGAATATACACTTTGATAAGATGATCAAAGCATATAGTTTTATACAGACTTACGGTGAAGCCTGTATTTACAAGAAAGTGAGTGGGAGCACTACAGCATTTCTGATAAGTATATGTGTATGACATATTGTTGATTGGAAATAATGTAGGATTATTCTGCAAAGCATAAAGGAGTATTTGAAAGGAGTTTTTCAAAGAAAGACCTTGGTAAAGCTGCTTACATATTGAGTATCAAGATCTATAGAGATAGATCAAGGCGCTTGATAAGTTTTTCAATGAGTACATACCTTGACAAGATTTTGAAGTAGTTCAAAATGGAACAGTCAAAGAAAGAATTCTTTCCTGTTTTACAAGGTGTGAAATTGAGTAAGACTCAAAACACGACCATGACAGAAGATAGAAAGTGAATGAAAGTCATTCCCTATGCCTTGGCCATAGGTTCTATAAAGTATGCCATGCTGTGTACCAGATCTATTGTATACCCTACACTGATTTTAGCAAGGGAATACAATAGTGATCTAGGAGTGGATCACTGGACAGCGGTCAAAATTATCCTTAGTGGAATAAGGATATGTTTCTCGATTATGGAGGTGACAAAAGATTCGTCGTAAAAAGGTTACGTCGATGCAAGTTTTAACACTAATCTAGATGACTCTAAGTCTCAATCTGGATACATATGAAAAGTGGGAGCAATTAGCTAAGAGTAGCTCTGTGCAGAGCATTGTTGACATAAAAATTTGCAAAATACATACGGATCTGAATATGGCAGACCCGTTGACTAAACTTCTCTCACAAGCAAAACATGATCACACCTTAGCACTTTTTGGGTCTTAATCACATAGTGATGTGAACTAGATTATTGAATCTAGTAAACCCTTTGGGTGTTAGTCACATGGAGATGTGAACCAATCACATAAATATGTGAACTATTGATGTTAAATCACATGGCAATGTGATCTAGATTATTGACTCTAGTGCAAGTGGGAGACTGAAGGAAATATGCCCTAGAGGCAATAATAAAGTTATTATTTATTTCCTTATATCATGATAAATGTTTATTATTCATGCTAGAATTGTATTAACCGGAAACATAATACATGTGTGAATACATAGACAAACAGAGTGTCACTAGCATGCATCTACTTGACTAGCTCGTTAATCAAAGATGGTTATGTTTCCTAACCATGGACAAAGAGTTGTTATTTGATTAACGGGATCACATCATTAGTTGAATGATCTGATTGACATGACCCATTCCATTAGCTTAGCACCCGATCATTTAGTTTGTTGCTATTGCTTTCTTCATGACTTATACATGTTCCTATGACTATGAGATTATGCAACTCCCGTTTACCGGAGGAACACTTTGTGTGCTACCAAACGTCACAACATAACTGGGTGATTATAAAGGAGCTCTACGGGTGTCTCCAAAGGTACATGTTGGGTTGGCGTATTTCGAGATTAGGATTTGTCACTCTGATTGTCGGAGAGGTATCTCTGGGCCCTCTCGGTAATGCACATCACATAAGCCTTGCAAGCATTGCAACTAATGAGTTAGTTGTGAGATGATGTATTACGGAACGAGTAAAGAGACTTGCCGGTAACGAGATTGAACTAGGTATTGAGATACCGACGATCGAATCTCGAGCAAGTAACGTACCGATGACAAAGGGAACAACGTATGTTGTTATGCGGTCTGACCGATAAAGATCTTCGTAGAATATGTAGGAGCCAATATGAGCATCCAAGTTCCGCTATTGGTTATTGACCAGAGATATGTCTCGGTCATGTCTACATTGTTCTCGAACCGTAGGGTCCGCATCCTTAAGGTTTCGATGACAGTTATATTATGAGTTTATGAGGTTTGACGTACCGAAGGAGTTCGGAGTCCCGGATGAGATCGGGGACATGACGAGGAGTCTCGAAATGGTCGAGACATAAAGATCGATATATTGGATGACTATATTCGGACATCGGAAAGGTTCCGAGTGGTTCGGGTATTTTTTGGAGTACCGGGGAGTTACGGGAATACGGGAGAGAAGTATTGGGCCTTATTGGGCCATACGGGAAAGAGAGAGGGGCTGCCTAGGGCAGGCCGCACGCCTCCCCAAGGCCTAGTCCGAATTGGACTAGGGGGAGGGGCTGCGCCCCCTCCTTCCTTCCCTTCTCCTTTCCCCTTCCTTGTCTCCTACTCCTACTACATGGATGGACTCCTAGTTGGACTAGGAAAGGGGGAATCCTACTTCCGGTGGGAGTAGGACTCCCTAGGGCGCGCCATAGAGAGGGCCGGCCCTCCCCTCCTCCACTCCTTTATATACGGGGGCAGGGGGCACCCCATAGACAGACAAGTTGATCCTCGTGATCGTTCCTTAGCCGTGTGCGGTGCCCCCTTCCACCATATTCCACCTCGATCATATTGTTGTAGTGCTTAGGTGAAGCCCTGCATCGGTAGAACATCATCATCGTCACCACGCCGTTGTGCTGACGGAACTCATCCCCAAAGCTTTGCTGGATCGGAGCCCGGGGAGCATCATCGAGCTGTACGTGTGCTAAGAACTCGGAGGTGCCGGAGTAACGGTGCTTGGATCGGTCGGATCGGGAAGACGTACGACTACTTCCTCTACGTTGTGTCAACGCTTCCGCTTCGGTCTACGAGGGTACATAGACAACACTCTCCCCTCTCGTTGCTATGCATCACCATGATCTTGCGTGTGCGTAGGAAATTTTTTGAAATTACTACGTTCCCCAACATTTCCCTCAGGTGCCATTCTAGATCTCGGGACGAGATCCTCTCATAGTGGTGGAGTGTTGTAACGCCCCGAGACCGATGTGCCAGGTGTCTTCCAGTTATTCGCTGTTGTTGCCTTGTCATTGCTTGCATGTCTTGCATGTCATGTCATGTCATCATGTGCATTTCATTTGCATACATGTTCGTCTCATGCATCCGAGCATTTTCCCCGTTGTCCGTTTTGCAATCCGGCGCTCCTATGTCACCCGGTGTCCTTTTCTACCTATTTTCGTTTGTGGGTGTTAAACATTTTCTGACTGGACCGAGACTTGTCATGCGGCCTTGGTTTACTACAGGTAGACCGCCTCTCAAGTTTCGTGCCATTTGGACTTCGTCTGATACTCCAACGGTTAACCGAGGGACCGAAAAGGCCTCGTGTGTATTGCAGCCCAACACCCCTCCAAAGTGGCCCAAAACCCACCTAAACCTCTTCTATCACCTAGACCGTTCGATCACGATCGCGTGGACGCAAACCGCACCTCATTTGGAGGTACCTATCTCCCTCTACCTATAAAACTAGACCTCCCCCGAAAATTTCGGATCTTCCCTTACACTAACCCTAATTTTTCGCTCCTCCGCGCACCAGACGTGTCCGGCCCGCGCCGGACAACGTCTGCCACCGCCGCCAGCCTCTCACCGGCTCCCAAGTGTCGCAGTCGCCCCACTTCACCGCCGCGGGCCCGAGAGCCCATCGCCGGCCCTCCCCGCCGCCGATCCGGGACGAGGCCGCCGACGCCCGCGCCGCCCCGAGGCTTCGGTCGCCGCGCCAGGGAGCCGCCGCCTCCATCTCCGTCCTCTCCCTCGCCGTCCGACGAGCTACGCCGGCGATCTTCGTCGTCTCCGGCCACCGCGGCCATTAGCTGCAGCCACTGTTCCGGCGACCCCGATCCGCTACAGTGAACGCGATCCAGATCCGATCTGGAACCCTAGCCCCCTCGGTTGACTTTTCCCTCTCGCTCTTTAACTTTTTGCATTCTTCCACATGCCATAACTTCCTCATCGTATATCCGATTCGTGCGTGTAGCATATCAAAATGTTCGTCTCGACGATTACATCATTTCATCTCATTGCATCATTTTCATTTGAGCTCATCTTGTTGCCCGAAATGCTGTTGGAAGAGGGCTATGTGAGGAATTTGTCAGATCTATTTCAGCAAATGGCTTTTTGTCATTTTTGCCATGATTAATGTGTGCATGCTATGATCCTGAGCTCTACATGTGTTTTGTTATATGCCATGCCATCTTTACAGGGGGTATGCCATGCATTTTTGTGATCTTTGTGGTGACTAGCACAAGCATGCAAAGTAGCTTACTCAATGATGCTGTTTTCAGGGACTTAGAATTTCACTAAGTCCTTGTCCTGCTTTTGTTGTTATGTCATATGTTCATGTTGTTTCCTAGTGATACGTGCCTCTTTTGAGGATGATCAGTAAGGATGTTTTGTTAACATTGAGGTGCTCTATCTATCCATGTCTTTGTTTGCATTTGTGGAGCACCCTAGCTTGAGTCGATCGAGCTCTACGTTTGCTATAAAATGATCCTGGCAGATTGTTGACATGTTTAGCGATTTTGCCGAGGATGTGGCTATTGATCCGTGCATGCTATGATGTTGTTCTTGCCATGCCTAGCTTCTATGCCATGCCTTCTTGATGAGTGTATGCTTAGTTTGTCATGGCATGCCTTGTAGTGAGTGCATCGAGCTCGCAAACATGCCTACTCGTTAACTGTTTTGCAT